>JAQQZR010000018.1:11363786-11390196 GCA_030068235.1 Notoglanidium macrostoma | reverse complement strand
GCTGGGATTGGCTCCAGCTTCCCCGCGACCCAGACGGATAAAGCGCTATAGATAATGGATGGATGGATGGATAGATGTTTACAATCAAACCTTAAGTTAAGATTAACAACTTCCTCTGAAACGTTTCAAATGTGATAGTAATGACGTTTTCATTCAAACACGATAGTAATGCTTTTGTTTTCCACAGCGCTCATTTGTGTAAGTACAGTCACCTTCAGTCACGAGAAGGGATGCACGTACTATTTTTGAGACATTGTTGAATTCATTCTGCTGAAATTTTCTCTACTGTTTTGTCTTCTTTTTAGTGATGGTCAAACGAAGCTCCTAAGCGCGTATCTAGTATAAGGATAGTATAGTATAAGCATACTAAATGAAGCCCCGCTTCGAGGCACGTATCGTTTAAATAGAAAACCACGTGACCAATTATGAACGAAGCCTCGGTTTGTTTGGTAGCCTACATATCAGTTTCATCCCATGAATGAGTTTTCTTTTTAATGAGGGGGGCATTTTAGTGCACAACACCGGTACTGTGAAGCTGTCCAGAGTACTGCACTTGGTTGCTAATGAATTCAGCAGGGCTACTAGGTCAGTATACACTTTGCGGCGAGTGATCCCATTGCGTTAAGTATTCTCTTTAGATGTATTTCACGTATGTGAAAACCATGCCTACTGCAAAACACTGTTTTAACGTCTTTATATTTGAGCCCAATTTCAAAATAAAACTCCATGAACCTTTTTCCCACGGGTGTGCGCGCTCTAATATATGTTGCCGAACTGACCCGGAAGTACATCGACCAGAATGAAAGCATACGATGTTTTTTCCTCCCAAATCTTTTTTTTTTTCCTTCCCAAATTATTTTCCCCATGTCACTTCGGGGGCTCCGTACCATCCTGCTTTTGGTTCACACTGAAATCGATCCCAAAAAGAGTCGATTCACCTAAGAAATCTAAGAGTCAACTGCAAATCTTTGGAGTCTCAATTACTCAATTCGCACACGCAAAATGAACTTAGCATGGGAGAGTTCCAGTGAGCGAAAAGGCAGCCGATAATCTTTATTTTGAATTGGTCTGTTCGAAATTTGAACAAATCATGGCTTGAAATATAGCCACAGCTGCAAAAAGTGCAGTAAGTGATTAAAACAATAATAAGCAGTAAACGATGTGAGCTACATAATTCCGTCACATTGCGTTAGTCCGAGTGTGTCATCTGGTTGCCATGAGCACTTGATAATATTCTCATGCTGTGATAGATTATCTGATAAATGACACTAATACAGTAATTAGTGAAGTGCTATTTAATTAAGCCTAGTTAAGAAAAAGTTGCAGTAGTAAGTTACTGTAGTAGTGCTGATTAAAATGCTGCAAATAAATATTGTAAATAAATATCTTTTTATATAATATTTTTTATAGAAATAAAATTAATCGAATAATCAAGGAACAATGATCGATAGATTCGATTATTCAGAATGTTCAGCATTCAAAATAATTTCACCATTATTTTGTCTTTACATCAGAAAAGAGGAACAACCTCAGAGTACAGTGTAAGTTCTGCTGAAAATGCTGTCATCATCCATTTGGTGTTTGGTATTGAGGTAATCCAAAAGTAACAGAAATTAATCAGTTACATTACTTTTTATGACTTTACATTTTACTACATTTTATCAGGTAATTAGTGATTATATAAGAATACATTTTTAAAGTAACCCTGCCAACCCTGACCTCAAACATCAAAAGTTCAGACATACCTCGGTGGGTTTTTCTTCATTTTTTTGCTGCTAATTTAGAGTAATAATGAAGCAATTAACACTACGAAATAACACATGGAATTAGGCAGTGGCCATAAAAAAGTGTTAAATCACAGCTGGTGTAGATTTGAAATTTGCACCAGTATTTTTGATGAAGATTTGCACGTTCTCGGCATCTTCTCACCCAGCTTCATTAGGAGCTTCACACAGGAGGTTGTTCTTAAATTTCCAAAACATGCAGAGGTCCTCACAGTCTTTTAAGTTATAAATGAGATTCTGATTTTTTGGGGGGAAAAAAAAAGATAAAAAAAAAAAAAAGGTATATATGGCCAGTAAACAGAATCAAATTTCAACCATGAGACTGATCAAAATGTCTATAAGCCAGTGAAATAATGTTCGATGTAGTATCCAAAATTTTTCATTTCATGTTTATATCTGATTCTGTTTCAATCTATCGATGTGTGATATCTTAGTGGAGAGTTGCTGTGTAACTGTAGCTGTTTAATGCTCCAAATATTTGCATCTATATTTATATTTAAACTAGAAGAAGGCATGTCCTAAACCAGTGATCAGCAGGATCACTATTCCTGGAGATCTACTTTCCTGCAGGTTTTCTCTCCCACCAAAATCCAACACTTCTATTTTAGCTGAGCAAGAACTTCTTAATTCAATGATTGGATGGTCACGTGGGCTAAGTTTGTTTCCTAACCTCAGCTACTTCGCTCCAGTCCATAATTAGTCTAAACTAGAGATCTTTTTCAATCTTCCTCTTGCAGTGTTCCTTTTGTTCGTACCTGCCTCTGACGCGTTCCAAGAATGAATGAACAATGTAAATGCATCACAAAGCACCGCATGGACTTTGTTTGTCCTGAGAGTTTCATATTCAACTGGATGCTGAAGTGGCAAACCTCCACAGGGCCAAGAAGCATAACCTGGGTGTAATAATTCACTAATAAATTGACAAAAAAAACCTTCATTCTACATGTCTAAACAGTGAGCCTAATCTTTGAATAGATATATATATAAATATGCTCATATAAAGCTATGTTCATTAAGTCATCAGTGTTAAAATTGTCTCTGGCTGCATTTTGAGAACCCCTGTTATCGAATACTGCTTAGATAGAAAGCAGATATATTATATATATAAAATGTCACTATACATATAAGTATACGAAGAATATTTATTAGTTCAGTTATTAAGATTTTCGAAACATGTTTTTGTATATATTGTTCATATTGTATTAATTGTATAATTATTTCTGAACTTAATAATTGTTTTAAATAATGTTCTGGTTGCTGTGGAGGCAAAAAGATATAAGTGTGTGTTATGTAGTGCTTTAATGTGTTAGTGCTATGCTGATAGGATTTAACCACCCACTCTTTCAACACTATCCCCTAAAGTCAGATTAAATGCTTGTCTGTGTGTGTGTGTGTGTGTGTGTGTGTGTGTGTGTGTGTGTGTGTGTGTGTGTGTGTGTGTGTGTAAAACAGTATACAGTCAGGAGTAAACTTTTGGCCTGCATTGTTTATGGCTCTGATGAGCAGCGGGGGCTCATGGGTAATAAGATGAACGCGAGATGCTAATCTGTGGAAGACAAATGTGATTTCCTGTACTGGGACTGAGATTTGTGTTAGAAATACATACAGCTGCTCATGGATAGATAGAAAGAGATATCAGTGAGAGAGACAGAGCGAGAGAGAGAGAGATGGTGAAAGGATAGTAAATTTGATTTCCCACAATAAAATTGCTATTACTTATTTCTCTTCCATATAACAACACTTTTATATGGTAATCCTTGGGCTCTGCGTAATACTATGGATTTTTATTCAGTCTATTTCTTTTTCTAAAGTCCTCTTGGTTATGTTTCTTGAGCAGAAATGCTAGACACTGAGATACAGTCACCCGCTTTATGGCACATGATTCCACCACTTTAACAGTTGGTCAGAAAATGATTCTCTTGACCCCCCAAATACAGTCATTCAGCCAAAGCATCTTTGGTGTCTGCTTGCATTTGCGTATTTACTTTCACACTTGAGCTACAAGGCTAATATTGCTAACAAGTAGCAGCCAGTTTAGCATTCTGCAAACTGCGTGTCTGAATCATCGCACAACCTTGTCAAGTTGTCCAAGCGCAAACTTGTGGTACCTGATAGTCTATATCCGTGAAAACAGACAAAAGGACATGGTAGCGCTAAAAACAGTAGCAGCGTCCATCTTGATTCACTTTTGTCCTCTGATCAAAGAGTAGTGTCTAGTGAATGCCATCTCTTTTCAGAGGAAAGTAGGTAAAGAGTGTTTAAAAAGTTGCTAGATTACGTCATGGACTAATTTGCATATGAATGTATTGGAATATCAGTAGTCTTGAAAGACTGTGTAGTCATGAAAAATGGTTACTCACTTTTATTACATGTAAACATCTCAAAGAAGTGAGTTTAAACGTTTAGACGTGTGAGGGTATTGACAAACAGTGGTGATCAGTGATTGGTCATTGGGCACAATGGTGGTCAGTGATTGGTCATTGCAAAACAGTGGTAATTAGTGACTGGTGGTGGGAACAGTGGTGATCAATGATGGTTTTTGGAAAACAGTGGTGATCAGTGCTTAGATGGTGTGAACAATGGTGATTAATGATTGGTCATTGGAAAACGGTGGTGATCAGTGATTGGTCATTGGGAATAATGGTGATCTCTGATTGGTCAGAAGCACAACACAGACAGGCATCACATAGTATGGTGAGTTGAGTGAACCTGTTCTCTCAGCTCGGTCATCAGCAGCTGTGATGTGAGCTGGAGAGCCATTTCAAGTTCAAGACAGTCACTAACATCTGCACTAAAAGTCAGTAGATTTGTTGCTATTAATTTAATTTATTTTGAATTAACGTTGCTAAAGGGCTCTAAAAAGTCACCAAATCTAGCAACAAAGTCTCTAAATTGGCAACACTGTAGCTAAGGGTCATCTGGTGCAAGGATCAGACTAGGGTAGGAGGTGATTTGGATAATAATGTAGTTCCAGGTTTATTCGTATATATATATATATATATTCTTAGATGAAGAATTGTTATTTCAGGAAATGATTTCTGTCTCAATAGTACTTGGTCAAATTTGGATTCATGAGACGAGTGCATGATGATTTAGGTTAGCATGCAGTTTGAAGAATGCTAAATCAATCTTGTAGCTTCAGTGCAAAACTAAAGACATGTAGTCGGGTTGACTACATTTGGGGTAAGAGAGAAAATCACTAGTAATGTCTACAGCTGGAGAAGCACATAGAACAAATTACTTTATGCATACATAAACGAGAGCAGACGTCACAGCCATGTGCAGCTTGTATTAACACACACACACACACACACACGTGATGCACATACTTGTATGCAGACTAATTAATATGCACATTAAATGGATGCTTCTGTTATTTGTATGAAAGGAGGATACAGATTATGCTTTAGAGTTGCTCAGACTGATTATTTATTCATTTTTAGATCTCATAGGTCAGTTTATAAATAGTTCAAGTAAGGAATAAACTCGTTGATTGATTTCTTATGACAGCATGTCCTGAATGACACGTCATGCTCTTGAGCTATTTATAGTTACATTTAATGTTTATGGAAAATCCATACACAATACACCTCCATCATGAAGAGCTTTATCTCTGGCTGTTAAACAGCGCTGGAGACTCCTAAATAAACTAAAATCTTCTCACGAAAAACTTTTACATCGCATCATTTTTTTTTTTATTTGTGGAGCGTCCGCCATACAATAAGTTGTTCCTATAGAAATGATAAAGTATTAGAAATAGTGCTTTAATATAAACGTTACAGCTGAGTCGTAAACAAGCAACCTTCTGGTTACTACAAACACCATTAAGCTGTTATTTTTAATGTGTATGTTCCTTTCCTCGTAATATGTCTTCTGGGCTCGTGCTGCTGTAAATGTCCCTTATATATCACTTTCTTACTCTTTTTTTTTTTTCCTCTCACAACTACAGAGATTTACACTTACATAACATCTAGGCTTGCACAGTCAGGGATAACGACAAATGCACATAAAGTCCCTCTACCAAGTCACCTCTCACTCACACACCCACACCCATACCCACACACACATCCCGATCCACGGTAATAACACCGTGATAGCAGTGGTTGGGTGTGTTTTGCAGCCGCTGGCTGTCTCGCTCCCTGACCTGTGTGTATGAGAGGAAATTGATGGCTGTCGTTATCTCCGCACGGTCCCTGCAGCGGGATCACGCTGGCGTACACCTCCATTATTTTTATACCGTGTGATAATATCATAAGCTCTTCAGCTAAACAGGTCTCTGAGATTGTGTTTCGACGGCACTCGCCTGAGGTGTAAACACACGCGTGATGGGTGATTCTTCAGTGCAAGCCCTAACACGGCACTTACTCACGGAGCAGGTCTTGTTTATATGTGGAGCAAAATCCATTTTTATTAATACAGATTTTAATCCTACAAATATTGCAGTAGATTCTGGCTCTTCCGTCTTCTTGGCATCTTCTGAAGAAAACACACACACACACACACACACACACACACACACACAGCGTTCCAACATTCATTTTCTTATATCATGCATGTGAACTATCAGCTCATGATGCTGGAAATTCAACTACAAGAGTGGAAAAAATACACATAGCTGGACATCAAACTCAAGACTTCCGCCTTGCAGTTATGACACAGCGATGAAAAGGCTTCGTGTCCTGCTGTCTCAGTTGCTTGGGACAAGCTGTCATGAATAAAATTGAAGTGAATAAGGGATCATCTGATTCAAACCAAATGAATTGCAGACAGTGGAGGAAGCAATGTACACCAGCTATGTTTAGATTTGTTAGTTTTGTAGGTACTCTGAGAACATTGTTTTCTCCTCTGAGAGAAAACAAACCATGAATACAACATGTAAAGCGGTATAGATAATGGATGGGTGGATGGATGGATGTGTTAATTGCTATTATTTGGTGTAAATCAAGATGTCCTGAGTTTCTTAAACTAGCGCAATCTTATCCGCTGCTCCTCTTACACTGAAACACGACCATGGGGCAGAGTGATTCCTGCCCCACTGGGCCTCTGCAATGAAAAAAAGTGAACATGTCGCAGATTTAAGAGAACATATTACCTGAAATTTACATAAAAAATCAAGATTCTCATAACACATGATTTTATTGCTTGTACTAAATGTAATTTAAACAGGTTTCTGATTACTAGATAAAGTTATGTAGAGTAATCAATTCAAGTGATATTAACATGATTCAATTATGTCCAATAATCGTGTGAGGTTGTAAGCGTTGAGGGGAAGAAACAAGTACATCATTAATTTAACGTGATTAAACCGCGTGTGGTAGAATTGTGCGGCAGTAAACATCGCAGTCGCATGTACAGGTCTCTGGGTTTGATTCTGTGTGATAGCAGTGTATGGTTTTATTCAGGACTTTGAAATTACATGATAACTCAATTAAATCACACGGAACCGGTGCACACGTGTGAATTAAGTGAATTCATTGAGTGTTTTCAATGTATTAGCTCTTCCATTGCAGTTTCATGTTTTGTCCACTAGGTGCAATATTAACTGCATAGCAGCTAAGTGGCTGCTATCTAGAGACACCTTTTAAAATCTTTGGCTGCTCAAAAGGCGTAATTACTGTAATGTATTGAGGTGTGTATGAGGACGTTTTGAAGATTAACGTTTGTTAAACGGCAGATTTAAATGGAGGGACTCGGTCCTACCTTCCATTATGAATACGCTAATGTTGGATAAATGTGACCCGTCATATCAGATCAGGTATTAAGTTGCATTTGAGTTATGCATGTTTTCAGAATCCTGGTTCAATATTTTGATACCAAGTTTATTACTGTATCATGTCCATATGTCAACTTAGCAACAGTGTGAGTTTGTTTACGAGACCTTGGAAATCTCTGCTGGAATCTTACTTTTAGAATATTTAAATGAGCATTGACGTAATACGATAGAGGGAATCCTCAGCCTGATTTGACCCCGACCGTAAAAATAACTTCACTAAGCGCACGGTTTTATAGTGAAAAAATGCATGTTTTTCTGTCTATAGTGGAATAACCAGCTTGGATAGTGTTCCCTAAAGGGCTTTAAAACAATGTTTAGGATTATAATTCTGTCGAAGGATCAGGAAGATAAAGTATTTATCAACCGACTTTTGTTGACATTGTAGTTTGAACAATTTGTTCAAGTGCGACACCCAAAATGTAGCCAAAGTATACTAAATGTTAGCTATATGTCTCGCCTTTACTCCAGTCAGTTCATACTTATGTTTGAATTTGCATTTAAACTTTTAATAGCTGCTTCCATGTTAACATCCATGTTACCTATTACACAGACAAAGTAGGTTAGCTAACTAGACCAGCACAAGCTGAGAGCGAGAGCACTTGATTCTAGTTACTTTCTTGTTTGTTTACATATGTTTAATAATATTCATGTATCCTTCTGCTGTGGAGTAAACACCTGAAACCTTTCCTGACATTCCGAAATGAACTATTATTGATTTTTAAAGAAACTTGATGTAGATAGCAAAAGTAATCAAGCAGAGGCGGAGCTATGGATGAGTCAGTTACCTGTTTGGCAATGTTATAGATGTATGTATCGTTAAAGTGTGTATACCTAATAAACTGGAAAGTAAGTGTATAGTGTTAAAGGGTTCAGAAATCTGCAGGCATCATTGGGAAATTTTTGCCTGTTTGTGTGTGTGTGTGTGTGTGTGTGTGTGTGCGCGCGCTAAATTCAGAGTTTTCTCTCTCCGTCGCTTTGTAATGGTTTGTAAAGGTCAGTAGGGGAGGCGCTGATCGCTGTTCTTGATTCCGCTTGCCGTTTGTGTTTCCTGTTTGGATTAGGTCAGCTCCGCACTGAAAACTGGCCTGTCAGTCACCATGATTGACAGAAGTGTTCCAAAGGTCAACTAGCTCCGTCATTACACACTCCCATACACACTCATACTCACACATAAAGAATCTGCATGCTTCTCTGATTGGATTATTTCTTGATAAGGTTATTGTGTGTGTGTGTGTGATCGCAGAGATGCTGTCAATCAAAGGCCAGGCACACACCCTCATACAGACACACACACATGCACACACACACACGCACTGTCCTGCATTTCTGCTGCACCATGGCCTCGTGATTGATGTCACTAAAGGCGTTAGATGACTGCGGGACGCGCCGGGCCAAAATGACAGGCGATTACTCATTTTGCATAATTGAATCCTTAACACCAATCATAGACGTCTCGCTGTGGAAACGTGCCTCCTGGAATATCTGTCGCTCCCAACCCCCCTTCTTCAGCATCGGGCCCGGGGGGACGGGACTGCATGCTTAAATAACCCAGTTTATACAGAGAGTGGAGGGGGTGGAGGGGATAAGAAGGATGAGAGAGAGAGTATGTGAGAGTGTGATATAGAGAGAGGGATGTGCCCATGTGAGGGATGATGAGAGGAAGAGAAAGGGGATGAGACCGAGAGGAAGCGATAGAGGTAAAGTGTGATGAGAGAAAGGGAGAAAGAACAAAAGTGATTGAGGGGATGTGAGAATGGAGGAATGAGGAAGTGAGAACTCAAGAGAGGGACGCAAATGAGGGAACGAAAGCAGGAGAAGATGACGTGAGATGAACAGAGCACAGACGAGTAAGGTGTTTTTTTTTTTGAGAGGGAGAGAAAGACAGAGGGTGTGAAAGTGAGAGCAAAGAAGTGAAGAGAGATGGAAGGAAAGCAAAAGAGAAAATTGGAGCGTAAGATAAAAAGAAAGGGGACGAGGGGATGTTTGTGAAAGATGATGACATGGAAGGACAGAGGGATGTGAGAGAGCATGCAAGAGATAGATAGGGGAAGTGGGATGAGAGAAAGTACGGAAAGATAAGAGGGAGACGGATAAAGAGAATGGTAAAGAGGGAAGAGATTTAGGAGTGAGAAAAGAAGAGACAGGGTGAGGGAGTGAGAGATGCGGTGAGAAAGAGGGATGAGAGTGAGTTAGTAAGACAAGGGATAAGAGTCAGTGTGAGACTGAGATGGGGAATACAATACTGGGAGAGAAAAAGAATGAGGGTAAGACATGAGAAGAGAGACAAAGCGAGAGCGAGAGAGAGACAGGTATGAGAGAGAAACATGGTGAGGGTGAGACAGTGATGAGAGAGAAACATGGTGAGGGTGAGACAGGAGATATAAGAGAAAGAGAGAGAGAGTGATGAGAGAGAAACAGAGTTAGAGTGAGACAGTTAATAAGATAAAAGGAGAGAAACAGGGTGAGAGTGAAACAGAAGATGAGAGAGAGAAAAAGAAACAACGAGAGACAGGGATGAGAGAGTGAGACAGTAAGGTAGTAGCAGAGAGTCAGGGTGAGAGTGAGACAGGTAATATGGTACAAGGAGAAAGACAGGGTGAGCACAAGACAGGGTGAGAGCAAGACAGAGAATAAAAGATTGAGAGAGACCAGGTGAGAGTGAGACATGAGATGAGAGAAACAGGATGAGAGTGATGAAATTAATAAGCAAGAAAGAGAGAGACAGGGTGAGAGTGAGAGGGGTGAGGGAGAGACAATGATGAGAGAGAAACAGGGTTAGAGTGAGACAATGAATAAGATAGAAAGATAGCAACAGGATGAGAGTGAGACAGGGTGAAAGCAAGACAGAGAATAAGAGAGGGAGAGAGACCATGTGAGAGTGAGACAGGAGATAAAGGAGACAGGAGAAAAAGATTAGGTAAAGGAGAATGCAAGACCGGAAATATGAGAGAGAGAGAGAGAGAGAGAGAGACAGGGATGAGAAAGAAAAAGAGGTAGAGTGAGACAGTTAATAAGCAAGAACAAGAGAGACAAGGTGAGAGTGAAACGGGTGAGGGAGAGACAGAGAAATAGGGTTAGAGTGAGACAGTTAATAAGATAGGAGAGAGACAGGGTGAGAGTGAGACAGGGATAAGAGAGAGAGTGAGACAGATATAACAAAACGAGAAGTCAGAGAGAGAGAGAGAGAGAGAAATAAAAGCAGCAGGTGCTCCTGCGAGTTTATAATATAATCATTAAGAGCGCGATAGACTTCTGCTGTCATTCAGAACCGGAGTGAGCAGTGCGCGAGACTCGCTTCTGAATTTCTCTCATTTTGTTGATTCTTATTCATGCGTGAGCGACGTGTACGACTCGTGTAATCTGTATTTGTAGAGAAATAGCCATTCTTATCAGAATTGCCTGCCTTTCCTGAAAGAGACGAGTGTTCAAGTTGAGCATGATTTTTAAATGATGAGAGGTTTAAGATGACCTCTGGGTCATTTTGTCAGACAGCGAGGAGACAATTAACATCAAACCGCCTGATTAAAATGCAAATGAACGCGGTCTGTTCATGGTCCATAAACACAAAAATGTGATTCATTATCAAAACGACCATAAAGGACATGCTGATTGCTGGAAAGTGAAAACACTATAGCTGACACATTTGGTTAACCTTTTGGCAATTTATTTAGGCTAACAACCTTTTTTGATTTCTATTTGCTTTCACTTTGTCTTCCTGAGTGCCATGTACTGAACGTGAAGAAAAAAAAGCACTGACTCAGCAACCAAACTCAGGTAATTAATCTCTGAATACATTTTCATTAGTAGTTTTTTGAGTATTAATAATAATATTCTTACTAGTTTCCGCTCTCTCCAGTGCTCTTCCTAACCCACCCTCATTCACTCTCTCGTTCATATGGTTGCTGGAGGAGGACCTAAACAATCCTTTGCACAATTTAATGTGGCTACAATGTACTCAGTCGAGGTCAGGAAATCACGATGTGTGCACAGGATGTTTTACTTCGCTATTTTGATTAATACAATTATCATGTGATCAATTGTAAAAAAAGAACATATTGAACTTATTGGAGCTGGATTTAATGCTAGCGCCGATATCTCAGCAAGAATGCGCTTAAGTCCAAGGTCAGAATCGTGTAGAATTGGCACGGCTCAGTTTTACTCCGCCTCTTGTGCGTAATGCTCCATTCAACATTCAGTAAGGATGTTTTTATGGATAAATCTACCGATTCATGAGTTTATAACCGGAATTTATATACCTCTGTGAAGCTGCTTTGCGACAATGTCCATTGTTAAGAGCGCTATACAAATAAAATTGAATCGACTTGAGTTCAACTAAAGGTCATAGCTTGTAAAGCCTCCGGCTAGGAAAGAAACTCGGAATTCCCACTCGGAAATTCAGGACGGGCTCATCGGCCGCGACGTCGAATCGACATGGCTGCTCACAGCATGAACAGTAGACAAAGTAGCACGTCTTTACATTTAAATGAGTTATACTGTATGTACATTGTACACTGAATGTGCTTTAGGTCAATCAACATAGACTTGTGAAATCTTTAACACTGATGAAAGTTCTCTGTTTTGAGGCGGGAACGGTACTTTACTCATCCCAGTTAGCATGGTCCTACTTTTTGCGTACTTTATACCTCATGTTTTTTTCCTACTTTGAACTTTGATGTCAAAAATGACGTAATTCCGAGTTCCCGATTTCCCACTTTTGCGATGTGGCACAACTGGCCAAGATCTGAATTGTGCTGTGCGTAATTTCAGTATGAACTCTCACTACACAACCCTTTGTGTATAAATTGCTGTGTTTCTGAGATACTAAGTGATCACAACAACCACACACACACACACACACACACACACACAGATGGATTATAATATCCCACATGTATGCTTTGTGCTCGTTTTTATCAAACCCCCACACACACTGGAGAATTGGTAACGCTGATGTTCCTCGCTATGCTACTTTCGAGAAATTTGGCGTAGTCTTGTGTCATATAATGAGATAAATTCATCCATGCACTTCAGCTGTGTGTGTGTGTGTGTGTGTGTGTGTGTGTGTGTGTATATATATGTGTGTGTGTTGGCTCTCAGCATGCTGTCACACGCTGAAAGGACAGCCTGCTGTTAGAAGCTCCCTCCGCCTGGGTTAAAGTACAAACACAAAGACTCTAACACTGCTCTCAGCAGGAACTCTAGCTCATACACACACACACACACACAAGCACACACAGATACACACAATTCAAATCTATTTGGCAGGCCTTTGTTCATCTCCATAACAGCCATGCTCCGGAGTATAGATGTTCATTACTTCACATTTTCATAGAAGCCTCATTTGTCACGTAAAATGCTGATTTTAAGAAATAGACTGGTTTCTGTTCAGTGCATATCTCTCTTCCTCTGTGATTGTGCATTTGGCGTAGATAGAATGCCGAACGTAATCTAAAAAGCAGTTCATAGCTAAAGGAAAAAATACTCAGATGGTTAATTGAAGCATTAAAGCAACAGTTTAGGCAAAATTAAATGCTGAGTATGTTTTTGGAGTGCCAAATTTGAGGTTTCGTAAACAAGTCGGACTAAATAACATGATGCGATGATGCTAATCTGGTAGCAATGCGCTTCACTTACTGTACCTGGTAGCAACATTAGCCTAACAGCGCAATTAGCCTTAACTCCTAAAGACGCCAAGATCTCATAAAAAACTCATCTGGACTAAATTTCATTTTCGGCTGTTCCTTTCAGAGCTTGCCATTAGCTTGGCATTTCTTTAACTGCACGCTCTTCCCACCACCAAACCTCAGCATGGAGAGGTAAAAATGAGGCACTTGTTCTTCCACGCTCGTTCCTAGTGCTGTCCCTCCAACACTTAAACATTAATGCTGTTTGCTTTCAGCGAGGGCCTCATTTCCCATGTATAAAAATTTATGATGACATTTTCTACATTCCATAAAATATTCATAAATGTCATTAGTAATATCGTTCATAGATCATTTAAATTGATCTCGGTGTCTGTGCGGGAGTACCGTGTGGATGTGCAGAGATCAGCGCAAAAGAAAGAATCACACTCTTTCAGCTAGAGAGAGAAAGAAAGCCACAGATCGAGCACAAGAGAAACACCGCGCAGCATTGGATGAAGTGCTGTGAACTGCAGTTTTAAGCGTTCTCTTTTATATCCTGCTCTTTTGTTGTTGTTGTTGTTGTTGTCTGGTAGCTTTCATGCTGTTTTTAATTGAGATGTTGTATTTATTTGCAATATATAGTCGTCTTTCTAATTACCGTGTGATCTTCAGTGGCGTCCATTGATTTATGTTATGATGGAATTCCAAGTTTTTGGTTTAAACTTCTTTCATCGACATATTGATTTCACTTTGGTTAATGGTTTCCTACATCCGCCACAAAGCTCTTTGACTACCTGCTGATAGTGGCACCAGTGGGATTTATCCTTTGATTCATCCCTACCTAAAGAGAGCAGTGCAGCAGGGCTTTAGTCCTTTAGTCTGTCCAGCCCTCTCACGTCCTCATCTGTACACTCTTTGCATTCTCTAAAGCATTATTTTCTTTTATGCTAATACCGTGATCAACACCATCATGCTCATCTTCTCGTACAAGCTGAGTGAGCCGCAGAGTCTTCAAAGAGTGAAGTTTCTGAGTGAGAAAAGAAAATATGTTTTCAGAGCTAACAGTAAAACCTGGCTGTCATGCCTCATGTTGGCAGATTGATATAATGTAACTAGTGTGAATATATAACGATATAAAGATATACGAAGATATAATTGCTCACATAACAGCTCACACCGACTATTAGTCCTTTGGCCAAGTCGGAATCAGAAGGGTGAGAGGAAGGGTGAATCTTCTTTTCGTTGGTCCGAACAATGGCAACAGAACCCTGCAAAGAGCCAGCACCAGATAGATGAACAGATAATTATTTAAATGTTTTGTGTATCTCATCAATTTCCCATCACTGATGTAACCTAGATGTAATAATCTTGGCAGCCACTGCTTTAGTCACAGCAATAGCAACAGAGATGAATAAAAAAAAGTACTTCAAGATTTCATTTCTTGCAGTTGGGCTGATTCAGTGTCAAATCCCTTTCTGACTCCATTTGAACCATGCTAGGCTTTTCTTGGAACCTGATGGAGATCACCCGGTTCAAGTCTTAGGAAAATATCTTAGGAAAGATGTGTTAAAACGTTTCACTATGGTTGAAATGTAGAGGTGTTGTTAAGATCAGCAAAGATATTACACAACTTGGATTTATGTAGTTTGTAGTTAATTTGTAGTTATTATCAGGATTCTTTTTCTTTTTCAGAAAAAAAAACGCTGACTGGAGTACATTTTCTTGCTACAATGAAAAGAAAAACCAGCTCACTTGACACACACACACTGTAACCATAACGACAATCTTACCAGTCTAGTGTCGGCTAACTAGTCTAGCTTGCTTATCAGATTATTATCAGATTATGTCTATCTTGCTTATCAGATTATTATCAGAGCTGCTTGTGTAACTTGACTTCATGCAGCCACAGTTGCATTGTACTGATGAATATCCCCAAAAATAGCCAAGTTATTATTTTTAGCTATATTGTAACATAGGATTATTGGCAATTAGGGCTTATAGGAAACACACATACACATATAGTATGACAGAATATAATTGCATAAAGTGAAATACTGTATTTACACACAACATGCTGTCAGTATGGGAAGATAAGGAATAGCAGGAACTCACACACACATATACACACTCACTCACTCACACACATACACACACACACACTCTTATCGTGCATGTAATTAAACCCACCTGTCCACACACACACACGCACGCACACACACATACACACACACACACTCTCACAATCCCAACACACTACTGTTCATAATCGCTCCCACACAGAGAGCAGACATGAGTATGTGTATGTGTATGATCATAGTCACATCCTCAATTCAGCTGGACTCAGTCAGGTGTGTCCTGCATGAACGCATGAATGATTTCAATTGCAAGCCCTAGAGCTCTTGTATGTCTGAGCCGCAATGCTCCGATTTATCTGTATGAATTTAACGTAATTATATTAATAATCTATATTTCTTGTAATCTTTTCACTGCTAATTTCTGGCAAAACCCTGCTATCGCATACATATAGCATACTTTGGAAACCAACGTTTTCTGTCAGAATCACGTGCTATATTTTTGCCGCAGCACTTCCCATATTGACAAATGATCCAAATTATTCATCAAATAAGAAAAAAACAAACTAGCAAACTTTTCAATTCAAACATGTATTAGCATAAAATGCCTCAGATCTGCTGTATACACTGATCCATTAGCTGAAATCACGCAAATGGTTGACTGTGTTGCTTAAACAGGTTTCATATTTCACAACTTTCCTTTGTACCAGATAGAAATTGAAAGCTAGTCACCCCAAAATCTGAATTACATTAGCCTGCTATTAAATCAGCTAGTTAGTGTAGCCATGAGTAGCTAATCACTGGAGTATGCTAACTAAACATGCTAGTTAATACTATAGTAGCATAAAGTAAATAAATAAAAAGTGGCTAGAATATGATAGCTCACATTGATTATCAGAGTAGCTAAACATAGCTAAATAGGTAACTTTTTGTTACCTATTTTGCTATCTTGGTAGCTACTGTACCTCTGTAAAATACAACAGGCTGCATTATTAAAAAAGTTGCGTTAGCATAGAGTTAGCTACATATACGATATAGCTAGGTAGCTCAATGGCATATTTTAAACTGTACTATTGCTTGTATGTGTTTTGGCCCATTATTACATATCATTTACCTGAGAAATTAAATGTTCCAAGAGAGTAAGTGCTTAGCCTTAGTTCTTCAAGTCTGATTATGTATCTTTAATATATTTTTAAAGGTACACTACATTCATTTTCTCACTGTAGCGGGTGAAAGATATGTACACAAAGGATGCACACAGTAGAGTGTCCCACACTAACATCGAATTTGCAACTAGTAGAAATTGGGATACTTTTCTGACTTTATTTTCGTGTCAGTATGTATCTTCTTTGGCATTTTGAATACTGTGGTTGAGACCATGCTATTATAATATATACGACCTATTACCTCACTGACATTAACTTCAAGAACGCCAAAATGAACATGTCCTGTGCTTTCCAAAGGTCATACCGTGTTTCATTATGGCATTAATATGAATATGATAATGATGCAGTTGCACTATTGTACATGGCAGTTATTGTGAAATATGGCACTCTGACATTAAGATATTCTGTAGCATTTTAGTCAAATCATAATATACTCCTGAAGTCATAACACTCCCAAAGTCTTGAGAGGTTAAAGGCATCCATCTCTCTTCCTTTCTCTCTCTCTCTCTCTCTATCTCGCTCGCTCGCTCTCTTTTCTGAGAAACGTGACCCAAGGATGGTGTCTGATGCAATTACAGTGAAACTGATTGAAGGAGAGGTCAAATTATCACTGTGATGATTGTCCTTTGTCTGAACGGGGAGCGTGACATTCTGCTGTGATTAAAGTGTCAGAAAGAAAGTGACAGAATAGACAGACAAGAGGAGAGGCGAGGAGCAAAATAGGAAGAGACTCAGGCTCGTCTGAGTTGAGGGGAAAAAAGCTTGCGCCGTGCTGTACTTTCTGATTAAAATGTCATTCCTCATTCTTAAACTTTGGCTTCTGGTTGTTGATCAGAGTTTGAAATTTAGGGTTGGAGTGGGCCAACCATCAGTCCCAGAACAGGTGTAAACGCCCAGTTACACTATTTACTACCAAATCGATTCATTTTACAACTACTGAAGCCGTGCGAGTGTGTGGATAGAGATGATATAGACTCTCAGGACATAAATTCATTATATTCACCAATACTCTAAGGATCACAGACAAAAATAACGCACTGTAAAATATTTTATGATTAGTGCTCTTAGAACGCACAATACAGAATAATGTGCTTACAAAGACAGCTGACAACAAAGTTCTGGCAGTGTCCCAGATTTTACACTGTGAGATTGGAACTTGTGTGATGTGTATGATAATCGCTGAGCGTAATTGTTGCTACAGGGCTCGTCTAAAAGCCACCAACAGGAGGACAGCAATAGAATGACGAAGACACACAGGACGGCTACAAGTATGGAACTCGAAATAGTGAAACTTAAATAAAACATGCAAAAAAACAAAATACCTTTGTACAAAATAACCTTATTACCAAAAGCTCACTTTGTATAAATATTTCTGTTTACGCTTCCTCATTTTCTGCATGAGCCCAGATCACGCTATTTAAGTACGTGAGCAAAAAGTCGTAATTTCATCTAATCACATGTCTTTCGATAATATGACATGAAGAAAACATTACATCGTGATGCAATACCAGAGACCATAGTTCTGACACCACTTTACTATTTGGCCACAGGAAAGAAATTCAGCACAGATGAACTGGGAATATCTTAATCACCGGTCTCATGCTTTACATCAAACACTTAATAACCTCCCCAGACTGCACATCATCCTTCACTTCATACAGTATTCTGTATTCTCCAAATATAAAGGCATGGGCATTCTGGGATACTGTTTTTTAATTAAGAAGGCTGTTTGAGTCAATTCCAGGTAAATGCAAAATAAATTGATAAAATACTTTCTGTTAATTAATTCACAATGTGCCAAATGTATAGAAATGCATATTTTAGTTCCTCTCATTGCATTCATGAATACAGTATAACGTGAAACTTCCTGGGATATTGCTCAAATCTTTTTGTAATAGAGTTTATAGTCCAGTAACGGCTTTTTCCCACCAAACATTGCGGTACTGTTACTAATACAAATCTAGGAATATCTGCAACCTAGTTGAAAGTCTTACTTCCCATCACATAATGTTATCAATGAAACCAGGAGGAGTTTGTTCAAATGAGAGGAGGCTGTGTGGCAATGATTTCCTACAGTAAACAATGACAACCTGTATCAGCAATGGAAGAGTTTCAAGGTTTGATTGAGCTTTTAGTCAGCTTTTTATGTGACGAGACAGCCGGAGCTGAAATGGAATTTTCCCTAATACTTCATGGGAATGTGTACAAGGAGCCGACACTGGAGACTCCTTACAGAAATGCAAATAAACGTCTTCTCAAAGAATACTCGTGTTTATGCGGAACAGCTACCATATACGTTCCACTGAAAGATGTTACTATAGAAACTAAGTATATTTCAAAATACATTTGGTTGCAGTCTGCGTTCTGTCTTTTCTCAAGTTATAAAATATACATTTTAGCATTTTTGGATGTCCGCACGCACACACACACACACACACACACACGTACACACAGCATTTCCGAGTGTTTACGGTTTAGTAGGTCACATCTCAACCACTCTCCGTTGACGTCTCACATACAGCACACACATAACACCTAAACGTATTCACGAATATCGTAATCATAACGTAATTCCTCCTTAAATAAAAGGGACAAAACGAATCTCAGGCCTGAATTACATACAGCTGATCATGTCATGTTCCTGTGCTGGGAGATGAGGCATGAATACTACACAGTGGGAATTCATTCCTCACACTCATCGTGCATGTGATTGCACCCACCCTCACCAAATCATGCACATTCGAATGCACTTGCAAACTTCACATTCGCAATCACCCACACACACACATGCACACGCACACACACCAAACAGCTATAGAAAGACTCTCTCTCATTCTCTCACTCTCTCAGTCTCTAACACACACATACACTAGTCCACAATGCTGTGTGTATGAGTGTGTGCGTGCGTGTCTGTGTGTGTATGTGTGTGCGTGTGTGTGTGTGCGAGCTGTTAGTCACGTTTTTTCTCTCAATCCAAATGAATTCAGTTTGCAGGCAGAAATGTAAGATGCTGGAAGCAAACATGCTGTTCTGACTCTGGGAACAAAGCCAGGCTCTCAACTAGTCTATTTACTGTGCAATCTCAGTACACAATTACAGCCATATTTCTCCAGCGTGTACCAAACAAAGTCTTGCGTTCCTCAATTTTTTTGCAAACTGTCCTAAATCATATACATACATACAGTGGGGTCCAAAAGTCTAGGACCATGTTGAAAATCTAGGATTATTTTTTTTTTTCATTCAGAAGATTTAAGAATTTTGATATATTCAAAACAAGGAAAGAAAATGTTGAATATCTTGATTACTCGATACTCAAGATTCTGCACGATTTCTAGGTGCCTGTTTAAATGTAAGCAAGTTTTTGATATTTTACCATGTAACTGCTTTGTGCAAAGGGTCAGATTTTCTTCCTGTCTAATCGCTTGGATTGGAGAATGTTCAGATGACACGACGATGGATTTGATCTAAAATGGATCATAAGGTTTTGCACAGGCTTGGGAAGTCCATGCCAGCTCGAGAGCACACGGTCATTAAAGCATAAAAGGGTATGCTGAATACTAAGAAATTCATGTTTCTTCATGCAATTCATGTAAATTCCTAATTCTAATTTCTAAGATTCTACTTTTCACTCAAGTTGATGTCAATAACATGATTTGTGAGGAAAACCGTTGTATTAAATTAGAAAAGAATGCAAAATAGAAGCATTTTCGCTAGCAGTCTCAGACTTTTGGACCCCGCTATATATAGGACCCTTCATTCCATTTGCATTCAAGATATACAATTAGATATTAGGGATATGATATGCAGGATGATTTAATAGCCTTCGTTTGCGTGAAATATCTACTGTATGCAGTTCGCTGTCTTCTCCCTGCTCTTAATGGTGTGTACATAATAGGGTATATTATAGTTAGCGCTATTAAGTCTATGGAAGTGCAATCTTGTACCGAGCCAATGCTAATGTGCTAATTGTAATTTTTACTTCACACACCATAAATCCACATCTGTTCAGCTCCGTTTATTTGTCTTAATCGTAACAGTTGCGTGTAGTAAGTACTGTTTTGAGCGTGTCTGAAATGATGAGGTTGAATTTATGGATTGGGTGCTCCGTTTCCCACTAAGCGTCTCCCCTTCTGCATCTCTATTCATTCTTTCTATTTTCCTTTCCACTCTTATTCCCCTCCCACTTTCCTTTTTATGTTCCTCGTACGCCCCTCCCACTTTTATTTTACTCTCCTCCGTATTATGTAGATCTTACTCCCCTTTTACTCCCTTTTCCTTTACTTTTCCTTTCATTTCCTTTCCTTTTTTCTCCTCTCAGCTGAGACCATTGTAATGTACTGAGAGCTCTCAGAGGACCCACAGTCCAAAGTGCTTTCCGTATGTGTGTGTGTGTGTGTGTGTATGCGTGTGTGTGTCTGCCCCAGTGTGTGCGAATGTGTCTATTAATAACCAACATTAAGCATCTGGCTCTTTAGGGAGCAGCCATTGTAAAGATGAAGTGCTGTGAGGTCCAGCACAATGCTGTCTCATTACTGCAGGCATGTGCTCATACACACACACACACATACACACACAAGCTCACAAACAAATACACACACCCACACACACAAGCAAGGTGGTCAGACTCTTACATTTTTATTATACTTCTGTACTGTATTTGACAGCAGGTCATCTTTAGTGACCCAGATCCACATGCATTTGCATTCTAGCCTAACACACACACACACACACACACACACACACACACACACACACCACGTAACACTCCAGCTTATACAGAAAGCAAGCAGGGATTGTCCTTGAGAAACCCTTGGAAACAAACTTTCCTGTTATCAGTAAAACAATGCTCACTATGTTATCCTCTTACTGTTAGCGATGAGAGATTATATCAGAAATTCAGATCTGTAATAAAAATAAATCTGTTTCATCACAGCCTAGCTAACCCTCCTGACCATACACAAACGATTTCTGTTGTATATGAAAATCTCTAGCTCCACTGAATCCTCTGTAGACCGCATGAAAGAAGTTACAGAAGAGGAAATATTTCGACAGGAGCGGAGTTAAGTGTACAAGGAAACTTTTCGACAGACTGCGAGCACTAACCTGAGGCTTTTATGCTATAACTGGCTTATGCGAGCGTACATAACTCCAGCAAAGTTACATCAGTTTAGCAGCACTCGCTCATAAACTGCGATATGAAATGTGACCACGTGTAACAGTGCATAAGTCAGGACATATCACATGTAATATTTATATTAATATCTAGATCCCAGGTTCTGTGAAATAAAGTTCTAATCTTATAGCAAGAAATGATCATTCAAGGACGCTGCTGATTTTTACATACCGATGTAATTTTTAGCTATAGTTTTTAGCGTAATAAATGATTTAACCGTGATCTAACACAATATTGGTGAGCTTGGCGAACGTTTGAACTCTGATGCATTAAAATCACAAGCTTCCGATTCATATGCTTTACTGAGGTGACGTATTTATACAACATTATATTTATTTATCTATCTTATTATCTAATTGCGTGTCTAATTCCATTTTGCATTTAAAAGACCTTATTAATTAAGATAAATAAGGACAAATCTTATTTTGAGCCTACGTTGTAAACAAGGAATATTTATAGGCTTATAAAGTAAAAGACTGTGACGTTTTCCTGTTTGCAATTTAAAATTAATTATAATTTTATTATTGCTGCTACTACAGCTGCTACTACTACTAAGTCTGTGATTATTTCTATATTTATTTTATTTGGTTTATTTTATATGGTTTTTTGCTACTAGTATGCTACTATTACCTCTATTTCTACTACTATTATTATTATTATTATTATTACTGCTACTACTGCCTCTATTACTTTGAATATGTCTCTCGTTTATTACTGTTAGTATACTATTTTTTCAAGTAATACTTATTAATACTACTAGTATTTTTATTACTTCTACCACTAGTATCACTATTACAATTACTATTACTATGATATTACTAGGTATATTTTAATTTGTATACTACTATGTCTGTTAGTATAAGTATAACTGTTACTATGGCTTCTACTAGTAATAATAATAAAAATGTATACTCATATTATTAGTATTATTCACACAATCTCCTCACACAGCAGTAAAGCCTTTCACGCCTCTGTTTGAACTTTAAAAGGTCCGAATAATTGATCAGTGACTAGATTTGTGATTGATTATTGTGGCTTATTTGTCCTCTAGCTGTGATGAATGAGCTGGGTTCTGAGGCAGAGGGTGAAGAGGTCGCCCCGGGGTTAGCACATTATAGTATTTCACCAGCGGCGCTCGGCGAAGGTGTCGACGCTTACTAACATATAGTGATGCAATGACCTTTTCACACAAAGCTAATCCGTAATTTAAAAACAAGCAAGGTAGGAACAGATTGTGTTTAGTGGAATGAGAGTGTCCGACCCGGTAGACAAATGAGTGCGAACGCAAATTCTTTAATCACAACTCCGACCTCCTGATTCTGCACTGTTGTCGTGGTTGAGGCTTAGTTGGTTTAATAATAGATACAGGAGTGCTGCTTTAATTAGCTCTATCCGTAAGGCTTGTAAAGGCACCACATAGAAAGAGTCAGGCTAAAAGGAGACACGACAGTTTGCTTGTGGTTCACTTTGCTTAACATAATTTATGCATTGGTTACCATTTAGAAACCAGTATTAATAAACCATAAGTAATGACCGATGACCAATATCACATCGTACCTGAATTAATACATTCTTGGTGGTTAAAGGTCCACTGCGTAGGATTAAACCACCTGAATGCCCTTCCCTTACCCCTCCCTTTCCAAGTGTGCGTTAGAACGTATTGTGGCCGTCAAGTACTTCCAAGTACATACGTTCGCACTCCCTTGCTTTTTCTGTGCTGAGTAATAAGCATGATCTGACATTTTTCAAAAGATGGGTTCTCAAACTTAGCCAGTAACATCAAACACTGACTCCTCTTCTTTCTTCTTCTTCGTCTTCCTTCGGGTGCTTCCTTACGGATTCATGCTCCCACTTGTAAAAATGTGAAACACGGAATGTGCTCTCTAGAGGTTTGTCCGTTCTGGGCTACTGTAGCAGCGCAACATGGCGGCTCCGTAGAGCTGGACCCTCTCCCTACGTTGACGTAAAAAGCTTATTCTAAGCTTACAAATACACAGTGATTCATAGTTACAGGTACACTCATGCAATAATGCTTATGAATATTAGAATCCGTTTCTGCTAATAGATCCCTCTAAATCCTACACTTTACCTTTAAATCATTATCTTTAAAGATATTGATATCTTTCGCACTCACTTCCCTGAGGTCAGCTGATTGTGAACATGTTTAGTAACATTTTGTAAAGTTTAAGAAGGAATAAATCCCAATGCTGTTATAGGAAAATAATCATCAACGGCGTATCGTGATGCAGCATGACTTACAGTGAGCCACTGTTACTACGATCGAATGGATTATTTTGAACTAACCGCAGCCTCAAAGTGTTTTATTCCTCTAATACCACAGCAGTTGGCTAATACTAATTATTCAATATTATTTATTCAAGAGCATCACATTGTATGCTTTACGTTTATTTTATTTAAAATGTATTTAATGTTGCGGAGCATCCGTGCAACAAATGATTACGGCATTATAGCACGTATAAACAGAACACACGCATTAATATAAACCTGTGATTCTCTTACAGCTGTACTGTTACAGAAAATGAATCAACACCAATCAGAATAGAGAATCTAACTGCACTGTGGTACAATTTTAATTATTTCACAGCAGAACTTTTAGTCATAATGAGTTGGAAGGAGTCGTTTTCATTATTTAGTTAGCATAACAAAGAACACGTTATTATTATTATTATTATTATTATTAAAATGACAGAAAATTTTTTATTGCAGGAAATTATTTTAGCAGAATATAGTTTACCTTCATCATAATAAATTTCAAAAGAACGCACGTGATTAACATCCTACTTTCCAAGACTCCCAGAATGCATTTAGGCTCCTGACCAATCAAATTATAGAAAAACACAGAAAAAATATATGACAGGACAAGGAACATTACATTGCTGATTAGTGAGGTTGAAGTGTCACCCATAACTATGCTTGCCCACTGTATAGCTAAGGAAACAAACCAGTAGACATTCTGGTGAAGTACCTGTAGCCACTGGAAAGTCGCTATTCCTAATTATATTATACCTCATCAGAAATCAATCATGGCTGGGACTTAATGGAACGTATATAGGCTCAGTTTCCCGAAAGCATCATAAAGTTAAGATAATCTCATCTGGTAGAGTGAGTGTTCAGCGTGATTCTCGTTCTGCCATTTAACGCTGACCTTCGTGCTCAGATGGTCTTGGGAAATTTCAGATAGATGATGAACCCAGTCATTGATTTCTGTTGCTGTCTGTAGCTCTGTAGTGTGTGAGAGGGGAACCGTGAAAGTTCCTGTTGTCCTGAGTGTAAATAGCTCATGCATTCTTTCCCTCTCATCTTTTTCCACCTCTCATTTCCTGTGTTATTGCTGTGTTCATATTTGGCCCAGCTGCAAGCCATCTATTATTCAGCTTTAATCTCTACTACAGGAGTCATTAGTACAGAGAGACAGACAGACAGAGAGAGAGAGAGAGAGAGAGAGAGACGGGTAAGGACCATGCAGCCCTTCAAGTGCCCTACTTCTCCTTAATCGTTGCTTTCCCTCTTTCTCTTCATCCATCTATACATCCTCCCTTCGTCTCTTATCTTCTAGCGTTGTCTTGGCTCTTGATGACAAGTAAAGGGGGAACGGTGTTTGAATGACTGTGCACTGGAGCATAGATCACCTACCATGTGTGTGTGTGTGTGTGTGTGTGTGTGTGTGTGTGTGTGTTGCAGCAATCTACAGCTAGGACAGTGCGTGTAATTTGACTGTGATTCTCTTGTGAAGCTCGATAAGCTTGACCTTCTCTGTCACTCCACACACCCTCTTTTTACACAACACACACACACACACACAACTTGATTCACTGATTCACTTTCAAGTCTGCGATGTTTCTAACTAGTCTATAATTTCAGCATTAGTCACACTTGTCAGTTAATCAGAATGTTGAATCGAGAAGACGACAGCCGGGACAGAAAGGACAGCTCATGAGTTTCGATTCAGTGCAATTTTACTGTCATGTGAATTTTAAGTTGGATTTATATTTATATATTTACATCCTTTTGTTGTTGTTTGTTTTTTTGTTTTTTACTTCTCATTACTGAGTTTGTTGGGAGAGGAGACAGTGTGCAAAAGCTGTCCTGTCTTCATTCACTGACTATATTTAAATGGCTATTCATTTGACTTTTTGCTCAGTAAGGATGTTACTGAAGCTGACACGCCAGAAAAAGGTACGCTTGATGGAAGCAATTTTGCCTGCAAATGAAATCTTTTATTTATTTTTTTCATACATAAGCAATATGTACTTTTGCTTAATAGCCTTGTGGAGGTTCTTTTTTAGTGGAAGTACGGTAACCTTTGGCACCAGAAAACTAAAAAATAGTGTGCTTTTTTGGGGAAAAAATACAGTATTGTCAGGTCCACTGGTGCTTTTGTGCTATGAAAAGCAACACTGTGGTAATTTATTTACAACAATTCATTGAGCAAACGTTCTGTTTTTCTTTTCAAAAATAAGATTAGTATCTGCAAAGTTCTTTTTTTTTTTTACAAGCGTTTCACACTTCATGCTCGATCGGGGGCGGAACTCATAATTGTAGGTTTGCTTCCACTGAAGAATTTCTTCTAAAGTGTGGATCAGTTGCACAGTTTCGCAAAATGGTGAGCACTAATGTCATCCTTTTATTTTATATTATTATTACTATCCATCCATCCATCCATTATCTATAGCGCTTTATCCGTCTGGGTGGCGGGGAAGCTGGAGCCAATCCCAGCATGTTTGGGCGAGAGGCGGGGTACACCCTGGGCAGGTCGCCAGTCCACCACAGGGCCAACACAGACAAACAGCCACACAC
>JAQQZR010000018.1:11348523-11359439 GCA_030068235.1 Notoglanidium macrostoma | reverse complement strand
GAAGCTGGTTAAGATAATGCCGATTGTATCATCACGGTAAATGGTGGCTACTTTGAAGAATCTAAAATATGAAACATTTTTTTTTTTACACTTTTATGTTTACCACATAATTCAGTATATGCCATACGTGTTGCTTCATAGTTTTGATGTATTCAGGAATGTTTTACAACGTAGAAAGCAAAAAAAAAAAGAAAGAAAACCCTATGAAAAAGAGTAGGTGTGTCCAAACTTTTGACTGGTAGTGTGTATGTATTTGCTCTGTTTTTTCTTACCGTCGTCTTTCATGCATGTGGAAAAAATATCTTCCAAGGACATTGTGACTGCTAGGGTCCTTGTTGTACAATTCATTTTGTTTTCTCTTTGCCTGGATGAATTTTCTTGTCAGCAATGTTAGCATCTCTGCATACACCACCATCTTCCAGCCAATACTCATGTTTACTTCTGGCCGTAGATGTCAGTAGACTCATTGAGATTCAAGCTGAAGGTCTCCCAATGATAAAGAGAATGCTTCAACTTTTGCCATACCCACAAGCTCTAAGAATAAAACACAAAAGTGGTGTCTGGTCTTATTGCCCCATGCGTCCGTCTATGCAGGTGTTAGAGAGTGACATTGAGAATATTTGTTTGTATGCCATTGTTACTGCCTCAGTGATCAGTGATTTATCCCCTCAATTTTATATACTCGATCTAATTTTGGCCAAGTGTGTGTTTAAGTGTTTGTGTTAGAGTGTGTGTCTTCGGCTAGGACAGTGTGAGTAATTTGACTGCGATTTCATCTGTGAAGTATGATAGGCTTGACCTTCTCTGTCAGTCTGACTTTCTTCATACACTCATCACACACACACACACACACACACACACTTTCATTCTTTGATTCACTTTCAGTCTGCAGTGTCTCTAACTAGCCTGTAATTTTAGCGTTAGTCACACCTGTCACGTAATCAGTGTTGAAGTGACGCTTAGATTTTTAGGTGCTCTTTCCACTTCAGTGTTTTTGTCCTTTGCTGATATTAAGAGTCAAATGAGATTTGATTCCAAACATTAAGGAGTCAACTCTGATTTGGATTCAAAGTGCTATGAATCAGTGAAGTCAGATCCAAGACAGTTCAACGGAATAACATTTTAGGCTGCATGTCATTAATGGTGTAAATCACAGACGAAGCTGAATTAATCTGTTATCTTCTATAACAGTATGGTGCATCAGTCAATGTAGATTAATTGTTGCCATGACAACACACTAACTTGCACAGGTATGGCTCAGCCTCCTGTATTCTGAGATGTTCTGGAGGTCTGGACCCTCTTCAATGGGGGTAGGTGATAAGGGAAAAGCGCTGTTTGATAATTTCCTCTCGTAAGCGTCACATTCTCGGAGATTCATCAATACTAATCTGCTTTATCAAAGACACTTATTCCTCAGATGCAGGAGCGGCTCAGACAGCTGGGTCAATACTAGGGAATAATTCACCCTGTTAGTCTGGTTCTCAACGCTGACTCAGCCCAGAAACGCTGATTTCAGATCTGCTCATCCCATTCAGAACTTACCCTTCATAATTACAGAAGGGACTTACCACAACTGATCTCATGTCAGTGGAAAATCAGAGCTGATAGTAACTTTTGAGAGTTTCTGAAGTGGCGTAGGGTTTTAAGCATCTCACTCACAGTCAGCCTATGATCTAAATGTGGAATTGCACTCTTTAAAAATGATCCATCCTCTTGACTCTCCCTCTTTTCCTTCATTCCTGTGTCTCGCTATCTTCCCATTTCCACTCTGAAGTGTCATATTAAAAGACTGTGATGGTCCGAGTTGGAAAGAGACCATAAAAAGAGAAACTACAGAGGCTGTGTTCTTAGTAACATAGACATACTGCTGATGCTACTTCCTGCCAAAACTCCAAATTTATAAACATACAACCAGAGTTACATGGTGTAATGTTACTGCATCCCACAATGCAACAGGGCCATGTGCTTTTTCAAAGAAAAGCCAGAAAACTCTGATGAATTTTGTGGTAGCAGAATATAGTTGCAACTATAAATGTAAAAACTATGTATATAGAAATTTGAAGATAATTTGAAAATTGATCTTTAGCTTGGCTAATCGACTGATTGACGTTGGGCCAATTGTATCCATTGGGTGCCTACTGGGCTGATGAAATTTAAGCCACCTGTAACCACTTCACCAATGCTGGCGAGGGCCAACATAGCCGCCTAAAATAGATGTTGGACCAGTGTCATTTTGCTACCTGGGTGACAAGTACAGTATTATAAATAATTTGCTAATCTGCTATGTATAGAAATTTGCAGGTAACTGGAAAGTTGATCTTTGCTAATGGATACCCTAGTACGTAAAACAAGCTACTGCTAACTGGCCAGCTAGCAGACTGACGTTGGGCCAGTTTTGTCCATTGACTGCCTATAGGGCTGATGGATTTTCGGCCATCTTTAACCATTGTCCACCTCACCAATGTTGGCAGGGTCGTTATTAAGAATCAACCTTTGCTAACGATGGCTGAATTTTATCAGTAATGAAAGGTGCAGCTTTACCAATATTGGGCCAGCATTGGGTCAGCTTTGGCAGGGTTGTTATGAAAAGTGCTCCTTTGCCAGTATTGGTCCAACTTGTATATTGAGAGCCAACATTGCCGCCCAAAGTACATGTAGGACAAATGTCAGTTTGCTACCTGGGTGACAGCTACAGTATTATAAATAATTTACTAATCTGATATTTTATGTTGCACATTAATAATATTATACATGTATTTTCCCATCAATAATTTAATAACTTATAATTTTTAACTAGCACTGGTGGCTTATTTGATACTGTACAAAAGATGAGCTTCATCAGATTTATGCTGGTTGTGTCCGTATTGTATTTCCAGTACAGATCTTCCTGTTCCTAAAGGATAAAACAACAAAATTAAGTGAATAAGCTAATGCTAAGTGAAAGTTACTAACAACTAATAAATTGTTTTCCAGCCTGTTAGTTTATCTTATGTATTACTTTTACCTTATGTTTAATTTAATCATGAACTAGCACTGGTGGCTTACTTGATACTATAAAATAAGACTAGCTATTTATGCTAGTTGAGTCATCGGTGTTTATACCGTCCTCCTGTTTAATGTAAGGCTAATTCAGTAAGGCTAAGGGTCTAAGCTGATGCACCTATAAGGAAATGATAAATAGCTTGTACTTTATATTAGGTATTACTAAGATGATTTAATTAATTAACAATTTGCCTAAAATAATAATTTAATTTATAATCTTTTCTGAGTAAATAGTTAGCTGTGTATGCTAGCTGCTGGTATCAATATTGTATTTTCATTGCCCTGCTTTTCCTAAATTCAGGCTACATCAGTTTTAGATGTCTTAAAGCCTGTCTTTGCTGCTTCGTTGCATCATTTTTGGCTTTCAGTTCCAAGAATGTTGGGTCAAAGTAAGTGTGAAACTCCTCAACACAGTAATGAAGCAGTCTGAGGTAATTCTGAGGTAACTGCGTCTATGAGTGAGTTTAACTGACAAGATGGTAACGTGACTGTGCTGTAACCCAAATACCAACCTTGGCATACGGCATACTATACTGCAAGCGACTAGGAATAATCTGTAGTATACAGCATAGTATATAGTTTACAAGTTGGACATTTTAAACACAGCCGCTTACTACATTTTTCTGTCTTTCTCTCTTTTACTCTCATTCTCTCAGTTTGACCTGGTCATGGCTGTGCTTATTGAACATGGCAGCTCTGTGTGTGTGTGTGTGTGTGTGTGTGTGTGTGTGCGTTACAATTTCTGGACAATAGCATTCCACAGAGCCTGTCATCCCCTTTACCATTCCTCGATCCATCTCCATTAATCTATGTTCATCTACACCCAACACAACTATGTAAACAAATACCTACAGCGTGTCCTACTTTCATTACATTTCATTCTATTTTATTCGTAGTCTTTCTGCATTTGCCAGATTTGTTCTAGGGATTAAAGTGTAGGGCCACACAACACAACACAACACAACACAACACAACACAACACAACACAACACAACACAACACAATGTCCTTTCCTGAGGGACTAGTTACATTCAGAGAGATGGCACTGAGACCACCCCCTTCTACCACATAACTCTCACCCTCCCCATATTAACACCACCGACACCAGTTGATAATTACACTAAGAGCTGCTTCTCTATAATTCTGCTCGTGTGCTCTACCCCTTCAGCCCGTGCATAATTACAGAAGACGAAATCAACAGGAAATGATACAGCTCTTGGCGGCTGTTGGCCCGTATTGTAGGGAATTGTAGAGGAACAAAGCTGCTTTTATCTTTTATGTTACTATATAACTGCAGGTTTAATTGTAGGGTTCAGGGTTGTTAGTTACTGTGTGTCAGGCAGTGGATTATACTGTGAGAAGCAGTAAGAAAAAGAACATGAACTGTGTTGTAAGGTCTCTTCTCTTCTGCGTTTTCTCTTCTCTATACTCTTTTCTTCTACATATCTCTCTTCTCTGATTTTGGCTTTTTTCACATTTCTTCTCGTCTCTTCTCTCTGATTTTGTGTTCTTTTTAACATTTTTCTTTTTTTCTTTTTTAACATTTTTTTAACCCTGTTTTTTTTGTCCCATTATCTTCATTTTGTCTCTTTTCTTCTCTTCATTTCTCTTCTCTTTTCTTCTCTTTTCTTTCTCTTCTTCTCTATACTCCTTTCTTCTACATATTTCTCTTCTCCGATTTTGCCTTTTTTCACATTTCTTCTCTTCTCGTCTCTCTGATTTTGTGATCTTTTTAGCATTTTTCTTTTTTTTCTTTTGTAAAATTTTTTTTAACCCTTTTCCTTTTTTTTTTTGTCCCATTATCTTCATATTGTCTCTATTCTTCTCTTCATTTCTCTTCTCTTTTCTTCTCTTTTCTTTCTCTTCTTCTCTTCTCTCTGATTTCGTGTTCTTTTAAACATTTTTCTTTTTTCATTTTTTAACCTTTTTTTTAACCCTTTTTCTGGGGTTTTTTTCTGTCCCATTATCTTCATTTTGTCTCTTTTCTTGTCTTCACTTCTCTTCTCTACTCTTCTCTCGTCTTCTCCGTGACTATTGTTCACTTTTGCTTTCACTTCTCATTCTCTGATCAATTACTCCAAAGCACAGTTTGCACTTCCAGAATGTATGTTATACTTTTTGTAACGTTTTAATACCACACAGATGAAGTCCTCGTAATCATTTCAAATTGAGCTTCAGAACGCTGAGTTCTTCTAGAACAAGTAAGAGCAGATTAGAGCAGGAGCTGAGCGTTTATTCCTCTGAACTCACGACTCCCTGCCTCTCTCTGCCCTCCCTCCTACATAAGGCTTACAAACTCTGCCGAGATCACTAACACTGTTCACCAGTATCCAAAATCAATATGACCTATACACACAGGCACGTACACACTTACAGACATACATGCTTCTCCTCGCATTGACTCAGCCTTGGGGACGCATTTTAACAGTTCTGATGAAGAAGTGGAGAAAACAGCTTCCAACAGAGCAGGGGTCAACGGAGTGAGCGGCCCAGGCTCAGTTAAGTCCCTGACCGATCCAACGTTAAAAGCATTTTAAACTCAACCGAACACTGAAAGCATTTCCTGATGCTGAAACAGAAAAAAAAACTGTTTTGCTGAGAAACACAAGCCAAAATGTGTTAGAAGTCTGGTACCTGTAAAGCAAGGGTCTGGGAATTTTTTGGCTGTAGACATTTAAACAGGAATGGAACAGGAAATAAAATGAAATATTAAATATTTAACCCCTCTTGGATGGCTTAGATGGTCCACTTATAGTTTTGTGAGTATCACAGGGGGGAAAAAACATTCTATACAGTACTTCCTTTTCAGGCAATTTGGAATGCCATAACATTTAGACACTGAATCTATGTGAAGTAGCAGTCGAAAATAAGAGACGAACACAATCATAAATAAATTGCTGAGATTATCCCAATGCATATCAAAGGCGTTGATACTTGAAGCGTGCACTATTGAGAGTTACGTAATCAGCTAGCTATGGTAGCTCCAATTTCCATCTGGTTTCTCATGAAGATAAATGTGGATTGCCATTTTAGTTATTCTTGATATTAAGTATCGGTCCAACATCATGCTCATTTCTTCTACTCATACTCAAAACAATACTCTAATACCAACATCTAATACCAGGTGATACAATGTGATTTAATGACCATGATCTGGACAACATGTACCACAACTAATGATGCGAAAATATAAAGACCTGAGCATGCAGAGCACTCTCTGCAAGTTCAAAAATAAGTGCAAGGTGCTGTGAATTGTGGGCAATTCTAGTGTGTAATATATACTATAGGTGTGGAATGTATACTTCATGTCGCTTTCTATATTAAGGGATAAAGATCATTTAGTAATCCAAAGAGAACATTGTATTATCAAGCAGGACCAAGTACGCAAGAGTATGTAAACATGCATGTTCGCACGAGACTGTTACTTGAAGTCGGTGTTAACATTAGTGTTACCGTGAGCCGGACTTAGGGGAAAGAATTGAGGATGATGGCGGAGAGGGCTACAGCAGCAACAGCTCCGTCATTTACATATAAATGAGAGTTGCTGGTCATGTGGTCCTGACCTCATTAATTCTGATGGTCAGACACTCGGAGTGTGGCAGGTGCCGCTGGAACTCAGATTACACCTCACCTGGCGTGCATTTATGATGCGTTTCCTGGCTGACAGGAAGCCATAAGAGCAAAGAGCGTGACACTGGCATTTGCTGTTTGTCACACTCCTACGTGGCACCAATCAGGGTAACATTTAAGTGGGAAGCGTGTCTGCTCTGCGCGCCTGTTTTCACACCAAAGTTGTTAGCTGAAGTGTTCCCCCTCCACAATGCAATTTTACATCAAAGGCTTCATGAGGCTTAGCATAAACAACATGGCTCATAAACAAGGGTTCGTTTGGGAGAAAATAAATTGCTCCCCCTCCTTTGCATACTGTACACTCACACTCTGGCTTCTAGCTGTGTGTGCGTAACCCTGCCATCCTCAACCCTACGCTGTCATATTCATCTGGCCCGAATTAGACACGTCCTTTCCCCATCAGGCCTGTCATATCTGCAGCAGGCCCATCCAGCAGACTGTAATCCTCTCTGACAGCTGCGGCGGTTTAATGCAAACACACATGCCCAAACCCTGAGAGATAGAGAAAGAGAGAGAGATGTCAGAAGAAACTCTACAGAGAAGAGACTGCAGTTTTTGGCCTACATAAGCAGACTATTCCCACCATTGGCTCTCTTATATTACATCAAGCACCACTGAAAGTGACTGACTGCATGGTTTATATCTGTTTTATTTAAAAGCTGCAAGTAGGTTGTGAAGATTTATTTAATAATCAATCAGTTTGAGTGTGGTCAGACTTGACTGTGCCTTATCTGTTCTTTGGGGCTGAAAAAAATAAATATCAAATGAGGCTTTGCTGGATCCAACAGCTAAATTTTTCATCAACAACAAAACAGACTAATTATTAATCACCCCTGAGTTGTGTGTATATATTTTATTGTGCCCTTGATGTATGAAATCTACGATGTGCTAATCTTCTCAACTCAGAATGGATGATTGATTAAATGATTTCTTCATTCAGAGTTGTTCACAGCATAAAGGTTAGTTCTTATCCTCCAAACAAAGAGTGTCTAGCATATTTATGGTCTTATTTATGACCATAACATTACCAATGATATTCATTGAGTAATATTAGAGCAACATTATCTCCAGAATGCTAATGCAACCTCTGCCATTCCATTTTCGGTTCACTTCCTGACTCCGTAAAATATAAACGCACTATATAAAGTCTCTCCAAGCATCATGGTTGTGTAAGTTCTGTGCCTTGTTTTTCTCCTGATTGTATCTTCTGTGTTTTCTTGGTTTATTCTTCTGGCTAGTTTGCGCTACGGTATTCCATGTCCTAACTACTTCCTGATTAGCTTTGATCTAAATTGAGGTTTTTGTTTAGTTGGTTTAAATTTTATTTTTAAGCACCTCTGTGCATGGATCCCAACTCTCACTCGGAGTCTAATGATCACTGATGATTAATGACTACTGAATGAATCAAGCTAGAACAACCCTAATGATCACAGCGAAACCACAAAATAAATGAATGTTAAATGAAATGAGTGAATGTGTGAAGAAATGGAAAAAAAAAAGAAAAGAATAAATAGATAAATGATCACAGATTAATGTCACTGTAGCATTAAAGCAATTTATCCTGCATATGATCACGGCTGTCACGTCAGGGGGTTGTGTGTGGGTTCTCATGTTCTGTCTGTTCCTGTGTGGGCTTTATCTGAGTTCTCTGGTTTTCTCCCACCTCTCAGAAACAAGCCTGTATGTGAATCAACTCTTATAAAATTGCACCTGTAGTTTATCTGTGAATTGTGATCTGTGAAGGACTAATGTATTCCCATCTTGCACCTAGTGTTCACTTGATTCGCTCCAGGTACACTGTGAGCCTGACAGGGATAAAGCTGAATATATGAATAAACACTATGGTCCAAACCTACTAATGACTTTTTGTCACAACAATTTCTCACCGACTCACTCTTTGCACATCAAAGTGGAGATTACTGTCATTTAACACCCATTTCTACATTTTTAAATGTATTGAAAGGAATGTTTTATAATGTGTAATAAAATGAAACAGTTGCACAGTTTACAGATGTGTAGAAAAACTCTAATAGCAGGCATTATGGAAAAATACCCTAGATCTACTTTATTTGCCTTTATTTGTTACATATGTATAAGTATAGTGAAAATCTTTGCATATCCCAGCTTGTTAGGGGGTTGGGGTCAGAGCACAGTGTCAGCCATGATACAGCACCCCTGGAGCATGTTAAGGGCCTTGCTCTAGGGCCAAACAGTGGCAGCTTGGTGGTGCTTTTTGTTTTTTTGGTGGTTGTGTCAGGCTTTTGATCAGTAACCCAGAGCCTTAACTGTTGAGCCACAACTATGCTTACATTGTGTCAGATATATGGTAAAAGGGTGAGGTAGATCACTCACAGAATTGGCCGGCCGTAAGGACAAATGGACACTAAAACATCTGTAATGAGCGTCCCTGGAATAGTGGTAGGTCAGTGCTACATAAGGCTGTGTGTTCAAATCCCAGGACAGGCAGAAAGCCATCAAGTTCAATTATAAACTGCTTTACATTAAAAGTGTCTGCCAGATCTCGAACTTTCATCTCCTGTGTTAGTCTTTCCGTATTGAAGCTTTAAAAGACATTTCTGTTATTCAATACTGACTTTTACAGCCAAAAACAATTTCCTGCTCTGACATTTACATTTTCCTATTGAATAAACATTTATTTTATACCATTACAATATCCCAGATTTCTACACATACCTGCGAATTTTGTTCAAATATGTAGAGTGAGAAAATACTTAAAGCTTGGTGTGCAGGAACATGGCTCCTACAGCTATTCTCTGATCTGCTATGTAGACATTTCTTACTGCCAAGGCTCATGTATGTGTAAACATGAATATGAGATGTGGCGTTAAAACGGACGAGGTCTTTCACCTTCAGAACTGTGTCATCGCTTTTCCCTCTCCTCTTCACTTTTCTTGCTTGGCTTGGGGTTTACGTCCCACTGCTGCCTTTTCTCTTTTATTTTTATCTTCCAATTCTTTTATCTCTTTCTCCCTCTCTGAGCTCATTAGCTCAGTGTTTTGTGGTGTGTGTGGCCTGGTTTGTAGAAATGCAGCGCTGTCACTTGCCTGTTTTTGTTTTTCTCTAAACAGACAAAAAGAGCTGCTTTCCCCTCAAGGCACTGCGTCACATTAATCATACAGCAAACAGATCTTGAATTGAATTACACCCCGATTCAAAAGATTGGCAACATGCAGCGGGTGGCCACTTCGCAAAGTTTAAATAACCTTTCCTACTGGTCAATAATGGCCAAATACACCATTTGAAGCATGACAGCTCAACCCCTGTGTATTTGTTTAAGGCTGTCATTTGCCGCTGGGTATCGAATAAGTTCACGCTTAGATCCCTGACACATGCCCAAGCCTTTACGCCATTACAAAATGAACTGGCATTCTGCCGTAACAATCTTGTTCATTAATCAATCACAGCTTTAATAGTGTCTAAATAAGAAGACTGGGTAGAGCGTGTGAATACGGTGATTGTGTAACTGTGTTTTGCAGGCTGTGAGCGAGTATGTGAGGTCTGGGATCCCCATGCTCTCAGGCACTGGCTCCAAAAAAGCTCGCACTGCTCTGTTCAATTTGAGTTGTGGGCAGAGCGATCAATATGACCATTAATTCTACTTAGTGGCGCCGCATGGAACAAGCAGAGGCTGTAGGCCGCACAAGGCCGCGAGTGAATGGTTGACCTTTTCGAAGCTGTGCTTCATCGTTTATCATCGGTAGCCATGGATGTGCCCATGTTATACCAGAACAATATGGAAATCTACATGATCTAAGCAGTAACACTGTTATTTCTATGTTAGAGACTTACATTTAACTAATGATAGCTCTTTGTATTGACAAGAAAGTGAACTGGTGAGGTCAGGAATGGATCCTGACTAATCACAGACACTCTTGACCAATTCTGCTCACAGGCACACCTGACCAGCCCCTGCTGTCCTGGAGATGTCCTTGACCAATTCTGCCCGCACCTGCAGACACTCTTGACCAATTCTGCCCGCACCTGCAGACACTCTTGTCCAAGGCTGCCTGCACCTGCAGACAATACTGAAGAATCCCATCTATTCCTACAGACACCCTTGACCAATTCTTTCCATGCTCCAGCAAACACCCTTGATTCATCCTTCCTGCATCCGCAGATACTTTTGACCGATCCTGCCCACTCCTCCAGACAGTCTTGACAAATCTTGCCAACGCCTGCAGACATTCTTGACCAATCCTGCCCACTTCTGCAGACACTCTTGA
>JAQQZR010000018.1:11324949-11337888 GCA_030068235.1 Notoglanidium macrostoma | reverse complement strand
TTTGACGTGTGACATTCTTTCATTTATACATCTTCAGTGACTGCTTTATTCCACTCAGGGTCACGCTGGTGTTTGATGTTGTTTTCTTTAATAAAATGAAGAAAAATGTTCATATCTTCATCTGCTCAGACAGCGCACAAGTGTCTTCTGTGGCCTTGTTTATGTTTTAATATATCTAGATGTAGATAAATAGAGATAACTGGATGTGGAAAGATACAGCGTAGATAACTTTCATGTGACACACACACACACACACACACACATATATATATATATAAAATTGTCATTTTGTGGACAGTATGGTCACTAATATACAAACATACCCATACCTTAGTGAGACTAAATGTATCCTTACGCCACAGGATTGACTCCTCTTTCCCCCGTCTCCCTTCCTCTCTCTCTTAAGAGAAAAAAACCCAACAGCTCTTACCTATATTGGAAATGCTACCCCTGAAAACTAGGATCAATGTAGCAAAGCTTTTACAAGGGCACCTCCAGCACGGGGGAATGACTAAAGATTCTCTGTATTGTCTACTCTGATCCAGGACTTCTCAAGACTCATCGGGACTTATCCTCAACACACACACACACACACACACACACACACTGATTCAGATTGGATATACTGTAACAAAATCGTCTCATAACCGTAAACTAGCTCCCAACCTTTCCAGTATAAGAAATGCAATAAATTACTGTAACTTTATCGTCATGTAAATAAAAACAGTAATAGGAATTGATTACAGATTTGGTTGTGGCTTTGGAACTCTATACTAACACTGCTTCAACTGCTTTTCGAGTCATTGGCTGAATATAACGTGTCTGAATCTGTATTAGTATTTGTTTAATGCCACCTGTATCTATATTTGGATTTAAACCTGAAGTGGGTGTGGCCTAAACCGGAAACATTGGAAAACTTTGGAGGAAAAAAACAAACAAACCAGAGATATATAGAAATCAACAGTATGGCTGGTTCCGACAGTTCCGACAGTTCCTCGGCCTCAGCTACGTCACTCCAGTATACTTTCCCGAAACCTAGTACAGTAATTTAAACTCACAACCCTGACCAAGCAATTATGAAGGATTCTGTAAATACGCACATCTCACAACACTGTATGTTCACATTAAAGAACATGGGCTTTGTTTGTCGTAGGAGATTATTGTCTGGCTGCTCGCTTGTGCCCACATTAAAGTAAAAATCCCAATCCTGGCACACATCCCTAGCCTCTATCATGTGAACCTTTCGGCAAGCTTTCTGGAAAAAAATTGAAAAAAGTATGGTTCACCTTGTATGAAAATCTATTTAGAACATAGAATTTATTTCGTATTCGGTTCACTAGAACTGAGTTACGTCTCTGCTCACGTTGCGATGGTCAGGAAGCCCTGTGGCACAACTGCACTGCCACTGTGGCAAACTCACTCTCCTTGCTTTGTCATAAAGGATATTTATCCCTCGCGCGCCTTTCTCTTCGTAAGCCAGCACACAGCGACACATCCAGAATACCAAGTGCTTTTCAGCGGTCCAAACAAAAGAGTCTCTCTGCATGTGTGTCTCTGAATCTCAGCCGAATAGCGACGGCCACTTAAAGGGGCTTTTGTGCCTTTGATGTCTTATTCTCACAAAAACTGCTGGCTGCATGCTGCACGTATAGATGTGGAACATGTGTGTGTGTGTGTGTGTGTGTGTGTGTGTGTGTGTGTGCGTGCGTGTGTATCTGAGCAAAGAGTGTCTGAACAGGGTTCACTGCAATCAAATTGAATGACCTCCTAATTGAAGTTGTTATGGGCAGGCAAGCACAAAAAGACACACACACACACACACACACACACACATGCAGTTATATAAGTGTGTGTCATATTCACCTACGCGAGAGCTCATGCCGAGATGACCTTTGAGAGAAATGGATGGACACAAACCACTATATGTGTGTGTGTGTGTGAGTGTGTGAGTGTGTGTGGGTGTGTGTGTGTGTGTGTTTTCGGCCACATCAGTATTAGCAATAGAATTATCAGGCGTTTGAAATGAAAGTGTTAGAATTGACCCAAACTAAAGCATTCACACACACAGAATCCTCTCAGGATATAGATATGCAGTTATGTTAGAGCAGAAGCTGTTGTCTACTTTCTTTTGTTATTTCTCTCTAATTATACAATCCTCTTTGTTGGTTAGCTTCGCTAACTAGCGAGCAGATAGTAGCACATGCTATCTGTGATTAAAATCACCACTTCATAATCACTTTAGGAAATAAAGCATGGCAGAAATTTGTTAATGGTTTTGAAAGTTATTTAAAATGGTAACATGTGGATAGAGAGCTGAAAGAGTATTCACTGCTAGCTCAGATGCTAAGCGTGAATCTATGTTAGTATTCATTCATTAGCATGAGTCTTCCATTCAACAAGCTAATGCTTTTTAGCTAATAACTATATTCTATAGTTATATAACAATATGTAAAAGATTGGTATGCAAGACTGTTAAATACATGGAACAAGTGGTGTTTTTTCTCAGTTTTTTCTTTCTTCTCCTGAGGGGAAGAGAGGATTTTCTCTAATTTTAGCATTTTGGCCCACTTGTACGATAGCAAGTGTTGTCCCTAAAGTGTTAGTGAAATGTGTGTGCATTTTACAATGAAATATTTAGTTTGTTTTGTCTTTAAATCCATTTTTTAGCCTTAAGCTAGTATTTGTAACTTCACCCAAAAAAATACTTATGCAATGCTGTGATTTGAATGACATTTTACACACATGTGTTTATTTCTTTCTAACTTGGGGATAGTTTGACCAAATATGCTAATGTTGCTAGTCATAAAAAGAAGCATTAGCATTAACTGTTTTGGCTTGCTGTTTGTTTTTGGCTAGGTTCTTGCTCTGTGAAGCATATTTAATGGTACAAACAGACACTGATGTTTGCTATTTTAGCATGCTATTAGGCTAGCCATCAGATCTTTTTCCTTGAGATATTAGTCTTCTGCTTGTTGATAATAAGCTGAAACTGTTGCATGTTGTCCTAGCAGCTATATGGCTAGATGATAATGTTGTTGCAGGCTTGTTGAGTTAAAAAGTTTCCTGCTCTTTAAATCGTAGATCATTAAAGCTAGTTGCGTTTTGTGGTTGTGGTAATCGATATGTTAATTTCTCATTCAGCAGTCAGGAGTCTGCATTCAATATTAGCAGAAAGGACCATTACTGTCTGAACTTTCCATGCCATCCTGATCATTAACAAAATGCCTCATACATTATAAACAAGACTGCCTGATTTGCTGTACTTATGAAAGACAATAGCATCGATTGGATTGCTAACAGATGTATTTATGGAAGATGGATGGAAGTTTGCATTATCCATGCGTGTAGCACTGTGTGTGTGTGTGTGTGTGTGTGTGTGTGTGTGTGTGTGTGTTTAGGTGCTGTTATATGGCTCCTTTGCTGCCATTTTACAGGGGCTTGCATTTACTATGAAATTACCGCAATCACTTCAGTCACTTATATATTGAGCATGGCTTAATCTCAAAGGTCAAGACAATGCCTTTCTGAGGTTGCCAGATTGAACACTTTTTTGGATTCTTTAGAACAAAGAATCTATAATTTTTTATAGTGTGTTTTTATTTTATTATTAATGTTTCAAACTGCAATAACGTGTCTGAATTTGAAATTAGGTTTTGGTAATTTAGTGCTTATAATGTTTTTAGGCAATTATTAGTGATACATGTTCTTTAGAACGACACATGGCATTATAATGAATATTGACTCATGCATTACAAAGTAATTATATGTTTCAAGGAAGTGTTTTCATCACATTACTAGAGCTTCATGGGGCATTATTAAGTTGTTTTTTTAATGTTTGTATGAATTCATCACCAAATGACAAGGAATTACAAGAACAGTTATAATTATATATAAATATATGCTTTATAGAAAAAACAAGACAGTTAAAAGACATGTCTTGCTTCAGTGTTTTTAAGAATCAGTTTTTAGGCCAAGTAATGATTCATTTGTGAATATTTGACCTGGTAGTTGCTCACGTTGACAAACGAAAAATAAAGAGTAAAATATGAGGAACATTAAATAATTGACTGTAGTGCAAATAGTGACTCGCAACCTGTATATCTTTTAATGGTGAAATGGTTGCTGTAGTTGACTACATTCTTTAAGGAATTAAGAGAACATGAAAAACGTGAAAAATTAGACCGAGTCAAGTTTGGGTTAAAAAGACAAGTGTTGTTGCATCATAAAATATATGAGCCACATCACATCAATAATTCAACTTGAATGTTGTTTATTGATTGATCTATCTTTTTACACATTTAAAAGTTCTGAGTGCATAAATATTCACCTTGTAGCTGTAAAAGCCCTAATTTTTTTGGTTTGGAAAAAGGCATTGTTAACAAAGTTAACTTTTTAGCTTGCTAATGAAGAATTACATATCATTGTCAAATCAGTAGCTGAGTCTTTAGCCCTGTTTATTGCTCTATCCTGCCCCCTACTGCAACAATTCTATTTTTTTAAACAGTTGTATTTCGATTCAGTTACTTTCCACAAGACAATTTTGATCCATAATACGGATTCTCAGTTCATTTGTTGGGTCCGATTCATGTTTTTATGTTTAAAACATCTCATCTGGTGTCTTTTTTTCTAAACTGCAATATCATGGAAATCATTATTTTGAAAATATGCAGATATTCTTGCATCATCGCATCCTTAAGGTGTGCGCAAAATAGACGCCATATGTTTTATTTGGAAAGTCATACACAAGTTGGTTTGTCAAAAGTATCTCATGATTCTGTACAAGAGTTTCATCCCAAATCTGGCTGGTAAATTTAGAAAGAACTGGAGTCTCAGATGTGTGAGCAGACAAGGGCAGATGGATGAATAGCATCAATCATCCACAATGAGGAAGACAATTAAAGAGCGATGGCTCGCTCTTAAAAATACTCTCAGATCAGCCAGCTTATTCCTACTATTCTCTTTGATCCTCCTTTTCAAATGAGGGAAAGAAAGAGAGACCAAGAGGAAGGGAAAAGCGAAATAACTAAACAGTGAAAGAGAAAGAGGAAGAGAAAGAGCGCTTAATGAAGAAAGGGAGAGAAATGATTAGGGCAGTGGCTGTTGAGTCTTTGGTGGTTTGTGTGCGTGTGTTTTCAACCACCATCCACATCAAAGTACAATTTTGTTTTGCCGCCTTCTCGCTCTTCCACTAGCCAGCCTGGGTCCAAAGTGTTTGATATTCTGCCCCAGTTTTCCTCATCTCTTCTCTCTAACTCTTCTCTCCTGTGTCCCATTCACAGTACGCCTGGTACACAACACAACAACAATAAAGCCACACCCATCACGTTAGCTAGCTCGTTGTCCACGCAATAATTTGTCCTGTATCAAACAATAAATTAACCCAGCTAGGGTTGTACCGCAGTGCCAGTGTTTTCAGACACTGCTACAAAATGGCGCGGCACAATGAGTAGCGCAAAGTGTCGAACACGTTGCAATTGATAAAACAAGCACTTCTGCTTTGTTAGAATGAAAACATGCAGCCAGACCGGCCCTTTGTGGACAAAATTGGACATCGCTTGTCTCTTAGATCTATTCAGGCTGATGATTTGCTTTCCGGATCTATACTCATTCCAGAAGTACACTGGTTGTAAATCAGACGGAGGACAAGTTTATTGATGCTAATGCTGATTTTGTATTTAAACAGGCTTACTGGTATTGATTTAATTCTGTTCAAGGGTTCACGTTGTGGATAAACTGTTAATACATAATTTCATACATTGCGGTCTAACGGTCACCTTTGCATTTTGACTCTGTTTAAGTGCCCGATCGGAAATGGCCGTTTGCCCGAGCTGAACGGGAGAATTCAGGATGGAAACTCTGGCTGACTCGCTCTGTGATGAATGACTAACTGCAGTCCTAAGAGCGGAAAAAGTCAGGCTTCGGGTCATTAGCAGTGTCTCCATACTGATTACCTGACACTTTATTGCTGTAATAAAACAAACCTTCATTCTCTTCCCTATTGATCTACAAACCAAGCAAATGGGCCGCCCACGCCATAAGTCGTGCCGCCACGGTGAGCGTTCAGGGCCAGCACGAGTGGCGCTCTGTCCCGTCTTGGGCCAACACCGGCTGGAAAAAACACTCACCCATCACGGCACTGCTAATGTTCTTGGGAATGAAGGGTAAAGGCTTTAGAGAGGTTTTACAATGCATTTGGGAGCCATTTTCGAACTCCTCTTCTGCAGCTGTGTCTGTCTCATACAGATTGGCTATGAATGCCAAGAAGGCAGCCTGAGAAAACTATAACAAAAGACTTAAGTGATGCTGGTGCCTCTGCTCACCTTTTTATTCTTTTCTTTTTACTCGGCTCCTCTGTAATTCATATTTCAGAGAAGGGTAAAGGCTTTGTTGGGTTTTCTTTGACTGAAATGAGCTGAGAGGTACCAGCTTCAGCACGAAAAAAAGAAAGGAAAAAAAGAAAAATTGTGCAGGATGACTCAGACAGGTGCCTTCACTCGCTCAATCGAAGACATGCTTGGTTTTTCTCTACCAGTGGATGGACTTTTCATAGAAATCTATGTATAAACCACTAGCATTACAACATTTGTGAAAGATGGCACTTATTTTGCATTCAATATGAAAGCCTTCGGTATTTCGATGATAAAAGATGAATATCACAAAGTGTAGACGTAGCTTTAATGTTTAATGAACTGGACATTGCTCTGTTAAGTTCAGCCTCTTTAAAAGACTAATTATGACTTACTCTTTGGAAAGCAGATGTCGTGAAAATAAATAATTTACTCCCGTAATTAAACAAGATAAATTATCCACTGATTTCTTTTATTTGAGGATTTTCAGTACTGATCTCACACAAGTTGATATTTCCGTTTGACGAGAGAGAGAAGATTTTCTGATTCTACTGAGCAAAAAATGTTCACATAGACTGTTATTTACTCTCCCTTATGATTCTCCTTTATAAAGTTGTAGTCAAAATGAAATATTCACACACACACACACAGAATTCACTTCAGAAAATCGACTACTAGAGCTTGTTTTCTAGGATGAGAAAGCATCACAAATGCCATATACGTAATTTCCCTATACAGCATTCCCTCTACTTCCGACTGCTACTGATAAGCCCATGAACCTTTAAAATCAGCCAATTTTGTTTGGAAGCCATCTCATATATCAGTCTGGCCCTAACAGGCTATAGCAATTTTGTTAGATTTCGTACAAATGAAGTTGTAAGAAAACCTTTTCCAGCAAAATGCCAGCGTGAATGAGAGCAGCAGTGCACGTGAGTCCCGTCTCAGCTGTTATTTCAGGGAGGTTACTTTCTCTGCCGTGTGTTATCTGCATTATTTATCTCCTGCAAACCCGTATTTCATTTCTGACACCGTGCCGGCTTCAGTGTGAGCAAACACGGCCTGGAACAGCGCTGACATTTTGCTGCTTATGTTTGGAAGCTGAAACGACAGAGCCAGCCATGTGTAACGCAGCACCCAGGTGCCAATCTCTTCTACTCACTGCTGGTGATCGCGTACTGTAACGCCTTTTAAATGCACAGAATGTAATAACCGTCAGAGCATGAGCTAAAAATTAATAAATAAAATGAATAGGATGTGCTGGATCACGTGCTATTTTATTAGCTGATGAATCATGAGAAACCGACTTTGCAGTGATTAAAATGATAATTACAATTAGGACTATTCAGGCTGCGCTATATGAGCAAAATCGTAGACTCCTAATGAATGTTATTCCATGCTCGCCAACTTCTCATTTATATATATCATCAAATTTATGTTTTCTGCTTTAAATTTTTTAAATCATGTGTTGATTTTTAAGTTAAATCATATTACATTTGACAGCAAACAAAAAAGTATTACTTCCTTCTTCAGGCTATGCTTTTCTATCCCTGATTTTTTTTTGGTGACTTTTTTTGTTTGTTTGTTTTTGTTGTGGACGCTAATGAAAAACCCTGTATTTAAAGCTTACACTTGCCAGAAAACTCTTGCAACCTCAGTGGCATGAGATCATTTGCATAAAATTGACTCCAACAAATGTGTGTAACCCATCTCTGAATACACCTAACTTTCCCAGTGTAAAAATTGCTGTAAATTTTGGACTTTCGCTAACTCTGTAAGAATACATTTCTTAGCCTGGAAAGCAAACTTTACCATGATTATCAAAACAATAATCAGTAATGATGGCCTTCTCAGGAATATATACTAAAACTTTTTAAAACGGAACCACAACTGGCTTATAAAAGTTATTAGTTAGAGCTACAGCCATGAAAGGACCACAAAACTGCGCTGTTTGGCTACATTATAATGTTATTTTCCCCATCTCCTATTACCTATATTAATACAATGCTTCTGTGGCTTATAGCTGTGTGTTTACATGGTTACATGGTATAGCTGTATGTATGGGAACAGTATGTTTAACAGGCTCCTCGTGGTCAATATAGTGGATTCTTGTTTTGCATCATCTTATGCTCAGGTTAATAAGTGTAGAGTTGGTCTGCTTTACACAAGACTGACATAATACAGATCTTATACATGAACAGGGGAACGAGAGCATAAATTAGCAACTGTAGATCCTGGCATTGTTACCCCCTTTCCATCAACGTGAACCAGTGCCAGTTCAGAGTTTAGTTCAACATTCTAAGAACCAGTTTGCTTTTCCATCAGCTAGAGAGCCACCAAGGAGCCACTTCATTACATCACTGTATATGTCTTTACGTCTATATGTCGTTCTAGGTGGTCTAGTTGGTCATGATAATCCCGCCCACAGTCCCTGACATAAGCGGCTCTTGGGTCAAAGACGACCTGTTGGTGCCACTCTCAAACCAGTTTTCCTGACTGAGAGATGGTTCTTTGGCTATCGAAATGCAAAGAACTGGTTCAAAATTAGGCCTTGGCTCAGAACCAGCCCTCAAACTGCCTTGGTGGAAAAGAGGGATGTGAACACTCAGTTAATTTTATTTGTATGCCATTTTTTTTAACAATAGACTTTGTCCCAAACATGCAATACAGAAATATGGATGTACCGTAGATCCAGACCTACCAAAGATAACCTGCGGAAGAAACCTTGAGAGGAACCGGCCTCAAAAGAGAACCCGTTCTCTTCAGAATGTGGACATTTAAATCATTCTTCTTCTACAGCTGTATATTCAAATGCCAAACAGTACTAAGTATCTTGAAAGGATGTTTACTATGAGTGTATTGTGAATAAGAGTCCTGAGGTGAGCATAGGACAGTCTTTACAAACCTATAGTATCCACCTAAAATGATCCACTGAAGCTTCTGAAGGGTGACACTTGGATGAACTGTTCTAGCAATATTTCATTTACCCATGTGGATAACCACCATCCACAGGAGAAACTTTAAACAGAAGTACAGATGCCAGTACAGGATGCCAGTATCAAACCAGTATCAGGTATCAGCTTTGATATGAGCATTGTATCAAAAGAGAAAATGAGATTTGTGCATGTTTAATATGATTTCTTAAATACAAGCTTCATATTTATGGAAGTCCATTTAGATTTTTCAACTGATTGGCTCTCAAACCCCACAGAAGCTCTGTTTTACCGTTATGTATGAATAGAGTAGATAAATTTATGGCTCAGAAGGTTCAGTCACAGCTTTAGGGAATGACTGCCCTTTAGGGGTCCACTGTAAAGTGTGAAAGGCTTTCAGGGGTAATGCAGTAGCTACACCGTTAAAGCGCAGATGGAGAGAGAGGTTAACAAAACTCACCGACTCAATGTTCCACCTCACTAACCACTACTTTATAGCAAAATACCGCTCACCGGAGATGGAGTGGCAGAAAGTAAATGAAACATGTAAAGTCTAGATGCTGTACCACCATGAAGGTCAAGGTGTAAATGAGAGGCTGTACAAAACACAACAAATTCAAGCACAGCATATGAAGAGTGGAATATGTCTCGTGAGTATCTTGTTGTTACTTTGCTAGAAAGAACTGTCTTTGTGACCACTTCACTTTACATTACAGCGTTGTTGATTATTCCTATAACAGCACATTGTGGTGCGTTTTATGCCTTACTTGAGTGTTGGTTCTAGCGCTTATATTAAAGTAAATAATAAAAATTATAATAAAAATGAGTTCTTCTGTATAATATGGAATTCTGGATCCTGGTTGTGTTCTCAGTGAAAATTGGATGCATATATGTTTACTTTCCGTCCATCAATCCATACATAATCTGTTAATGGTCATGGGGAAGCTGGAGCCAATCCCAGCTGACTTTGAGGTGGAGTACACTCTGGGCAGATTACCAATCTATTGCAGGTCTAACACAGAGACAAACAACCGTTTACACTCACATTTGCACCTATGGGCAATTTAGAGCAGCCAGATGACCTAATCTGCATGTATCTGGACTGTGTAAGGAAACCACCTGAGAAACCCACACAGGCGCCGGGAGAACATACAAACTCTACAGACAACGGCTCTAGTCGTCGTACTAACTGATGTGCCTTATCAATACAATTTAAAAAGCAGTCTTACCAGCACTATACTGTATATAGTTTCATTTGTGATCATGGTATGCCTTGCAATATAATCCCTCATTTATCCCCTCTATTACCTAATAAATTTTTCATATATTAATTTTATAGCATGATATATGGAAACTACCATTCATTTATTCATTATTACGTCACAGTTATGAGAGTGAGGATACGACTCCTGGATTGAACTCTTGTCGTGTCAAGGTTAAAGTCTGAAATGATTTTTGTCTTACACAATATGGATTGGCAGAGTTAATTAAAAGTCTGGATACTGTAGCAAGAGAGGATAATCACAACATGTCAGCCATGATGTATTGTCCAGATACAGGTAGTCAGGGGTGTTGGTTATTTCGACCACAGCATGTTATTATAGCCACTCCATTCTCCTGATGTTATATGGAGTAAAGCTGATGTAATGTGAGTACATCACATGAAACCCTACTTGATAAAACTTTTTTTTTGGTTCTCATAAGCCTGGCGAGCAATGCTTGTTGGATAAGAAAGTGTTTAGAAGGAATAGCAGTTGGATGTATATATATATATATATATACACGCCCCCACACACGGAGACATGCAATTTTCACTGTGTCGAATAAAACACACCATCAACAACATCCAAAAAAAAAAACAAAAAAAACACACACATACACACACAAAGAAAGAGCGAGGTGCTGCTGAGCGTATTCCCAGCCCTCGAGTACTGGCTCAGAGCGCCGAGTGTGTTTGATGAAGGTACAAACCTAAAAGACTCCAGGGTTCCTCGCTGACACTCTTGCATGCTGGAGTTTGTAGGACAGCTATTTAGCACTGTTCCCTGAAGAAAGCCGGATCTTCAGAGTGTTGAGTCAGGGAGGGATATGAAAGGCAAAGAAAAACAACAGTGAAGTTCTGAAATATGAGCCTGACACTAAAGAAGATTGAACATGTTTGTTTAGCCTGTCAGCAGTGTAAATTGTTTAAACCTATTCATAAACTTTCATCTGTTTGGAGCTGTCTTTCCATTTCCAGTTGTATCTCAAGCACTCGCTCTATACACTCTATAAACAGTAAACTTAATCCATGTGAATTCATTTCCCAAGAAAACCCTTTAATGAAATAATGAAGACATCAATAAGTATTTTTTTTTGCGCCGTGTGATCACATAATAATCCTGATAAATCACGTCAACAATATTGTGATTGGAGATTAAACTTTTTTTTGGTTTTTTCTTACTTGTTTAAGCTTTCTGTTTTTTCCTCAATGAATAATTCAAGCCACTTTATATATTTAACATACGGCCCGTTTCAAGTTTTTATTTAGGACTAAGGAAAGCAGGCACCGGCTGCCTGGTGTTGTACAGAAATGCATAAATGTATATATTAATAGCATGCAATATCACCCCTCCACCGCCCTAACACACATTAGTAAAACTAACACTGTTTGTTTTTCCATGAAAATCATGCTTAATTTAAAATAGTTCGAATTTGCAAAATTATCATTCAAACAGCCGACAGACCAAAGATGGCATTTATGAAAGAAATTCTTGAGCGTATGAAATTACAAAGAGTAGTTTGATACCATATATATGCTAACATTTATAGTAATGTGTTAATTACCACCAACAAGGAGTTTATGTTTACAGTGCTGTTTGTTTGTTTGACTAAGCAGGGTTTGTGCAAAATCTACCAAACTGGTCTCCATGAAACTTGGTGGAAGGATGTAGCATGGGATAAAGAAGAAACGTCAATTTGGTTTCACTTTCACTAATGTTGCAAGAGCCAGTATTTGGACTTGAAGTCTGCGCTCAACAATTCCATACATCTTAAAATTCAGTAGATGGCAGGAAAGTTCAATAGTGACAAAACATAGCCAATGTAGAAAAATACAATGACTCCATTGGAAATATATCCAGACATATAAAGTGGTTGCTGTTACGCATTTGTGTATCATAGAGGAGTCGACTAACATCGTTGGCCATGGTCTGCGATATCCAAAAGCCATTCTAGTTTGCGATGTTTTTCCCTGGATTGTTTTATTTGATCTAAAATTAGATTTGACTATCTAAAATGAAGATGGCTACAAAAGCTTAAACATGGGCATTTTAAACTCTTCCATTGGTGTTCATTTGGGATAAGATCTGGTGACTTTCAGGGCCAGAGCATGTGATTTACAGCAATTTCATCCTCATCAGACCGTTCAATGAGCCCTCGCGGCTAGTCATCCTGAAAGAGACCACTCCCGTCAAGATAGCAGTGTTTCATCATGGGATAAAGATGATCAGTCAGAAGAACTTTCTATTGATTTGGAATGACTCTTCCTTTAAGGGTTAAATCTGGGTTCCGAAAGGCTTTTTTTGGCTTTCCTTATCAGAGGGAACTCTTAAGCCGAACCACTTTAGAACCCCGAACTGTATAAATAACACTTGTTTTACTCACATGTAGATTGAGAGCTA
>JAQQZR010000018.1:11297458-11318815 GCA_030068235.1 Notoglanidium macrostoma | reverse complement strand
GCCCAGGGTGTACCCCGCCTCTCAACCGAAGATGCTGGGATTGGCTCCAGCTTCCCCGCGACCCAGACGGATAAAGCACTATAGATAATGGATGGATGGATGGGTGTTGTCGGGTCTATAGTAACGACTCATTCACAGGGGATCGTATTGTGCATCGTCTGCATAATACATAAAAATGTATTGTTTTTAACAAAGAAAAACTTAAACAATACAGTTTTCTGTAAGGACGTGTTTATTGAAATGTTGAAACGTTGTAACGTTCAGTATGTTTTCCGTCACAGGAAGGAGGTCCTCAGAACAGAGCAGTTCGTGCTTTCCTGCATCTCCGCACCATGACAAACTGCATTGTTTTTTTTGGTCTTATTAAATCCATAAGAGATGGTAGTGAGGGAACCACTGTTTGTAGCTGTTATAACTGCTATAACTATAACAGGAAATTGTTTTGCAGATGTTCTGTAACATTTCAGCTATAAATTAATACAGCATGTAATTATTTAATTTCAAAATGCAATCTTTGGAAAATTACTCAAGTATAAGAGGAATAAAACACTTCGGGATGTGCTGTTATAGAAAATAATCAGGTTTGTGGTGGTAACAGCCCGCTGCTTTGGTCATGTTTATTAGTCCTGTCATGTTTCATTTATTGCATTTTAAAGGTCCACTATGTAGGATTTAGTGGGATCTATTGGCAGTTGAAAGTAAACAGAAATCAAATGAAAGCACTGAGCTGTTAAAATGAACGGGTTTGAATACTGTGAAACCATGTGAGGCTTTAACATGTACAGTTGCTGTACAAAACCTTGCTGTACCTTGCTATATAGTTGTATGTAGTTTCCCTGCTATCACTGGAAATCATAGACGGAAAATAAAGGTAGATTTGAGAGCACGTAGGATTTAGGCGGATCTATTAGCGGAAATGGAATCTAATATTTGTAAGCATGTTTTCATTAGTGTATAATTATCCTTATCTATGAATCATTACGCTTAGAATGAGCCCTTTATATCTACACAAGGAGCAGGTCCACCTCTACAGAGCCGCCATGTTGCGCCGCTTCAGTAGCCCAGAACAGACAAACCTCTAGAGAGCGCCTTCCGTGTTTTGAGTTTCTACAAGTGGCAGCGTGAATCTGGAAGGAAGCACCAGAAGGATGACGAAGAAGAAGAAAGGAAGACGAGGAAGAAGAAGGAAGAGGAATCGGTGTTTGCTGGTGCTGGCTAACAAGTTTAATAACCCTAATTTAAAAAAACTGAGGACCATAGGGAGTTTCTAAAAAGGATCAAGGGAGTGTAAATGTAAGTACGCTATAGGCATCTGAAGATATGTAAGATATAGTTATAATACGTACTTGGAAAGGAAGGGGCATTTAGTTGATTGAGTCCTTCATAGTGAACCTTTAAGCTGATATCATTAGCCAATTGATCAATAAAGATACTAAGTGGAAGCGTTCATAATGAAGTATGTAAGGAAGAACAAGCGATGGAGCGAGCTGTTAAACACCATAAACGACCAGACTCTGAATCTTCTATTCCTCTTACACTATAGTGATTTTCCAAAGATTACAATTTTTTATTTATAATTGAAAGATAAGTCAGACTTAGTGATGCTTGATGCCTGTGAGACTAGTTAGTTTTTATTGTTTATGTAATAGCAGCTATAAACAGTCATTCCCTCACCAGCATCTCTGGTTTTCTCTGTCTTCAAGTTAATAAAACAACAAAAAAAAAGCGCAGCTCGTCATATTACTGAGAAACCAGAAAGCACGACATTATCTTTTGTAAAATATGCAGATGCAGATGTTACAAAGAGCTGACACAGGAGACGTCTTCCACGAGTATAAAAAATAACCATCCCCTCGCATATACTGTCATTTCTAATAGTTGAGCTTACTTGAATAAAAGCATGCAAAGCGATAAAAAAAAAAAAAAACAACATAAAGAAGTAAAGTGGAATAGGAATTGGCTTTTTAATTAAGCATTTATCCGTACAACATACAATTCCTGTTCCAGTTTACTTCGTTTTTTTTTTAGGCTTGCATGCTTTTCATTTTAAAAATGAACAAATTACGATTTACAGCGTAAAAAGACGTCACAATATCAGTGATTCGACTTTTTTTTTTTTTAACGATGTGTTTAATATTCGGCTTAAATTATCCTCTGTCATTCAAGTCCCTGTGAATGAGCTGTTTCTATAGAAACAACAACATATTAGAAGGAGTTTATTAATATAAACATATCATTTATATTACAGATTAAACTCCAGTGAGAGCTGTGCTGTTATATAAAATTAATCCACACTCTGATTCGAGAATTCACCAGCGCAGTGGTATAACTATAGTAAATTAATGAAACCTAAAACCATGATCGCGAGAAAAGTATAATTAATTGTACAGCCGCAATCCATTGCGTTTCTTCTCTCGGTGGTTTCAGATAAAGGGGCAGATGGTACAGTGTCCTTCATTAGTGCTGAAGCATGAAATGAAAATGTATTTTTGTCACATCGTCAAGTCCTTATAAATATGAAGTGAAAGTAAAGAACGTCCCTTCTTACATGATTATCCTGGGCATGTTGTATTCAGATCTCTTGTGAATTATAGCACTTGCATAAGTACCATGTGCATAAGAAATGCCTGAACTGAATGGCCTTCAATCGGTCAGATATCTATTGTCTCATAGTAGAGCTGTAAATTGTCTTGTCAGTTTAAGCTTGCGCAAGTGGAAACTCAATATCGGTCTTTGAAAGAGCAACAACTCATAGCCGTCTTTAATTATAGAATATTCATTCATAGTAAATGGGAAAAAAAAAAAAAAAAACTCAATTGATTTTAATTTCAATGACTAACAACACTGTGGTTTGTCTTTAATGTGGCGCTGATTGGAGAAGGATGTTTATAAGTGCTGGAAATAGCAGATTATTTGCATCTCTGTGTGTGGCGTGTGAGGTTTACTCCAAGTCCAATGAGACCTCTGATTTTCAATTTGCTTCCCATTAGGGATCAAGCCCATCAGGCCAGAAAGAGCGTTAGAAACCCTCATTAACGCGTCCCTTGCTTTGCGCTCTCTCTCTCATCACCACTTCTTTCAAAATTCTTCCTTTTGTTCTTTACCTCTTTCATTTACAAATTGACGTGGATGAGTACGGCGGGGAAAAAAATGTTTAGCATCATGGCAACGAGGCTCAAGTTTAATACGATAGGGTGATCGAGGGCCTGATGCATTGTTGTCATAGAAACGCTCGGTAAAAGGTTTGCGAGCGGTGGCTGCGGCCCTGCCTCTGCCATGGCGCTGCCACTCAAATGTCTGCCTCCTCGGATGTGATTTGCATCGGGTGAATGTGGACTAGAAAGCAGGATATTTATCAAATGTAAATGTCGCTTGTGAATTGATTGGTGCCAGCGTGACTGCTTTGGGGTCTGACAAAGAAATTTACATTGGCTTCACATTACATTTACATTTATTCTGATGCTTTTATTGAAAGTGACAAACAAGTGAGGCAGAAAGGAATAAAGAGACATGACTAAAGACAGAAGTTTGAGTAAGTGCTAGCACCGCTCAGTGCCACAAACACTAAATCAGACAATCTTTGAAGAAAGTTGAAGAAAGCATTGCTGTCTTATAGCTCCAGGGTTCTCGATTCCATCCTAAGCTCGGGTTGCCGTTTGTGTGGAGATTCAGCGTCCTCCGATTTCCTTTCACCTCGCAAATATATGCTGGTAGGTGGATTTGTAAATCTGAATTGCCCCTAGGTGTGAATGAGTGTGTGTGATGAACTAGTGTCCTATTCAGGGTGTATCCCTGCCTCACGGCCACTGTTCCCGGGATAGGCTCCGGATCCACTGCTCCCTTAACCAGAATAAAATGCTTAGTGAAGCCGATTGAATGGATGAATAAAAGTTGAAGAAGAACAGGTTGTAATATAGAGCCAATTAATACACAAGACATATTTTTATAGCGCCAATAGCACGGCGTAGCAGCTATATTGCTGTATATTTCCCATTTTTGCCCAGTTGCTGTATTTGTAATGGGCAGAAATGAAAGTACTAATGTGGGTGGAGCTTCATAACAAATGGTTTGCGGTTTTTCAACCCACTTCTCTACCCATTATTTGGCCGTGCTCAGAGATGTAGTGAGGATTTACATATTACCGAAATCAGTATTCATAACTACAGATTTACAGTTGACATGAGAATTACGTATGTAGGTGGAGTTTTCCTAAAACAGAGGCGTGTCTTAGCTACGCCACGAACTTAAGCCCGTTTTTCTTGGATCAAGCAAGTAACAGCGTTAAGCCCAGAACTACTAGTTTGATGTAATCACGACATGTCACAATGAAATGCATTTTTTGGGCTGGATGTACAAAAAAATTACTGAACGCTATTTGAGGCCAGTATTAAAAACATAAATAGGCCTTTAAGCTACAAAAAGGTTTTTTGCTGCATGGAGGGCGTCCGAGGAAAGAGCGTTGTAATCCCAGACATTGTTTGTCTTGAGAACCAAATTTTTTTAAAGCGTAAAACGTCTGACTGACGTGTGTTCTGATTGCTTTTCTGCTCACCACAGTCATCAAGAGTTGTTATCCGAGTTACCGTAACCTCCTTGCGAGCTTGAACCAATTTTACCTTTCTCATCACCAAGGCGTTTCTTCCAGTAGACCTAGATGTTTTATTTGGTGTTCATTCCCCCCCCGCACCAAACAGTTTAAACTCTAGAAATCTGTTGTGTGTGAAAATCTGAGGAGTTCATCAGTTTCTGAAAACCAACAACACCGTCGCAGTCAAAGTCACTGAGATCATATTTTCTCCCTGTTCTGGTGTTTGACGTGAACATTAAAAGAATCTCTTGACCGGTATCTGCATGATGTTATTTGTTGTGCTGCTGCAACGTGATTGGCCGCCTGGATAAATGCGCGAATGTTCAGGTGTTCCTATTAGAATGCCAGCAGTCAACACCATAACAACAATCCACCCTGCTATAGATGCATGCCTTGGTTTTTTTTTGTATGCTTCATGTGTTGCGATCATGAAAATAGGCCATAAACTGGAGCAACGTCAACACGTCAACAATAACAATAGAACAGGAAAAAAGGAGGAGACATATCCATGCGCAGGCACCCTGAGGGAGAGCGCTGACAGCGTTTTAGAGTGGAATCACTTCAGTTTCAGGTTCACGAGTAAATAAAACTCACCCTGGTATGGATTTCGAGGCGATTGCATCATCTTGATGCGCTAGACAACTATTCATCAGCCAGGCTCTTTATGGAAAGAGAGAGGCTATTTCAGACACGGCTATCTCGTTTCATTTTAGCGAGTTATGCACTCTTACGGCTGAGATGTAACCAGAGTCCACTCTGATCTGAACGCGAGGCTTACGGTGCTCACGATGATGACGGTGATTTGTGAGCAGACCGTGCCGGATCGGAGGGTGAGGTTGCGTCGTGCACGACAGATGGCCGACGTTGTTAGCGCTGATATTAACGTGATCAAGCAGCTTCTTGGTGTAACTACAGCTTTCATTCCTCAGCCAGAAGTCAGGGGAATGATCTCCTTTGTGTGTGTGTGTGTGCGTGTGTGTGCGTGTGTGTGTGTGTGTGTGTGTGTGTGTGTGTGTGTGTGGTGTGTACACCGTGTCTTGCTGAGTGGAGCAAAAGAGGATTTTTCATGGTCACAGCATACATTCATATTATTTTGGATATAATTAGCCAACATTTGTTCTGCTCCGATGCTTCCGGAGAGCTCGAGCCAGAGAAGCATCCATCGAGGGACTGTGCTTATGTATGCATGTGTGTGTGTGTGTGTGTATGTGTGTGTAAACAAGGCTGCATACCCATCCATCCTTTAGTAACATCTCAGCTTTATTCGATTCATCAGAGGCAGTCCGAGAGCAGCGTCAGACATCACATCTGTCTGCGCGTCAGTTTTAATAGCCCACAGATGAAATGATATTTGCAGTTTAAAAGAGGGTAACACAGACAGAGAGAGCCTGTAATTAGAAATAATGATAGACTCGGCTCGCGCCCAGGCTGCCCCTTCTGCCTCTACACTGGAGATACGGGAGGGATGAGAGAAAGAGGTTATAGAAAATTATAGAAAACAGCCACGTAATGAGTTTAATTATTTCGCCATAACAGCCCCTGTCTATTAAAACGGCTTCAAATAATGGCCGCCTGATGCGATGTTTTACTCCTACTTGCGTAGGTGCAGGAAGATGTTCCAAGCTGAGGTGCAACCGATGAACACGATTTAATTATTAGGTATATTTAACTGTACTCGTTAGACTTGCGATAATGTGCTAGTTTTCTATCTTTTCAGTCTTTTGACTCTTTTCCATGATTGATGGAAAAGCCTAAGAGTCCTTAGCCCTCGCAAGTCTAAAAAATGAAATGCTATTTATTTTTCATCAGTTTGCAACATTAAATCTAAGAAAACATGCATTTGCGCATTTGTTTTTTTTAGAACAGGATTAGCAAGTAGACAAAATGTAGCTAACTAGCATCAATGCTAATGGCTAAGGACTTACTAAAGACTTACTAAATTTGTGTTTAAATGAATAATTTCCTTTTTATCATTGTCAGTCTATCATTTGGGTAACAGTGTTGACCACTGCTCAGAACTACCCGAGTGCAAAAGTGAGTCACTCAATAAAGGAAGAGATATTAGCAAGCTGCTAGCTAATCAGTAGGCCTCTTTCCCCATGTGTATTTGTTTTTATGGGTTTTTTTTTATTATTATTTTCACAAGATTGTTTACATGCTTTATCAGATTTTTTCATGTGATGTATTTATTTATTTATAAGGGATTTTTCCTATGATTTATTTATCTTTCAATAATTTTTTCTCATAATTTACTTTTACTTGTGATTTTTACACGTCATTCATTCGGTCAGGTGTGATTTTTTTTCCCTAATAAAATTTCATCTAATTTTGGTATGTTCATTTTTACATGATTCATTTATTTTCTCAGGTTAATTTTTACAACTCATAAATTTTATCGTGTTACTTTTTCGCAGATATTTTAACGTTAAACTTCACACATGATTTTACTAAGGATTCATTCATTTAATGTGATTTTTTACGAATGATTTATTTGTTTAAAGTGATTTTTACAGATAATTCATTCATTCAGTGTGATTTTTACATGATTCATTTATTTCCACCTGAATGTTTCACATTCATTCATTTTTTTAGATCTGATTGTCTCTTTCTTTCTCTTTTTTCATACATTTGACTACATTTTGTCTGTAAGATGTCACATATGTATGATGAAATGCCCCGTCACGTGTTTTTCACGTGTGAGCTCATATTATTCACATAATCACATGATTATAAAATGAAAAACTTCATGTGAAATGTATGCGATTTTTTTCTATAACAGTTTTAGCCATTATTTTGAAGCCTCTCCTTTTGCCATATCACATTCTGCCTGTTTTTTTCCCTCTCTCACACTTCTCTCTGTGGGCTTATCGCACTTTCTCCAGATATTTTGGGTGAGGTGTGAATTAGTGAGAGATGAGAGATGCAAACAGGGTGAGCTGCTACATAAAGACCACTGCTGTTAAAAAAAAAAATCTACTATGAAGAGAGTTGCAGCTATCTGTAATGAATCCCGTAAAGAATTATGCCACATGAAGGCAATGTATGTGCTGGGACTCCTGGGGGTCCTGGGTTGTACTACTGTGAGGAAATGAGCACGATTAACTACAACCCCTGTAATTCACTGTAGGTAATTGGGATAGTTCAGTGGTTACAGGCTGATGTACATTTACCAAGCATGACTGTTCTCTGGGATGGATAGAGGATTTGGGGCTTCATTGATCCAATCAATGCAGAAGGTGGAACGTCAGGATTTATGGCGGTTTATGGAGCTTCGCGCAACCCGGGTAAGGAGAATAGGTGTTGCTGTCAAAAGTCGATATGAGATTCTCTCGGGACCAAGTTTTCTTACTTTAAACTGTCAGTGTTGAAATATGGTGCTGTGCAAAGTTGGTTGCATACTTGTATGTCACCAGTTATAGTTACATTTCAGAGTACAGAGCATTCTTTGGCTAGTTCCAATGTCAAAGTAAATTTACTTCCTTTCTGAACGTTTCTTTCTCCAAGAATGATGGATTATGGGTATTATTGTGTCTCAAACATAGCTAAATCCAGCTCAATCCCACATTTCAAAAAAAAAAAAAAAAAAAAATCGCTTTGTCAACTTTTTAATGCAAGATTCCCTTGTGTGTACACTGCACGTGTTTATTCAGCTTTGAGATAAGATTAGACAAGTTTGGAGAAGATATCTTTGTCACTGTACAAGTACAATGAGGTATCATTTGGAGCAAGCTAATATCTGCCATCAGAGTAAAGGCTCATTTATGCTAAATGTTAAATACATACACGGAGCCTTCTGTCCATATTCTGTGAGCATTTCTTCCGTACTGGTGCACAATTTCTGAAAGTTTACAGATACAGACAAAACGGAGCTATACCAATGGAAATCGTGGGGGCATCGTAGACAATAGTTCAATACCAAATGACAAATTCACAGAAGTTCTGGAGAGATAGCAAATAAATAAATAATGATACCATATGTGCACAGGTGTAAATATACATGTAGTATAGGGAATTGCACAGAATAGCTATTTACATTTACTGCACTTTGGAAGAATGGTGTAATGGCTGATGGCTATAGTGGTGTATTGCAGAGTAGTGTGAGGTGCTGTTATAGTAGGGGGAGTCATCACTGAGTGTTGAGTAACTTAACAACTCTGGAAGAAAGAAAGACGCTGGGTTTTTTTTTTTCCAGACTAGTTGTACAGGCATACAGGGTCCTGTAGTGTTTTCCAGTCGGCCGACAAAAGTGAAAGCGCTGTAGCCATGGTGAGTCGGGTCTTGGGGGATGTTATTGGCTTGACGGGTGCAGCGAGTTCTGCACATGTCTTCTGGTGTTAGAAGCTGTGATCCGGTGATTCTTTGTGCTGTTTTGATGATGCGCTGGAGTGCTTTCCTGCCCTCTGAGGTGTAGCATGTGTACTACATTGTTAGGCATGTGATTAGGACCTAATGGTGCACTGGTAGAAGTTCAGAAGAAGCTGTTGGAGGAGCTGTGCTTTACTTAGCCTTGTTAGGAAATGGAGCCTCTGTTGTCCTTTTTCTGCCATAGGCTGTTATGGATGTGGACCACGAGGAATTTAAAATAATGTTAATATCAAATTATAATACATATGTTTATGTCTCCATCAACTCTTCAATTCAGCAATTTCTTAATTAACTATTTTCTTCTGGGGAATAATTTCTGCACACCTTATTTCTGCACTCTCAAGGTTGCCAGGTATCTGGTAAAAAGTACAAGTTTAAAGTCAACTATGTAGGATTCAAAAAGCTGACTGCCCATCCGTTACCGCTCCCTTTCCAAGCATGTATTAGAATGTACGGTGACCGTCAGGAGCCCATAACATACTTCCAAGTACTTACAATCACACGCCTTTGCTTTTTCCGTGCTAAATAATAAGCATGATCCAACATTGGGTGCTCAGTCTTGTCCAGGTCTCAAGTTGCAGTCTTGCTCTCACATGATATCATGCTACAGTATGTGTAATGTATATAGCGTATACAATATATACTATATTTCCCCATTTTATGTTTAAAAATCAACACAAATCGTTATGCAGAGAAAATAATGACATTCCATTAAATTAGAAGCATAATATTTGTTCCTTTTTTTTTTTTTTCTTTTTTTTTAAATCATCGTACTCCATGATGGACGCAAACCTTTTTGACATGAAGAATGTAGCTGTCTTTCTGCTCTCTGTTCTCCGTCTGTCATTAATTGAGGTGGGGTCTGGGGAGTGTGTCTGTGGAGAAGGCTGTGGTAAATGAGCTATCAAATCCCCAGTATACGCGAGACCCACTCGAGCCCTCTAATTGGAGAAAAACATTTGGAGATGGAACCAATTAAGCGTGCTCTTTTGAGCATCTGCCTTCCTGTCTCTACTCAGCAGTTCTCATCCTCGCAGGAAACCAGAGCACGAGAGGGATTTTGATGAGAGAGTAAGGCAGTTTACTCTGAAGTCACCGACCTTCACAAGCGTGCACTAAATTCTCGGGCCTTGAACATTTTCTTTTTCTTTTCTCTTTTTTTTTACAATAAAAAAAATTCTTGAAAATCCAAAAATGATTATAATCGTTGGTACTTTTAATAGTCAGTGAGCTGTAATGTCTAAACTGGGACTCAATATCCAGACCAGAGCTTTAGGCCCATGAACATGTTTTTGAAAATGGAAATCAGGATTGTTGGGTAACTTGAAGGCGTTTTGAACGTGCATTCCGAGGTGGAGGAATAAAACACTCATGTTTTCGCAGTTTTCATGTAGTCGAGAAAAAATGTTTTTGAAAACAGTGACATCACAACTCCAAGCCACATATGTCTATGTCCTGTTTGTGTGTTATGAATGTACTAAGACAACATTTTTCATGGCTGCTGACCAGGCTGATAGTTTGCATTTTGTCATTTCTAATTCGCTAATGTGTTTGTACTTTATTTTCACTTTGTTTTTATTATGACACTCTCATCCAGACAGTGTACTTCTCCTGAATCTGGTACAAACCACAATGGGAATGGAGATTCTGGATAATCATATGCAGTATGAATCCTTTTGCATTCTGTTCAATGCTCTCCTCATTATTCTTGAGGTGTTTGCCATATAAAGAATAAAAAATAAATGGGGTGTGCAGTTTTACGATAATAATCAAAGACAGAGTGGTGTAATGCGGCCAGACGACTAGTTTCCAATAACAACACATCGTAAAGCATTTAATTCCTCTTACATCAATGCAATTTGCCAACCGTTAGAATTTTTTATTTATTAGACAGATACATGTATGACATCATGCATTCTAACCAGTTAATGTTGCGGAAGGTCAACAAGACTACTTCCTGTTATGACTTACATTCTAGCAGCTATAAACAGTCATTCCCTCACTATCATCTCCTTTTTCCCTTTCTTCAAGTTAATAAGATAGATTTAAAACATCCAGCTTGTCATGTTATCAAGAAACTGCAAAGTGTGACATCGTCTGTCCTGAAGACTTTCCTGTAGGGGAAAACCTACTGACTTGTACAAAGTTCTGACACCTCAGACTCCTCCCCTAAATGTTACAGTATATAAAGCTCTATTTTAAAATCTGTTTATTATTACTCTTATATTTTGTAGCTTGTCTGCCGTACAAATCCCTGTGAGTGAAATGCTACAAGAAAACGTTAACATATTGTCAGAGCCGTGCTGGTTAAGAAAATGAATCACCACCAGTTAGACTGAAGAATCCAGCAGAGTTGTGGTAACAGTTTACGACCGTCGTGTTTTTAAAATTGTGTCGATGGAGATCATTTAAAAAGAAAAATTCTGTTCCTGTTTTTTAAAACAGAGTAGTAAAAAATGTTTTCTAAAAATGTTTATTTTTGTGGACAGGGCGTTAGTTGAAGTCAGAAATGGATCAGCCTTGGCCTTATAGTCCATGTATTGAATTTGAACACCATGTGCAGTTCAGCCTGAGTGGAGGTGGTCCATTAGTGAAGCTTTGAAGCCTTTTGATGGCTTTTCTTCCTTTGCCCTCATTGCCCACACATGCTGAGGATAAAGGACTTTGAAATCAAGCACACAAACACACACACACACACACACACACACTGGGTGACAGATGAATTTTCAGGACTTCTACACATTCATGTCCTTCATATTAAAAAATAGGATATAAGCACCAACAGCACACACTTCACAAGGACATTTGCTAACACAGCAAAACAAACCCTCCATTTCATATTCACACCTATTTATTTGCCTCAATTTACACCTTTTCCGTGCTGCCTCGACACATTTGTTCTCCACCACCTTCATGGTCACCGTGATTTCATCAGATCTCCTCCAAACCTTCCTGGTCTGCCAGCATTCACAGTCCATCTTCTTCTTTCTTCATCCTTCGTCCTGAATACTCCCTCACCGGGCCTGTTGTCACGCTGTCACACCCAATGATAGATGAGTGGCACTCTGAAAAGGGCCATCCTGCCCTGTTCCCCCTGCATCCTCCCCTTCACTGCCTCAGCTCGTCAATTCATATTAGCGCGCGGCCAAGGCTGTAACTAAACGGAGCTCGCTCCCTTGACGCACCCACTCTGCTCGTCACATTAGGATTCAGAACCTGGGGTTTCGGGCTGAGTGGGGAATGGAGCTGCCTTATCTTTTTTGCCGCACAATGGCTGTCAAAGGAGCTTTGTTCGGTGGTTATATAGCCACAAATATTATTAAGAGAAGATATTCATAGGTGTTCATCAGTCCATTGTAATGGCGAATATTTTGCTTTGACTAATTGGTTAGTGTGAGTGAGGCTGGCATTTATAGGAAGGTCTAAGAGTCAAATGTAAAAGAGATATTTAAATTTTATACGGAGATTTCTCAAATAGATTTTTTTTTAAAAACAGGCGTATTCTTGAATATTTTATTAATAGAAAAATTTGCAGTAGCCTTTGATAAGTTTGGAGCCAGACTTTTTTTTTGCAAAGGTACACTCACCAGCCACTTTATTAGGCATACCGTACTACTTCAACTACATGTGACCTTCCTTTACTCTCAGCCTCAATTCTTCATTTATAGCATTGATTCCTCAAAGTGTTGGAAACCTTGCACATCCAAGATAGCCTAAGAATATTTCAGAATAAGAAGAACAAGAAACGTTCCATAAGGAATAAGAATGGGTGAAAATCCCTAAACATAAGTCAAAAGACTTGCATTTGCAAGGTGTGATATCTTCCAAAGTAGGAATTACTAAGTACTAACATAGTAGGGTGCCTTAATTTTTGCAACTAGTACAATTTACATATGCATCATATAATTTAAATCATGTGTACATTCACATTTGCATTAATGGTTGTGTTTTATTCTTTTCACGTCAAAAATCAGCAAAATGTGAGATTAGATTGCAAACCTTTGCATACAACTGTATAAAACCATTGCTAGCTAATATCCTTTGAATTATGATGTGACCTTTGTACAGATTGATACCCAAGAAACTAAGCATTGTGCTGTTCATACATTTTTGGAATTATACTTTCAACACAAATGCCTCCTTCGTGTCTGAAACTGCAAATTACTTTAACTCTGACATGACGTGAAGGCACTATGAATATTTCCACAGCTACTTGAATGAGACATAAGTGCGTCCGTTTTTAAGTGCTGTGGCAGATGTGGCAGTTGCTTAGAGAGTTGAGGAAGAGGAAAAAGTGTGATGGTGGAGGAAGGGTTATGGGGATGAAAAGGATTGGAGATGAAGAGTTCTCTTTCTGAATTGTGCGCATGAATATTTAAACCTCTCCCACCCCTTTCCCTTCCCAACGCAGGCTGCTTTACACAAGTTTGATAGGCTGCGTCGTGCTTTGGCACCCAGTATTTGGGATTCTGTTTTTAGTTTCTGGGACGGAGCAGGAGAGAAATTCCTCCACCTACAACACTCGAAACGTCACCCAACGCAGCACCACGCGTCTCATCCAGCATGCAATAATAAGGCCTTTAATTTTTTAATTAAGTAGATTGCTAGCGCAGACCCACATTCATTCTTATTTTCTTTGTCTGTCTGTAACTTTTTTTCATTTCTCGTTCTTGCCATACTTATCGATCAAGTGCAACACTCAAGACAAAAACTATAAAAAGCTGACTTGGCAGCTCAAGATTAGATAAGTTTCTTGCTTTCTCACTCTCTAAATGCACGGTTCCTGTCTCAGTTTTGGGAAAGTGCTTATAACCTAATGCCACTATCTATATCTGTGTGTTTAGTGCTCCAAAATATTCTCATCTGCATCTGTTTTCGGAGTTAAGCCATAAGTAGATGTGGCCTAAAAGCATAATATAAACTAGAAGGGCAGTCGGAGAACCCAGACCTCCGCCAAGGACAATCGTTTACTTCTCTATGACATGCAAATCTGCAACTGCAGATCTTCTTGTCTGGATATATTCCCAATTGACTCATCATATTTCTACATTGGCTATGTTTTGTCACTATTGAACTTTACTGGATTTTAAGATGTATAGCATTGTTGAGGGCAGACTTCCACCAAGGCCAAAGGCTGTATCTCACAAATAACATTAGCGAAAGAGAAACTAAATTCATTGAGCCACCCCGTGACTCAGATCTGCTCCAAAATTGAATGGGTTCTTCCTTGGCCCATGCTACATCTTTCCACCAAATTTCATGGAAAGCAGTTTGGTAGGTTTTGTGCAATCCTGCTTACAAGCAGACAAAACACGCCAAAAACATATACCAGTCTCAACCTGACCAGGATGAATGGATGGAATTTGTAAATGCATCACATAGCGACTCATGTTAATGAATGTTCTCTTTGCTGTACTAGGTTCATATCTGACCTCTTGCCCACATGAATGTAAAAGCCTCCCTGCTTGGTTTTTGTTTTTTGGTTTTTTTTTCTGCTTTTGCTTTTGCATCCTACTTGTTCCCAATCCCACTGCATACCTCCAGTCTCAACCAGATTTCCGGCAAACTTTCTCCAAATAAAAGAAAAAAAGAAAACAGTATAATATAGAATAATGCTCTCCTATTTGTATCTGCATTTGTAGAAAACATCTGTTCGTTCCAAATAATGTGTTCATACTCGGTTGTATCCTCAGTCCTTATAGAAGTGTGCATTCAGGAAGTTTTAGCACATGAGCTCCACCTCCGAACTGCTGCTTTCTTGAATAAACTAGTGGCAGCTCGTTTTCCTTCTCTGTCTATCTCTGACTGGCACATCCCTATCTGAAGAGCCGTAAGAGCACATTCACACACGCGGAGTCAGCATGCATGCTGGGACACTTGAATAGCACTCTCATCATGGGGTTATTTATCTTGGAAAGAGCTGCAAATGAACGCTTATCGAATCTAAACATATTAGTGCATTGAAACGGCAGTGTAGTGACAGTATATGTACGCCGCTCCGAAGATTGTGCAAAGTATGATGCTTTCTCGGGTTTTATATAAATCCGGGGCGCAAATGTGATAAAGAGGTCATTTAGAAAGTGCAGGTGTGTGTGAAAGTGTGCAGCAAATTTCGCAACGCTGTGAGAAACTGCTGCTTAGGTATATATAGTAAATTGACACACGTAAAGTATATAGAAACATATATACACTGTCTGGCTTATTTATCGGGTACACTTAGCCAATGGGTAGGGCTACAATTACTGACTATAGCCCATCTGGTGCTTTGCACAATATATATATATCTCATATAACAATGAAAATGCACAGTATGTACAAGACCACCACAGACCAGATGATATTTGGGTCCTGCTATAGGAAGTGTATCAGATGTAATATCGTTATGCCTAATTAGTTATTGGGATTTAGACCCAAAGAAATGACTGGTAGTGGCCCATGGCCATAAATACTGGTGGGGCGGACACTGGCTCCAGCTCCTGAATTGAATTGCCACTTTCGATATCGTTATTTTATTATAAGTATAATTATTACTAAGTTATATAACACACCTGTAAACACAATTCAAAAATTAACAATATTAAGCAACCACATAGCCATGTTTTCTTATCATATCATTCCTTTGTCCTTTGCATGCTGAGTAATGTTATTGTCTGGCCTATCAGGGCCAAGCTGCTTAATCATGAACTTGTCTTGTAATTTTAGTCATTGAAATGTTTTATTTATTTATTTATTTTTTTTTTTTTAATAAACTCTACTCTGTTAAACATAACATTCACAGCAATGCTGACTAACTCAAGAAAACAGTGAGCCTCTAGCTGCACTTATTGCAGTTCTCATATTTGACCACAAGGCTCTATAACAAATCCATCCATCCATCCATTAACTATACCGCTTTATCCGTCTGGGTCGCGGGGAAGCTGGAGCCAATCCCAGCATCTTCGGGTGAGAGGCGGGGTACACNNNACAGAAAGGCACCCTGGGTGACCCGGGGATCGAACCCAGGACCTTCTTGCTGTGAGGCGACAGTGCTAACCACTTGCCGCCTCTATGACAAATCTGCTAGCAAAATCAGGTCGCCGAGGTCTCCTACCCCAATATTCTGTGACGCACTAAATTGAGACCGAATCACTGAAATGACGATTTTAACTCTAAAAGATCGAAACTTGTTGACTAGTTTGATTTATTGATTGCATATCATGCATATTAATATTCATTAACATGGAAAACTAGTTCATGAGGAGGAATGTTTTGGGGTGGAGAACGATTAGTAGAAGCTGTGAAGAGAAAGAAATGAGATGCAGTCACTAAACGTGTACCAATATGGCAAAATACCAAGTTCTGTGTGTCTAATAAAGTGGTAGTAAGTGTAACTAGTGTTAAAACCACAGTAGCACAGCGACACCTGATACATTCATACCAGCACCAGATGCTCCCATGCCCTTCCTATGTCTATCATAGAAGATGCACTCTCTCTCTCTCTCTCTCTCTCTCTCTCTCTCTCGCTCTCTCTCTCTCTCTCTCTCGCTCTCTCATAATACTTTTTAAACCTTTATAGTTACATTAAATGCCAGGCAAGTTAGTTCCTTTAATCACTTACATTACAGAATTGCAGAAATCTCCTTTCAGAGAGCTTCACCATACTTTTGAACTGTTTTTCTTTGTTAAATAACACATTTTTAAAATCCATGTATTATAACCTTGTTATGTCGAGCGTCCGCCTTACGAGTTCCTGAGTTCTTCCTGTAAATATAAAAACTTATTCGAATAATCGCAGCGTAATATATTAGCATATATTAGTGTTTGCCGTGGTTTTAACATGTCGTTTGTGTATATAGGGATCAAATGATGGTTGACAGGCTGTATTGTCTTCTCATTATTTATTGATAAATCTATTTAGTCGATCTGCATGTTTAGTCATTTGAATGAAGGAGCCTGCAGATTTGATTGCTTGAGAAGTCACTGAGAAGCTGTGTGTGTGTGCGTGTGTGTAAAACTATGTACTGAGGTATATGTATTATTCTATAGGACTGTACAGTTTGTGCAGAATGCTCTCTATGTGTGTCTCCATGAGTGCATCTGTGCACATGTCAGTGAGTGTGTGTGTGTGTGTGTGTGTGTGTGTGGTAAATCTCTCAGAGATTATTTCATGAATATGAATGAGATAAGGCCAAAAGTTCAGAGGAAACAGAAGAGCACTATGCTTGAGTTACTGTCTCAGCCTTTGGCTTGACAACCGCTGGGCCCCATAAATACTTTTATTTAGATCAGCACAGAAGGCAAAGTATAATGATCCAAATCATCATAAAGCCTCCATAATGTAGGGAAAAAAAACAATTACTCTACATATGACAGATTGCAGTTTACAGCACATTACAATTCTAGTCCTTAAAAAAAAAAACCCAAAAAAAAAAAAAAACTCCACACAGCAAAGCTGAAATGCAGCAGCGCATTATTTTGCCAGATTTCTTTGGTTCTTTTTTTTTTCTCCGCTCAATCATTTGGAGCTTTCACAAAACACACTTATGCACACACATGTCCCAGGCTTCGGGAAAATCAGCACCATCTGCATTTTGTTGTTTTATTTATAAATGAAATATTTGGACTGTTAGGTATGTCATGAAAAATATTACTGCCAATAGCTGTTTCGTTCACAAGCCATAAACTGAAAATACGCTCTAAAAATGATCATTTCTTAGCACTCCTGGATAATGCAACAGAAAAGCGGAGCTCATGAGATCAAATCCCAAAGACGTCGCAGCCAAGGGACATAATTGTTCATGTTGTCTGGGTGGGAGGAGCGGCCACCTGTCAATCACAGCGACACTAGCCAATGGTGTGTGTCTGTGAGCTCATGTATGCAAAAGAGGGTAGACAGCGCTTTCTCTGAATCCTACGCTTTCAAGTGATGAGGAAAAAAACAACATCAGTTATTGTGTATATCACAAATTATCCATTTGTTGTGGGGTTTTTTTTTTCTTTCATTTTTTCCTTGACCTTACCATCACTGACTCCTAAACGTGACAAAAACAGTAACAGCAGATTCAGAACTCATTAACATCGGTCTATTTACTATAACTCCTCTGTTCACGCTGGATTCACGCTGCTACTTGTTTTACTCTTTGTTAGAGGTTTCACAGTTACAGCTAATTATGCACTAATGCAAACATACTTATGAACATTATATTCCATTTCTGCTAATAGATCCATCTAAATCCGACGTACTCTCGTTTCTACCTTTATTCTTTGTCAGTGATTTCCAGTGTTTGCAAGGTCAGTTACATATGACTACATAGCAAGGCTTTCTTCTGCAGTCTTCTGAGTTCTAGGTTTTTCCCGTGACTCCATTTTCTAACTTTCAAAGCAGTACATTTTAAAGCCTGGCATAATTTTACAGTCTTCAAACCCGTTCATTTTAACAGCCCAGCGCTTGTACCTCACATTTCATTTCACTTCTGTTTACTTTCATTTGCAATTATATCACCCAGTCAGGCACATCTGCCAGTGCTCAGTCCATCATAAAAGCTAAAACTATTTCTTAATTGGAGTAACTGATTCTTTTCTTTTCTTTTCTTTTCTTTTTTCATGCCTGCCAGGTCTCGGTAACACAAAAGGAGATTCATCTTTAGATGGAAACCAATGTATTTGGTTGGGAGGATCTCAATTTGAGCTTTTAAAAAGCAAATAAATAAATTGAATGTTCGCACACAGCACAATATGAAAAACTTTCAATTCATTTCCAGTCAGGTGTGTAACCGATTCGGCTCTCTCTGAACGCGCACGGTTACCGCCTGCACATTTTTAACTCGGTCTTGCATCATCTTCTCCCACCTCCTCTCCCTATCCCTTTTTCTGGAGAGCTTCTGAAGAATCCTGTCTCTTTTCTCTCTCTCTCTCTCTCCGTCTCCCACTTTCACAGAGCGCAAAGTAAGTCTCAGAGTAAGTCTACAGAACGAGATTAGCTACTTAGTAAGTCGCTGCTGAAAGTTAGTTGACGCTTTCTAGGATGGAAAGGAAGGAGGACTGGAGAGAGGGATCGAGAGAGGGATGGAAAAGAGAAAAGGCCAAGTGCAGATGCAGATGCAGCCACAGCGGCAGGAAGGAGGGAGAGTCCAACACATGGGGTTCATGCATATTCACCCTGCTAATGAGAGGCAAATGAGGAGTCTGTCTGGATAATCAGCATTATAGCCAGCAGGAGAGAGGGATTTGGCACAGAGCGAGAGAGAGCGAGAGAGGGAGAGAGACAAAGTGAAACGGAGAGACAGAAGAGTAACTCCGAGGTCATATTATGAATATGCATCCAATAAATCACGCCAAGCCCCCTGCGCTGTGTTTCAGCCGATAACGTAATTATCTCTCACTACTGCTCTGTCGTTCTCATCACCGGCTTTATATCCCAGAAACATCAACACTTTCTACAATGCTGCTACTTTCTTTCTTTCTTTCTTTCTCTCTATTTTCTCTCGCTCGCTCTCTTCCGTTCCTCTTTTATAGCTCCATTTTTCTCTAGTTGTTTTTCCCTCTCTTTCTCTCTCATTCTCCTTCTCTTTTCTCTTTAATTGTCTTTCATTTCCGCTCTTCCTCGTTCTGTCATTCGCTGTCATTTTCTTCCTCTCTTTTTTCACATTCATTCTCCCATTATTTCTCTCACTCATTCTCCCTCCTGCTGTCTTTCAACCTCCCTCTCTTTCATTCTCCATTCATTTCTATCTTTCTTTCTTACCTTGGTTCTCTTCTCACTTTCATTCTCCCCCATTTCACACTACCCCTCGTTCAGTCCTCCTCTCTATCACACTTCCATTCTTCACGATCCCTTTTCATTTCCATCTCTCTCTCTCTCTCTCTTTTATTCAGCTTCTCTTTTTCTTTTTCATTCTACCTCTCATTTGCCTAGCGTTCTTTTTCTGTCTTTCTTCCCCATATTGTCATTTGCTTATTCCATTCTTTCCCTCTTTTTCTTGCGTTCCTTCTTTCTTTCTTTCTTTCTTTCTCAATAAGAAGCTTTGAAGCATTTTGTAAAACATAAAAGGAAACATGGGAAATAAGAAATAAATGAAATAAGCATTAGGGAAAAAATAATAAAGTAATTTAATAGTGAAAAGTAAACAGATAACAAAGTAAAATATAGTAGGTCTACTAATTAGATTGTGTTCCAGTAGTGCTGACATTTCACGGTAACAGCACTGCGGCGTTTCACTCTGTGTATCACTCCACTCGTCCATGTAAAATTCCACTTCCTACTTTGACACAGTTACCACAGTAGTGTTAGTGACATCATCAGTGGACATGACAAATGACACTTTCCAGGAATATAACTTGTGGCTTAAAATATAAATATGAAAACTCCTCAGATGAAGATGAAAAGTAAGAAGGGATGCCAATTTTACAGGAAGCACCTTAAACATGAATGTACAAATCAATGTGAGCTAGCTAGCCACCGCGCTATAACATGAGTGTGGCTTCTTCGGGATCGATTTCCACCATCGGAGCAGAAATAAACAGAACATTTGTGTCTGAAATGTCCTAAAATTTCAAATCGTGAGTTGTTATCGATTTTTTTCGTATCCAGAAGGACCTGAGTAACTAAAAAGAAAGCACATACGCTGTTTTTTCTTTTGCAGCGCTGCTGGATGAAGCGAACTCGTCACGCTGCAGACTGTCAGTCTCTCGTGTCTCTGTTAATATTGTATGGACGGATTTGGGCAGACCTGCAGCGTGTGTAATGATGCGCTGCACTGCTTGTCCCCTCAGGCTGGACACTAATAGAGCTGAAACGAGCCAGGCTTCTCATAGAGCAGAGAGAAACAGATCAGCAGTCCAGCAAGCAGACTGCAACAGCCAGCAACACTTACACAGGGCAGGGGAAAGAGGGATGACAGAGGAATGGAGAGAAGGACGGCCAGACAGATGTGGAGATCAGGGAGATTGTATATATTAGACGTTTTAGATACTTTTTACATTTGTTTGCGTGTAGTAGCATGTCAATTATGCAAACTCTGTTAGAGAGGCATGACGAGAGAGTCAGCGTTTGCGTGTGAGAGAGAGAGAGAGAGAGAGAGAGAGAGGTGGGCAGTGTGAAAGTGAGGGTGTGGAAGAGCGAGACACAATGAATGACAGAGAGAGAGCTCAGAGGCTTCTTGCTGCCTGCAAAGCATTTCAGTCACACACACACACACACACACACACACACACACACACACACGCACACATTGATGCTGATGCAGCAGCGTTAGAGAGGAACAGGGGAGCTAGAGGAGGCAGTGTTTGGGAGGAGGATTGTGCTGAAAGCTGTTGATCAGAGAGCTGTTATAGTTAGTGCTGCAAGTATGTGTGTGTGTGTGTGTGTGTGTAGAGCATTACACTAAGATACAGCTGTCTCTCTGTATTAGGAGGGACAGCTCTGG
>JAQQZR010000018.1:11268773-11288141 GCA_030068235.1 Notoglanidium macrostoma | reverse complement strand
CTCTCTCTCACACACACACACACACACACACACACACACACACACACACACACACACACACACACACACACACACATCCTCACTTACACTCCAGTGTATCTCAGAGAGGTCAAACTCTACTTATAAGATGTTATTGTGTGAGTGGTGTATGATATCTTTCTCTCTCTAAAGACTTAATTTATTAAGGAATTTATTTACACATGCACTTATAACATGGCTCTGTCTTAATTCTACACTGTTTTTAACAATAACATGTTATATTCCCTCCATGACAACAGCAGATCTGCTCAATGATTTTATAGTACAAGCAGCACTAATGCAGCATCCGTGTTAACGCCAAAATCAGTGGGTGTGTTTAAAGCTAAGCTGATTTAACCAAATGAACTGGTAACTGGTAAACCGAACCAGTTTTACAGTGTGTTAATGGTTTTTTTTTTGTATTGATCAACATTAACTCTGTACAAGACCATATGGATAATAATTACAGAAGGCACGATTTCACGTTTTTTTTTCCTCAGTAGCGATACCAATGCTGAAACCAGCTGATATCCATACCCACTCAATATAATTTTCTTTCATTTAATTTTCTACAGGGAAAAATAACTAGTTAAAATGTGACTTTTATTATTCAGTTAAACTCAATTAAATGAAAAGTACAAATATAATCCAATCAATGATAAGTAAATATAAAATCATGTCTTCTTTATACTTAAACACTTCCAGTCCCAAAAAAAATCTTTTCCAAATCCATTTGTTACAGAATGGCATTGATTATGGTTTTATTCTTATATATACAAACCACCATTTTTTGCTGGTGCCATTGGTGCCATCTCTAATAATAATGTACTGCCATATATTGTTATGTGTTAAATATAAAACAGTCAGTCCATTATTATTATTATTATTATTATTATTATTAACGAATAAATCTTTCATTATTTTCTTTGTTACTCAGCAAACAGACAACAAACTCAAAAAGTGCCTAATTAACCCCCTAAAGTCTTAGGGCCAGATTTATTAATAGTTTGCAGCAGTACAAACCTTCATTTGGTGTTAAAAGCTATTACGGGGATTTACTTTAGACACACAGTAACAACGTAGCTATGGAAAGGCGTGGACAAAGTTATTTCTTGCGGCTGACATTATTATTGCATATGCATTTGAAGGCGTTTCCCTTACAGATCGCAAAATTATGGGCAGCAGATATTTAAATGAATCACGCAACGGTATTTACTGAGGTTTTCGGTAGTCAAGTTACTACTAATTGCGCCATTATTTAATGCCGAAAAAAGCATGCCTTCATTTAAATTTACATTTTAATTATTATTCAGTTATACAATTTAAAGGATAGTATTATTCTGTAGCTACTATAAATTATTGAGTAATTACAGGAAACTTATTTATTTATTTATTTATTTATTTACAAGAGTCTGCTCCTACCAACGGCTCCTGGGAACTTCGATTGTTTAACTTTAAGCTGTGCGATATGTATTTTTTTGTAATTGCAGACCTGAAGAGTTATTTTAAGTTTTTATGTTATTTTGCCATAAAGATTAAGGAGTACACAGTGTGTTTGCGGCTCCTTCCAAGTCCATCAACAACATCTCAGTTCTCAAAAATATCATATTCTGTTGATCTGTATCTCAGCATCATGCCATAAATGCCAGGTGTTCACTTAACTTGTTGTTGCTGATGCCGTTGACGAACTTACTGTACGTTCTGCGAGTAAAGTTGTGTATAAATGTTTTCATACCAAACATGAATCGAAATTTTCTTTGTATTCATGTGTATATTGTTCAATGTGAATCACGGAATGTGCATCAAGAGTACAAAACTCCGAAAAGGCAAACGACAAAACGATGACTAAATGTCGAAAGAGCCTCATAAGCCCAGCATGTGCTAAATCTTCCAATAATGCAGCTCAGCCACTGCAGAGTGTCAACTACCACAAGAAAGTAACTCTTTTTCTAACTCCTTTTATAGGGTGCCATTTCTTTTCTCCTAAGAATTGGCACACTATAACTTTAATGTACCGGATTTACGGATCCGCGTGCGATTTCAAAAATCTCTCAGAACTTGTATTAAATTCATGTGCGTGTGAAATCGGAATAAATAAGAGATTTAAACTTGACAGCGTAATCTGTTTAGAAAATTGCACAACCGCCATATCTGAAGCTATCAGTCGAAGTTGACATGAATGAGTTATAACTGTATAACATCATGAGCTCTCATAGGATCTAAACGTTTTCCCTAATCAACTGGATTCTCAGGAATAGCATATTTCTTGTGTAAATGTGCCGGTGAACGAATTACAGATACACGTATTCATATCCAGCTTGAGAATTGAGGACCTTTGTCACCTCAGAAGTTTGGACAGCATTACTATATAAAATATATTAAATATTTATGCATGGCTTATGTGATGAAGGTCCGAAATAGGTATCCTTCAAATAAAGTGGGGCTAAACTATTTTCCTGTCAACAGCTATAAGACAACAGACAAGGAAAAGTGGAATGATGTCATGTAATATTTATGAATATTAATAATTTTCTCTGAAATGATGTAAAAAAAAATCTAATCTTTGCCCTAAATATACTTTGCATATATAAATATATTTATTCTGTATGAATGAATAGATGCTGTGTGTGTGTGTTTGAGACACAGCCAGCCTACTGCACTGCTCTAGATTAATTTCCTATTCTTATTCCTGTCCTGTGTGTGTGTGTGCGTGTGTGTGTGTGTGTGTGTGTGTGTGTGTGTGTGTGTGTCCTGCAGGATGTGCCTTTGTTAAGTTCTCCACACACACTGAGGCTCAGTCAGCAATCAGTGGCCTCCACGGGAGCCAGACCATGCCTGTGAGTATATCTTACTTACACACACACACACACACACACACACGCACGAATAGTAGGTCATTCCACGTTCATAAGGCTGCAAGCTCCAGAGCAGTGGCTCTCGCATGTTCCTGCTCTTGCCTCGACGTCAATCTAAGTGCAAATGAGCTCACTGATCTGCTGCTCCACGCTGAGGCTCTTTCCCCCTCCATCACCCTCTCCTTCCCCTTCTCCTGTCCTCTCATCACTCCTCTCTTTCCCCATCCCAATCTGCCCCCCTCTACACCACTCTGGAGAAATGCTCCTCTTTATCTCCCCTCTGTGCGCATGACAGATGAATTCTTCATCTGGTTGAGAGGGGGGAAAGAGGGAGATGGATGGAGAAAGAGAAAGAAATTTGTATAAGAATGAATAAATAAACACTGACTGGGGATTAAAAACAGGGAAGAGAGAGAGAACGTGAACAAGGGATGTGTCAGAGAGAGAATAGAGCTGTATCAAATCAAATGTATTCGTTTATCAATTACGCCCATGCCTGTTTATTGACAGAATTGAGCAACTTCTAACACGTTTTTTACTATTTTATCAATGTACGGGGACAAAAATAGCATATGTGGGTATTGATTCTACACTACAGACACTGTGGATGGAGATTAGTTGAAACAAAATGTTACCGCATTCTTTTCATAAACCTGTTGTAGCTTATAAATATATATAAGCAGTATGTAAACGTTTATTCTTACTCTTCTTCTTATTCTTAATTCGTACAGATTAATAATCCAACAATAATCTGATTAAAAGAATAACCAACAATACACAGGTTGGAAATTATTACTTATTATTATTATTCTATAGGCTGCACTGCAAAAAATGAAAATAAATAAATCAATGCAATCGATGTGCAAGATTACACATGTATGTATCATATTAGACAATTTATGGATGTTTTTTGTGAAAGTAGGACGCTGTGTCGTACAGCAGCTTCTGGGAGGTTTTTCCACCATGTTCAGCTCTGTAGTGTTTCGAAAACATGAAACAGCCTCCGTGAGCTGGAATGTGTGCTTTAAACCAGTGGGATTGGATAGCGACGCGCAACCCACGACACTGAATGAATTCACTCTTGCTGGCCATGACGGATTTCATTATGCCACATTGTGAATATTTTATTTACATTTTATCAACTAAACAGTGACTGTGCGAGATGCAGGATCAGCCAGAATTCCATCGGGAGCTGGTGAGGGAAATGGGATTGGAAAAAACCATCCCATGCACATCTCTACACTTCATAGAAATTGATATGATATGATAACGATATCTGTGAAAGCCACGACTGAAAAAAAGACTTTATATAAATATGCAGTTGACTGTAGATATTTTTGGGCTAACGATGACGACCCGGTCTGCTTTAGTTTACTTTGGGGTTTTTTCCTACCACCCTGACTAGTCGACTCGTCTATGCAGCCCTGAAACAAAGTTGGAAAAGATTAGAGCTCAAACTGAATGAAATTTTAATCGTATCGAAAGAGGGGAGTCATCTGTTTAATTATCTGTTGTATAGAAAAAGAATCACTGTGTGAATCGTAATCCAGTTATTTAACCAAATCGGAATCTTTGCTTTCATGTTTTCATCAGGACACAAATTTAAAGGGGCGGGCTCACCTTTCGCAGAATCCAGTACGTCGTTTTTGTCCTGAAAACACGTGACTGCTACTCGCTAGCACTCTGTGCAGAAACACCATCCACAAATTCACAGTTAGTGATCCTTTTGAAAGCCGTCTCGAACTTTTTCTTCATTCACGTGCCATACATGGAAGCTTTGAACAAAATATGCCTCATCTTTCCTTTCCTTCACGACCAAACATGAGACCATTACAGTAAAAGATACTTTGACAAAACATCTTCAATTTCACGTTACAATTTAAGATCTATAGCCTAGGCTTGCTGCGGATTGTTTGCGCAGAGGATTCCAGGCTGAATATGCCACTTTAAGGTTATTTTAAAGCCAGATGTGAGGATTAATGGGCATTCAGCTGAAAATATATTTAGCTGGGACACAACTGAGGCGATTACGATGTCAGCCACTATGTTACACTAACGTTACTGCTTGTTATTCTGACAAGACATGCCATTCCTTGTTGTTACGGCAACACTGACATCCCATGACTTGTGTTACATGTAATGTTCATGTAAATGGAGATTTTCCTCATGGATGTACAATCAGAATTAATGAATACAGACCAACAAAAATCTTTGCATATAAAACAGACAGTGTTTACTATTAGGATGGTGTGTGTTTCTGTGGAGGTAATTCATTTGCATCCCTCACACACACACACACACACACACACACACACACGGGACCTACAAGGCGTATTGGCATTACTGTCACATACAGCTTATTAATTAAAATGAATTAATGACATTTTCATACATAAGCAGACTACAGAAGTGGGACGGGAGAGGGAATTTTAGTTTGATGACTTTAATATTGACGTCGAGTGTACTGCAATTACGAATCAGTGCGTGAGAGCTGCTCCTGGATCAGTTTTTGGACCAGGTTTTGGTCTCAAGTATTAACAAGGATTATAATCCAGATGTTTCTGATCTTTCTTTAGACTTGAATATGAATATAGCCATTACATATAGATTAGAACTTGATCATATAGCTGTTTAAAATAAGAAAAAGCATTTGTTAGGATTTTGGGGGTGGAGTTTCAGTATAAGTGACATTGCATACCTGCATTCTTTAACATGTACTGCAATAAAAGTGCCAAATTGTACACTTTTTTGTCACTGGGATGGTGCCGTGAAGAGTAAATCTTTTGTGTGCTTAGTATACTGGCTGAACTTCACATTTAAATATAAAAGCTAATTAAAGTTTTCTACTATAAAGATAATTATAGTAAGTAAATATACATGCTTAACGGTACAAAACATTCCCCCTTGATGGGTATCATGCCAGCGACAAGAAAAAGTCAAGTTTGTTACCTTTATCTCTGCGAGTATAGCACATGCTAATAATAAATGATTATGCATTAACATCTCCAGCGCTGAGGGTAACCTTTTCAAAAGTAGTCTAGAAGCCATTAAGCTGCAGTGCAGAAATAGCAAACTCAATTTATACGCAGTGAAAAAATGGATCACTTTGTTACCAGAACAAGCAAAAGAAGGTGATGAAGGACCAAGTGTCTTATACACAATATCTCTGGTCCTATCGTCAACATAAGCTACAGAAACATATTACATTATAAACTAAATCTATTCGAAATTAATCACTAAAATAAAAATATACCAAAATGAAACCCAAAAGCTTTAGTCAAATTAATATGTAAAACATATTATTAAAAAAATAATACTTTGCTTGGATAGCAGAGAAAAATGTATGCGTTTTTTAATCGTCCGATCCGTTTTGGAACTGTATACTAAAATGTGTACAAAAAAGACTGGATTATTTGTTTGTTAGGATTGATTTTCATTATATTTATACTATTTATATTATACTCTACATTTTGGACTCTTAAATTACATTTATTATATTTGCAATGTCAGTCATTTTAATCTGAAAGCTGCGGTCATGTGTAAGTCGTGTATTTTTAATTCCTCAGTTGAAAAAAATCACTTTAAATATTAGGCATTGGCTAAAAGATGGGATGAATATTAATGTCGGCTGAGGCTCAAGTTTTCAGTACTGGTGTCATTATTGGCAGAGGATAAGTGATGTCGTAACATCTGTACTAATAACTTAATTTTAATATACTAATGTTATACCAAAGTTTTGGTATTATTTTTACAACAAAACAAAACAAGAAATATTTCCGCCTGAAGTTAAACAAAACTTTTTTTTTTTTTTTGTCAGTTATGTTGCTAGGATGGAAAACAGAGAAAATGTTCAGGATGGCGGAGAGATTGTTCTGGAAATACTGTATGTCATGGTAACACTAGATCAAGTGCTCAACCAGCCAATAAGTAAAGACGTTAAAAAAAAAAAAAAAAAGTAAACAAACAAACAAATCCTAACTATGACTTGAATGTGTATGTGTTCGGTAAGCTTCTCAATTGAAATTTTATATATAAATAGATATATATATACACACACACACACGCACACACTAAACGAACAGAACAGAATTCAAATTGAAAACTGAGACGAGACATTATGCCTAAATGCCGATGCACTCTGGATGCTCCGGTCGGAGTGAATTTTAATGTTGAACTGCGGTGGAACCGGAGAGTAAAACACAGGCTTTAGCACAGAGCTCCAGAGAACACACTCCATCCTTCATGCCGTGTTTCATTGTTAAACATGAGGCATGTGTACTTGCATACAAATGATCAGTGGTGTACAGTATGAGTAAATGAAATGTTAGATTAACATTTCGTTAACAACATTAAGAAATCCAAAGGCCTGCTATTAAACCTAATATCCGCAGTGCTTCTGTTTCTTCTGTTTCTTTCTCCGGGTTGTCTCCTCTCTCCTGTGTGATCATTAGTTGAGAGTATTCTGGCCTTTACAGCTGATTGATTTCCAGGAAGTCGTAGCCTCTACACCAAAGGTCATGTGCTGCACTAAATGATTAGAAGCCGCTTAATGAGCAAGTGTGTGTGTGTATTTGTGTAAAGAATGCATTATGGGATGCAGAGACAGACAAAACTGTTTTAGTTCGTTATCAAAATGACATCATTGTTAACGCATGTAAAAATCCAAAGTGAGATTGATGGTAATTTGTATAATGAATATGTAATCAGTCTAGTCCAAGCTTTATTTTCTAATGAAATTATGAGTTGAGTTTTCAGTTGAAACCTCATTCATTGGTCTCAGTTTCCTACATTACCCACAATGCTTCTCAACTACTTGCTGATAATAATGTAGTGAGTTTTATCACTTGCTTCATCCCTATCTAAAGAGAGCAATGCAGCGGCACTTTAGTCCTATAGTCTGTTCCCCTCCTCAAACTGATCCGCTTCCAAAGCTTCGACTTTCATGCAATACGGTGTCAACACCACGATGCTTATTATCTCGTAAATAGCCGAGTGTCTGCATAACTCAGAGCGACTGCGTTTGTTGTCTTCACTAATTCTACATTTGCCATTAATATGATGCTGAAAATAATCTCTAGAAAATAACGAGTGTGAACTTTTGTTTTTAGGAGCGAACAGCAAAAGCTGACTGTTATCACTCGTTTCAGATTGTTCAGATGCTTTCTCCTATTAAACGCCAGTGTAACTGTGCTAGCACTGTGATGTCAGCGTTGCGCACACTGCCAAGTTACCATGGGAGTAAACAAAATACAGCGCCAACCAAAAAAATCAACCCAAAAGAATATTTTTATAGTATTTGATGAAGTAATAGGGATAGCCTGGAAATTTCAGAAAATGAAGATGTCAGAAAAATTTCAGGAAATGAAGTGCAAGTATATTTTAGTAAATGTATTCAGTGATGCCTAAAACAAAGAATGCTTTGACTGTTATTATTTTTTTGGTAGTGGACTCTGAAGTGCTGTATACTTTGAATGAGTATATGTGATAGATGATTTTGCTGCAAGTCTTTTTCAGTATTTCCGTCTCTGTCTGTGTCTCAGGGAGCATCCTCCAGTCTGGTAGTGAAGTTCGCAGACACTGATAAGGAGAGGACCATCCGCCGCATGCAACAGATGGTCGGCCAGTTTGGCATCTTCAACCCTGCTGTGGCTCTGCCATTCAGCACATACAGCAGCACCTACAGCACCTACACACACGCTGTGAGTGCACACCCACACACTCACACGTACACAGTTACACACACCCACCCACACGCCAACGTAAACATACAGTAGCTACGCCTTTAACCAATGCTCCCACCGAAGAACGACACACAGACACTCACTTCCATGCACATAATATAATAATGCCTGGAACATCGTTAATATATACAGCATATTCTTCTGCACACACCCCGAGGCGTCTGGGGTCATGAAACTGTTCTAGCTGCCCATATCAAAGCCCGAAGGCCTTGTCATCGTCTTTTTTTTTTTCATCAACGTTGAATAATGCATTAACATCATTCCGATTCCCCGAGCTCATGCTCAGTAAGGAACTGTGAGTTCACATGTAATTTTAACTCCGGCACTCCCTGTGGAACCTTCAGTTCCGAGTGCAAACCTGATTTCTGCAGTTAGGAAGTGTTTAGGCTTATGATTTGTTTGCTTCATGAATACTTGACTTTGATTGTAAGATGTCTTGTCATCTTTGCCAAAAAGGAGGCTTGGCACATTCTGAGTTGGAGGCAAGGCTGCGTTGAATACTTTTTGTGAAAATTTGGAGGAAATGTTTGCATATCCAAACACAAAATTTGCATGTCCATCAGAAAGCCTTACACAACCGTAATAATGTAGTGGAAAGCATGCCAATATTAAGTTCAGGCCACGTATGCAAACATTTTGCAAACAAAAAAAATATCGAAGTATTCATGAGCTACTTTAATATTAATATCATTAATATTAATAGCATTAATATTATTATGACTCCAGGCTCACGAGTTCATATTTCTAACTCTGGAATTCTAGCTTTGGAATCTTCAGTGCTGAAATATGCAAGGAACAATGTCATTTCTATGACCAGGGGCGTTATTTGCTTTATGAGTATTGGAGAGGAATTTATTTTAGTGCAGTCAAAATATGAGACATGGCAGCACCGGGAATGGAATCTAGTATGGAATCTGGTATTCCATGGGATAGGCTCTAAATCCACTGCAACCCTAACCAAGAAAAGAAGACTACCAAAGATTAATGAACATATTGTTATAAGTAGCACAAACATTAACCCTAAAAGAAAATAAAAACAAAATCATTCCAAAATGCAGTCCATTTATACAATCCCTGCCGTTACAGTGCAAAAGTTTGAGCGAAAAAAAAACCCTAAATATTCATGAACTACTTATCAAACGTAGACATGCATGAAAATGCTGAATGTGCGTGAACGTAATTGATCTTCATCAAGTTCCGAGTACATTTCTGGCTGAGGTAATGTATTCAAAATAGGCGAAATGGTTGAAAATATTCATGAGCTGCTTACCGAACGATAATGGGATTAGATATAGATATACTTTTTTGATATAGCCAAATGTGGCCTCTTTTAACTGCAGATGCCAAGGCAGTGCTCAGAAGAGCGGATTAAAAGCAACATTAAAATGGGGGTATGCTAAAGACAGATCCCTTATAATCTCTTGGACGTGCCGAAGAATCTACACTGTGCTTCAGCTGGATCTGCATGTCCTATATATATAGAAATTACACTTCAGGCACCCAACCTTAATTACAGTGTGATTGTGAGTGTGCACGTGAGTATGTGTGTGTGTGTGCATGTGTGTTCAGTTATTATAAGGGTTTTTTTTCATGAACGCAGGTGTTTGAACACAGATGTAAGTGCATTTGTGCCTATCATTCCTGAGGGATTGATATCTCTTGGAGCCATATGCACCAATACAGTTTGGTTTGAGTTATAATCAGTCATATAATAATTGTATCAGCTCCAACATGAATTCAACATTAGCAGAGTAAACTAAACTAGGTCCAACAATATCTCTATGTAGCAAGAAGATCTTTATCCACATGTTCTCCTGTAGTCATGAACTGAAAGACTTCAAGATGTTCCTAAGAGTGGATAACAATCTCACACTGGAACTTCATTATAGTTGCACCATGAAGGTACTTGGTCTTATCACTTCTCCAAGGTCCAAGTGGATCTGCATCTACAAGAATTTATTCTGCTTATCATTTTAACCATGGCAGATATTTTGATGGAGAAGGTACCTTGTGTACTTCAATGGATGGTCAAGTCTCATTTGTTTCACAGCCAAAATGGGCAGATGGTTTTGTCCAGGTTCACTCCAGTTAAGGGATAAGGGTCTTGCTAAAAACTCCCAACAGTGTTAGTCTGGCAATTATGGGGTTTAAATTCACAATGGTAGAGCAGTGGGAAGCATTGGTGCCTCAAAAAAGCTCCAGGTTCTTGGTTTGATCCTGAGCTCAGCTTATCTATCTACCACTATCTGTGAGGAGTTTGGGATGTTCTCCTGGGTTCTCCAGTTTCCTCCAATTTCCCCAAAATCTGGTGGGTGAATTGATTAGGTGTAAATGTGTATGCATGGGTCTCTGTGATGGACTTGCATCCCATCCAGGCTGTATTCCTTCTTCTCATTTTCTGGGATAGGCTCCCAATCCACCACAACACTGACCAGGATAACTTCACAGCCTTATGGTCAGTAGCATAACTGAGATACTGAGATACTGCAAAACAGTCATCAAACAACACTACTGTGCAAGATTCAAGATCTTACTTGACTTATTCAACACCAAAGATCCCTCTTAGACCTCCATCCACCCAGCTGGTCTCTGAGATCAGGGATTGCATTCCAGGTCAGTAGAGATGACTTGGTCTCACTGATTGTTGTGTTCTCTTCATCTTGTAGTTCCGTGGACTTGAGAATTATTTCCGGCATGTAGGATCATTGATGATAAAACTGATGGGTTTTATTTTTTCTCAGAGTTCTGCCATGAGGGGTTTTGAGGGGTTAGTGAAGATGAATGAACTCCAATTCATTGTCAGTTATGTTGTCCTTGACATCATCCTTTACATTCAGTTTACAGTTTACCATTTAAGTAATTTGTCACTTGCAAGCGAAGGAAGAGAGAAGTTGTTGAGTCAAAGACAATAGCCTCTCGCCACGGTCATTACACAACATCTGGCATTTCTGACAGATACAAATTGATATCTTGTTGGCAAAGTGGCAACCTGAGGGATTGGGATTTCTGCACTTGATTAAAATGCTCCAACTCTGATACCTTGTTGCTGAAATGGCAACCTCCTTGTCAGGTAATTCCTGCAATTTATGAGACACATGGCAGAACTGTAAATAAACTGTCCAACATACCTCATGTCATTCTCACTAAAGATGGATGGAGCTTCAGGAATTCCATGAAAACCTCTGTGTTGTAAACATGGCCCCTTTATTAGAACCACACGTGTCCGTTTGCCTGTTGCAGCAACAGAGGTACTGAGAGACACAACACATTAAAGATTAAAGATGATGTTTGTCATGTTGCCACCACCATATGCAACACATGCTGTGCAGAGATTGCACGCAGTTGCATCTTTATTGACCATTTTGCTTTCATTGCTATAATAGTCACGACGATGGGCCTTGAAAATGATGGAGGAGGTTCTAACTGTGGCTTATCTTGGCTACTTGCCATTTTACCATTAGCAACTCACCATTACTAGAGCCTGTAGCAAGAGTTTTACCACACAATGCCTTCATTATCATCTTAAGTACTTTATCATCTTGATAACCAAGTTAACACATCTTTGATCAAGTTGTATCAGTAAATTGTGCAGTGTGGATTCCAGTTCAGGTACTGATAACTGCATTAGTGCCACGGTAGTGTACCCTGCCTCATGCCCGAAGTCAGCTGGGATTGGCTCCACCTCCCCTGCGACCCTGACGGAAAAGCAGTATAGATAATGGATGTAGGATTTATCATGATCCCTAAAATTATGTCCCGGAAACACTGGAAAACATTTTATTAAAAAGGGCTGATTTGTGCACAGCATGTGGTCTGTGTGGGCTATATGTAACAGCTGCTCTGCAGTTTTAACAGGAAATGTTAAGCTGAAATTATATTTGCGCAATCGCAACACAAAGTTTAGCGCAGGCGTTTTAGAGGGTTGAGCAGCCCTGAGACTACTGAGAATGGTGGCATCAAACGCACAAAAAAAGGAGCGGAGCAAATTTCCTCGTCATTGACGAAAGCTAAAGACACACTGTGGCACTTAATTCACGGCCACCGGGCACACAATGAACAGGGAAATCCACGTTCAAGGTTGCATCTGAAGCTCTGCCTCAACCATCGACCAACAGATAAATTCAACAACAAAAAAAAGAAATAAACCCAAATAGTGTGCCTCCTATTCATATTTGTATTCATTCAGAACATATTATCTATTTAAGCTGAGTAATGTATTAATATTTGGTTACATCCCTAAAACACATGGGTCTATATTTATGCACATGACATACTGATGCTCACCTGGTGTGCTATCAGTGTGTACGCTCCTTTCTGACGTCTAATCATGGACCAACAGACGGAAGGTCCCCAGGTATTCTACAATCCACCTGCTCTCTGACCCTTATCAGTGTAAACATCAAGGACCCCAACCTAGACTCAGCCTTCCACAAATCCACACCCATCAAACACACACACACACACACACACACACACACACACACACACACACACATCTACTCCTATCCAAATTGTCTTGTGTTTCCTCTCAGAATATATCACACATTTAGCATCTGTTGTGTTAAAGTGTATGGGTGGTGCATTTTGAAATGCAAATACTTCACAATGTTACATACTTTGCTATGTTAAATTTCATAGGCTGTGTTCTTGAAACTGTCTGCGATTTCGCTGAGAATATATCACACGTACAGCACATTACTGTGTTAAAATGTACAGGCGGTGCTATTCCAAAGTCCTACATTTTTGAACTGAGAATATTTAACACATTCAATTGTTCTCCAGGTGGGAGCTCTTTACTTCTGCTGTTTCTGTGTGGGATGTGTTGGATTTTAAGTTCTTGCCAATTACATTAGCATAATAATTAAGAGAATGTTCCAGAAAAAGGTGACGCTTGTGTTAAATAGGGATTGGCAAGAGTTTGGGTTGTAAATTGTGCCCAGAGTACAACGTGGTGGTCTTGAGATGGGAATATTTACAGACAAAGCTGTATGCAAATAGTGTAATAGTGTCAGAATGAGATAGTGAAGGCTGAGTGGAGGAGTGAAACATTGGATAGAGTTGACTGGATTACTACAAGCACTAGTCAAAACGGTAATTAACATCAGTTCACAGATTGAAAAGCAGCTAGATAATTGGCTGGAATAAACATAACATTTCCAAAAGTGGGACAACTGAGCCTGAATAGACCTTACTTTTCAGACAGCGATATCACCATAAGCAGACCTCCACCAACATAGTACATCCTTTCGTTTGGGGAGCATGTTGCAAACAGTTGCAAAGAGAGTCAGGACAAAGGTTCTGTGTATTGAGAGCACCAAAACAACCAGTGAGGCAATTTTCCAGTCCAGGTTGAAATTACAGAACTCATCATGGCAGAAACTTGATGAGATTACAACTCACTTAATTAGCAAGAGAGCAAATTAAAAGAATACTCAAGCATTTTCAACCTAACCTCAATTCCCAGCATTTTAGCTTATGTGCAAGTATCATGGAAATATCAATAGGTTTCTATCATTTGGGGGAAGAGAAAAACCAATTGGATCAAAGTTCAGGAAGATACATTGTTCCTCTTGAATCCTAGATTCAAAAATGGTACAGTCTTTCCACAACCCTGGTGCATCCTCTGCTCTCCTACCAAATAGGGACTATTATCCCAGTTGGCCAATCTAAGGGCACTGCCCTAGATCTTCATGCACCCATGAAGAGGTGAGTTAACCACACAACCCCAATTAAAATGAACTGATGCATTTAATTTTTGCCTGCACATGTTTCTGCCATTGGCTTTAGGATTAGCAGAGAGGCGAGCCAAAGAAAGGGCACAGCCTCATGAAGTGACGGGAGTTAGAGTTCCCCAAAGTGCTCCTTCATTCACTCAGCATTATTCCCAGGAAAGGACTACAAGAGACTGGCAACAAGAGAGTCTCTTTCTCTGCCTTTCTCTGTACCAAGGTGTTCATAACCTGTAAATGAAAACATCATGACCATCATGTCCTATGACCATGGGGCAAGGTGGTACAAATGCAATATTAGGCAACCGTATATTCAAACATAAGGTTTCCAAATCTTTTAAAAATTCCTCCAAATCATGCATCATCCAAGTATTTCAGTGTTTTCCAACTTGAGCATTGAAGTTGCACTGTGAAGTAAGTAGGCGCTACTGTTTGTACACCTTCTTTACCTCCTCCACAAATGCTGAATACTCTGAACTGCTATTTTGAGCATATCCACAAACAACATTCAGTTTCCTTCCTGATACTTAAAACCTCACCGAGGCAACTCTGATATCCACGAGGAAAAACCCCAACACAGTTGGGGACTTAAAGTAAACTAGTTCCATTTAAAACAGCTTCACACATGCTTCACTGTGTCTGTATCATCATTCCAAAAAGGGTTCTCCAGTGCTTCCTTGACCGTGTAATATAACATCTTATGAGACAGTAAATGTTTGCGAGAAAAAGGAACCTGAGTAGGTACTGTAAAAAGTAGCAGAAGACATGATTTGCCTGCAAACGGTACTTTAGACAAATGCAGGAAGGAGTTCTTCTACAGAAGAGATAGAATGATAAAGATTGGGAGAAGGGCGTCTGTGACAGGTGTCAAGGAAGAGAGTCATTCTTGCATGCTGTTCGAGATCTCAGTCTGACAAGGAATCGTCCCTTTGAATTGGCCTGACACCAACCAATATGTCAGTCGGTACGACAGACAGCTATAGAGACAGAATGATAAAGAAAGGGAGATGGAAGAACAGAACATGGCTATGATCCATATCTGAATCCTTTGGGGTGAAGCCCAAGGCTTTGTCTGTGGGTTTGAAGCATCCATTGCTATGCTACTTTTCAGCTAAACAAAAGAAGGTTCAAAAGACCAATGTTTAAAAGACCACTGTGATCACAAAAAGCAGTAGGAAGGGAAGCCTTAGAGAACACTGTACTGGAGTGATAAGATGACGTGCAAGAAGAATCATTTTGCACGACACTAAACAATGGCATTGGATACCAACCGTCCGAGTGGCTTAATTTAGGGAACTATGCACAGTTCCTCTTTGCCAACCCTGAGACATGGCTAGTCAAAATATAATCAAAAACAAATCATCTAAAGAATATTAGCTTAAGAGTTATGTGTTCACAGCCCATGTTCTCTTGGCTGATTAAACAATCTTTTGATCTGATCAAACAGTGTGTTTGATGAACATAGCCAAACAGTGAGCGAAAGAGATGAAACTTGATTTCGAGATTGATTTTTGGAATGAAAGAGATGAAAGATGCTATAATCACAGACTATTTCAACAGATCTATGTGTATGTCAGGTACATACACAGACACGCTGGGTCCGTATACGCTCACTCATCTTTCCTTCGCCTTGGTCTTTTTGGCTCCCACAATGCACATTCTCACTCTATTGTCTTCCTCTAACAAGTTTTCTTTGCAGTTCTTCACCAAACAGACAGGGCTTTACGAAAGCAATACCTGAAGCAAGACCTGTTTGTAATCTGACCCTTAAACCATAAACCATACGCTCAATCACGCAAACACGTAAACTGGCGATCCTTAATAATATTATAACTAGCTGTGATGAGAAATAATTCATAGTTGACTTGATGTTATTTCCATTTGGTGGCAGCTGTAAGGTCGATATGACCTTGCTCTACATCCTCCGTGTGTCCAAATGTAGGCCAAAAACGTATTAAGACTCATTATATATGCATGCTAATGGTTTAGCTTATAGATCTATGTGGTCTGCTCTCCTATAAGCCACTTAATATACACATGCTGTATATTAAATCCAGTTGTGGTTTCTTAGCCACTTGTCCAATACTCACACAAAAGCCCGATTCTATTTACTCCTTATTAAATTATATTACGAAAGAAAATCCAATTTGGACCTAAAGCTTCATTTTCAGATAACTTGTTATTTTGATGGATCGCTCCAACAAAGACTCTTTTCTTTAACATCAGCAAGCTTTATGGTGGGGTAATACTTTAGATCTGTAATTCAAGCTAACTTTACATGGAAATAAATTAACCCGAGTTTCAGTTTTCCAGGCCAGGAATCAGCTATAGATTTTTTGCTTTCTTTCTGTGTGAAGCAAACTTTCAATCAGTCATGGTGGATTAGCAGGACAGATTCCTAGCATGCGAGCTAATCTGGAGGCATCAATGACTAGTTAGCAATAAGATAGAAGACTTAACCCTGCGTTAGTGTTTTTATGCTTTTTAGCAAGCAATTTTGCTCTTGCATCTTAGCTCCAAGTGTGTGGTAGCTAGCAAAGGTTATCGTACTAGCCCTAGGCTATGGACGCTAGCCATATTTCCATTTGCCTTCGGCTACCTAGCTGGAATTAATTAGGCCTAGATTTGATACAGAACTCTTGCTCACCTGCTATATTTGAAGTTGAGATAAACCAGAAATATTCATTTTTTTCCCCTTTTGAGTCCTGACTCTCCCCTTTGAGTATTCAGTATTGGAGCGACCAAGACTAAAAAGTCTTTCAAACCATTTCTTTTTTTTCAAAAGATTTGCACACAGGCCAGACATTTATGGAGGTAAAATGTATTAGATAGCACTACCTACATATCCAAATCAAGTTACACTAAAATTATACAGCCACACTTGGGCAGGTGCAGATATATAATTCCTGTTATGTTTAGTGTTACTGTTTTTGTATTAGCAGTAATATTATTAGTGGCTCAGTTATTGATTTCCATCACATCCTTTTAAAAATTAGACCTGGCTTGGATAAAGCATTTGATATGAAAGTGAATCCCGGCTCTGATGGGTTCAGCCTGACAGATTGGCCTTTTAAGGGTATTGATTCAGTGAGGTGTTGCCATGGTTACAGCCTTACTGTAATTACCTTTGTTTGCCAGGGTGTACGGAGAATTTGTGTTAATTTATTTAATAATCAGTGTCTGAGTGGTGGTTCCTAACTTATCCGATGTGAGTGTGTGTACATGGTGGAGTGTGACAGGCTCCTGTGAGTATGTGTGCACATCAGGTCTAAGAGAATTAAGTGTTATTATTTATCATGTGCACATTTTGTGTGTGGAAATGGTAATGAGTGGCTACTAATGAAAAATTTCCTCACTTCCTCACTGTTTCTGTCTCGCAGCTGATGCAGCAGCAGGCGGCCATAATGGCTGCGTCTCACGGTGGCTACCTGGCACCCAGCATGGCGTTTCCGGCTACACAGATCCACCAGGTGGGGGCGATCAACATGAACGGCCTGCCGCCCACTCCCATGACTCCAGTGTCAGGTCAGTCAGAGTCGCTGCTACACGATTACAACTCATATTAATAATAGAACTAATAAATGTATGGTAAAAAATGCCGTCCTTCAGCGACTCAAGTTTTCTAAACACAAACCAGCAGATCCTCTTTTTCAGTTTCTCCAATTACACGCGTTTATGTAAATAGCTGAGGAAAGCTCATCAAACCACATGGCTCGAGATATTGCTGTCAGACTTTCCTAGATTTTCATTTTGCTTTCCTTCTCCGGTCTGATCAGCAAACTGTTTTTAAAGAAATTGATGCCAAAAACAGAATGGACAAAGAAGTATGAACTTCATCTTGCTTCAGATTGCTCAGAATAATTAGCAGAGTTAACACTCTCCCCTGACGTTTCCTCATTCTCGCCACAATATTGCTAGCCACAGATCAAATGACTTCAAAATGGAGTTTTCTTGCCGGGTAATTTTCCGGTATTGCCTCATTTCAGAAGGAGATTTCAAGTATGACTGTGGAAATGTGAATAAAACTTGCCTGGTAACAGTTAATTCAGCTAAATGAGAAACAACATGACAAGAAAGAGGAATTAGTTTTCGTTTGCAGTTCATTTCATCTTGCGGTGATGGGATTTTATTCCTCCGCTTTCATTTTTTCTTAAAGTTGTTTCTTACTCACAGGTTCCAAAAAAGCCCAAACCAGGTTTCTAATTATTATTATTATTATCATTATTATTATTATTATTTTTAATATCATTATTATTAGCACTTTGTTCCGTTCAAAATGCAGTGACACAGAACTTCCTGTACTCGCCTGATTTTTGCCTACTTCTTTGTTAACGCACGTTTTGTGCTGATAAACAATGCTGTTAGTCTATGGAATGTACAGGTTTGACACAGCATGATCATTTATAACAGTTCCTCATGTACCAACAAAGAAGAAACAAGTTTGACTTGCACTTTTAACAAGACACAACAAACTGGCTTTGTGAAGAAACACTTCCACAGACACCTAATGAGGAGGGTGAGGTTGCCAAGGAAAAAGAAATGCACCAATAACTGTGTGCAGCAATGTTTCTCATCTTTCAAGGCTGAGTGCACTTTATTTTCTGCATGTATTTTTGGCCTGAGTTCGAAATACACAACCAGCACCATTGTTTTGCTCACTATAGGTGCATTAGGTAAGATTTGTGGGGGAAAAAGGTCTCTAATGATTAAATGGATGATGTTGTATATGATTTGTGTGGGGGGTTTTTCTCACTGAGCTGGCCTCCAATTCCACCCACGTAAACAAAGCTCCGCTCCCACAAAACTTATGGCTTATTTTTGCGGGGCGGCACGGTGGTGTGGTGGTTAGCACTGTCGCCTCACAGGAAGGTCCTGGGTTCGATCCCCGGGTCACCCAGGGTGCCTTTCTGTGCGACGTTTGCATGTTCTCCCCGTGCATGCATTCCCCCTCAGGTTTCCTCCCACAGTCCAAAGACATGCAGATTAGGTCAACTGGCTACTCTAAATTGCCCATAGGTGTGAATG
>JAQQZR010000018.1:11263219-11268673 GCA_030068235.1 Notoglanidium macrostoma | reverse complement strand
CCCGAAGATGCTGGGATTGGCTCCAGCGACCCAGACGGATAAAGCGGTATAGATAATGGATGGATGGATGGACATTCAATTGCTTGAAAGCCAAGTTACAACTTTATAAACATTCAACGTCTCCTCATAATGATTTATAAGGGTGTGAAGTGGTGTCGGGGGCGTGTTTATAAAATGACTGACAGTCCAAATACAAACGAACATTCCGGGCTGGAAGGCGGGTTTCCAAATTGAAAGTATTTCAGACTAGATGACTAGGTCTAGATGTGCCCTCTCACAAAGGAGTTTTTCTCACGGGTAGTTTTGTCGTCATTTAAAGCTAAACAAAAATTCAGTTAGTAGTATAGCGAATTCCCGTTCTAATCAGCTCTTTGCGAAAGAGTGCTTTCAGAGCCGCGGGTTGCACATCACTCTAGTTTAGAGTCAGATCAGCGATGCATGCCAGCTCATAGAGGCAGATCCAGACTCATTTGCAGTGGCTACCGAGACTGGAAAAACCTCTCGGATGCTGCCGTAGACATAGCATCGCTATAAGGAGCTTCCGTGTCTCAGTGCAGAGGAACCCGTTTTAGGAATCGGTTTGTCCTAAAACTGTGTAATATGATGCACAGATTTATTATTGACTTGCACATTTATTACACCAGTTTATTTACGTTTGTTCTTAACAATGTAGCCAAAGAAAAATAAATGCTGGAAGCTGGAAATAATCTGTAGCCCGTGTATGGCTGGGAATTGAAGTGTGAGTCGTAGCTGCACAAATAAAACAGCCTAAAATAGTGAATTAATTTTTGTACTGGTCGACTTGTAAAAATTACAAGTCATGCAACCCCTAGTCTGTTCGCCTCCTTTATGGAGAGGCATTTCATACAATCTGTGTGTGTGTGTGTGTGTGTGTGTGTGTGTGTGCATTACAGAGAGCACTCAGACTCTCCGTGTTCTTTTCTTTTACAGACCCTTGCTCTCTCTGTACTGTTCTACAACTGCCTATTACCCTTTCTATCTTTACCTCTCTCTCTCTCTCTCTCTCTCTATCTCCCTCTCATTCCCTCCCTCCCCCTACACGTCCTCAACCCCTGATTACTGAACTCAAGCTCGTCCGCGTTCGAGTAGCTCTTGTTCACCCACTTGACGTGATTGCAAAAATTAGTTGAGGAAGTGGAAGCAGCGTTTTTCCTGTGCATTGCCTTGCCACATTTCCAGAGAGCTAAAGCGGCGAGAGCTGAAGCAGAGAGAGCGAAGCTGTCGTCGTGTATCTACCAGGAGTCCTGTGTGCTGAAGGCTAATCAGGAAAGGTACATCAGAGAGAAAAGGTCACTTCTTAAAGGTTTTCTAAATCCGTGTTAAACCACACGTTTACTTCTTTTTTTTTAAGCCATTTTTAGAGATTGATATTAAATTTGTCAGATAATTAAGACTGAACCGTTTGAAAATGAAGGCTTATGTGGATGTGGATCAATAGCAGCCTGTTTTTATCAGCAGCAGAGGCTCGGATCAAAGCATTAAAAAGTCTATAAGGTAATGTTTTTGTTTTTTTTTAATGTGATCAAAAATGTCGGCCAGAGCTTTTAGCTATCATGTGATCCGAGTGCTAAAAAGGAAAGCTGTCTTTCGCTTCTTTGAAAGCCAGAAATGTTTGAATCCTAATCTTTTTTTTTTTTCGGCATTGAAAAGCCTTATAGAAGTTCACCAAAATGTGTTTTCCTTTAGGACACCATTGCACGGAACAGGAAACTCTTATTACACATGGAGTATATTGTATACGTTTTTCTGCCTAGAATTTAAACCACGTAACAACAGAACGGTGAAGATCAGCTTGGCATATTCCTATTGATTTATGCCAGTCAATAACATGGAAAAGAGGCAGCCGTGGCATCTGCATTTCACATAGCTATCAATGTTTCCAACTGCAGGAGGTGAATGAGAGGAATCCATAAAGCTGAACACACACTCGAGGTGTGCGGAAACAAATTGGTTGACTTACTAGATTTTAATAAAAGACACTTTTCAAAGTTCAGAAGTTGAGAGCTAGGGATATTATGTACGCTTTCATGAATACTGATTAAACTTGTTTCATTCATGGTAACATTTCTGGAGATGAAGATACAAAATTTGCTTTTGTTTTTGTTATTTAGTAAAATTATTCTCATGTATTCCAGATTTTGACCTGAAATTTACTTCTTGGAAACGGCATACCTCTCGAAAAAAGTCTAAAAATATGAAATGTAATTATTTGGGTTACCCTTTGCATCAACTGATCCATTAACATCAATCACAGATTCAAAACCATGAATGATTTTTTTTTTGCGGTCTCTTCTTCATCGTTCTTCTTTTGAATAGTAAAGAAAGAAGGATTCGTTATATATGTGCAGTAATTTATTCCAAAATTAATACAGGTTACAATTTAAGGATTTATGGAATTACAATGGTTAAAATCCCGTCATTTATCCAAAAATAGAAACATTTATACTGAGACACTGTTAAGCCTTGAATCATGATCATGTTTTTATGGATGTGTTTTCCTCTCCTTTGAGCATTTTATACATATAGAAGGCCAAAATTCCTCTCATTAGTACCCCCTTTTTTATTTTCATATATCCCTAATACTGTACTAGTTACATCTGTAATACCAACATGGTTTCCTTAGACGATTTTTAAGGAGCAAACAGGAAATAAACGAGTCTGTTCACCTACAGGCGAAATCGTTCATATACATCTAAGACAACCTTTAAATATCTCTAGCTTGCTTTTGCAATGACTCGATCTTTCAATCTTTAAAACAAAAAACAAAACAAAACAGAATGTCATTATGGAAATGAGTTCAGGCGTTTATAATCCCGCCAAAAGAGGCAGGCTGCCCAGGACGAACCCTTTCCTAACACTCTAAATTAAGGGACAGATTTAGAAAATTCCAGACGTAATCACTGTATAGGTAATCACTGAGAGCTGTGCAATGTTTTCGAAATTGTGCCAAGCTTAGCAGACAGAAATAGCATTAACACAGGCGTGATCTCATGTACTAAATTAGTAAGTCAGCTCTATTCAGAGTGGCTCGATCTGAACGGCACACCATGTTAAATCCTGATGATTATGTACAGGAGCAGACCTGTCACTCATTAGCATATTCACATACACACACACACACACACACGGGCATAGCGCACTGTGTGTTCAGTAGACCTACAGTAAGTACACTTTGTTTAGTGCAGGCTCAGCAGTATCAGTCAGTGTCAGCATGAATAACTCTGTGAGGGATCACGGTGGAGGAGTGTTGGACGCAGGGCTGTGCGAAACCCTTTGAAAATGGTATTGATGGCAGAATGCTGAATACCCTCCGAAATGTATTCACTACCGTATTCCGTTAAAATACATGAAAAGAGTTACCGCAGGGCACATTTTCAATACCACCGTGCTGCATCGTCAATACAACTCAGATCGTACTGTCCGTCCTTGGTATTGGTTTGCTTTGTGTAATGCGTCATGATGGTTAATTACGTTTTTGCATAGAACAGAATAGCACAAAAAGACTGGAAAATCAGTTTACTCAAGTCGTTTAAAGCAGCTCGGCTTATAACATATTATAACTTATCCATTATCGCTTCGACTAATTAATCCATCACTCAACCCACCCATTATTTATACTGCTTATCTGTTAAAGGTCACAGGGAAGCTGGAGCCAATCACAATGCGGTACACCCTGAGCAGGTCGCCAGTCTATCACAAACATTCACACACACGTTCGCACCTATGGGAAATTCCGAGCAGCCAGTCGACCTAATCCGGGAACCGGAGGAAACCGGCGCACCCTGAGGAAACGGGGCACGGGGAGGAGTCCAAGAGAGCAACAGTTGGGCATGCTATCTAGGACCCCGTCCCCCCGTCAAAGCATGCGAACAAAGGCAGTTAGCAGTTTAGCGCTTTGCATCAACGGTGGTCGTGTAGCAACGGTTCGAAAAGACGTGGTGGCTGGAGGACGCGCAGGTTAGCTTTCACACCGTCCATCCGGTAGTCCTGTCATACGTGAGAGATGGATTTGGTCAAACAAAAATTAGGAGAAGGTACGTTGAAAGAAAAAGAGTTATACTAGTGACTATAAGAATATAACAAGGAGCAGATTTTGTAAAATTCTGTAGTGGGAGTTGAATACAAGATACAAACTTGTGTGACCCAAATCATCATAGTACAAAATCCATCCCACACAAGCCGTGACCTTAAGCTAGCCATCCACTAGAAGACTCTGAAAAGACTTTTAAATGACTAAAATCTTCACATCTAAAGACAATCACAGGGTTTTTAGTCACAGATTGTGATTTTGTGAAGACTGAGGATCGTGCAGGGTCACTGCTTCCCACTTTGCTGCTTCCTGTTTGGTGCTGGAAAGCGCTATTGGCTGTTGAAATTGTCCATGTCACTGTTTGCATGAGCCACGACTAAAAACCTAAGAATGAATGGAAGGTAGAACTTTATAATACTAGGTTCACAACCAGGAACAGACAGTATGCTTATGGAAATAAAATGAGGTAAAGATGATCATAATAAGGGAACAATCCATAGCAAGAGGAACAAAAGCAAGCACTTGGCTCTTGTTCCAAGCAAGCTGATCAGGACAGATTAACCCAACAAAATTTGACCAATCCCTGCAGTAATTAATGAAGGTTTACTTAACAGAGGATACAGACTAAGCGGGCAATTAAGTTGATTTTATGAGCCGAGTTCACTGAGCTTTAACAGAGTGGTCCGTGTAGGTTCTGCGCTTAAGCTTCAACAACAGCTTTGGTCTTAGAGAAAGCTCTGCTTTTCTAACACATCAGCATGATCGCCGTACTGCAGCACTTAAAGGCAAGTCAGCGGAGTGCTTGAGGGACAAGTACATAACCATAGCAGAGTCATTCAACGATTTTCTTTAGAGCCCTCAAAAAAACCTCATGACTTTGTCTTCATTTTTTTCTTCTGATCCACACTTCGAGTCATTCTCCAAACTTCCGATGTCCGCTGGGCCGCCCGGAATCATCCATTGTGAGTTTCATGTGACCGCCTCAATCAACAAAGCTTAGTGGACGTTGTTCTTATCGCTCTCAGACAGCCCCCTCAAACGAAACCGCGGCACCGGGAATCGATCGCATTGATGATTGTGCAAATGACATCAGGCTGAAAACACAAATAAGGCTGCTTTTCAGACAGCTTCTTCTTCTTCTTCTTCTTTTCAAGCACTGACAAAATCACATTTCTGCTATCCTTGAAAGAGGTCAGTAGGAGGTGAAGAGCAATAGCCAGTGACTTCGGGAACCTCAATAATACTTGAGGAAGGTAATTTCATGAGGCTGTAACTTTCCGACTCTAACTCTGAGGCATTCACCAAACTGTCTTTTGCACATCATTGCATCCCGAGTTTCAGCATGACACAGTGGGAATTATTTCCATTCCCCCCAATTTTAGCTATTTTCTCCGCTGCTAAAA
>JAQQZR010000018.1:11243219-11258219 GCA_030068235.1 Notoglanidium macrostoma | reverse complement strand
CCCTATCCCGTTTTAATTCTTGACTTGCGACATTGTAATATCAAGCAACAGAACAAATTTTGTTTTGGCTCAAGGTGAGTAAAAATAGGCTAGCAGGGTGGAATCTCACTTAATCTGGCAACGCAAGGTGTAAGAGAGCAGTGCTGAGGTGATAAAATAGCTAATTAGACAGTGGGACAACGCCCCTTTCACTCCCCATGACCAGACTGTTTTTAGTTCAAATCAACATTTCTCTTTCACTAATTCACTACACACACACACACACACACACACACACACACACACACCAGTGCTGAGTGGATTTGAATCCATTTCCGCAGACCCTCTATGATATGAGCACTGCTCTGGCTCCATCTGTCTGAGAGTTCACAGAGAGCGATTTCACATTGATCAGGAAGCTTTTTTTTTTTTTTTTTCTTTGGGAAATGGGGCATTTTTTGGCAAGTGGCGTTTTTGGGAAAAGCATTTCTGAAATAGCCCAGAGCTCCGAGTGAGCTATGTGTCTGGTTATGTGTGTAAGAGAGACAGAGTGGTCTGGGGCTCTGTGCTGTACTGGGCACCACACACACACACACACACACACTCACTCTCTCACGATGAAGCTAATGAAGGCTTCTCGTCGCATATTTATTCATATTCATAAGGCTTTACACAACACAGTCGTACATCAGAAAGCAAGTTTGGAGGTTAATTCCCCCCTCTCTGTCTTCCTCACACGGATAAAACTAACACAGGTTGCTCAAAGGATTTTATTTCTTGCCCAGATGCTCTCATATGAGCTCAGATCTCATTGACTTACCAAGGAGCCTCACCACATGGGCTAATCACTCTCTGGCTGTGGTGAAAGGCAAGCGAAGGAGCACATTAGGCAGAAACTATAGGAGGATTGCTGGATAGTGCTTTTTGTAACCTAGGACCGTCATCTAACGTTGCGTCAAGTACAAGTAAAACGTTTTCTGTTATTGTATGGCTTTTTTTTTCTTTCCGGACAGTATATAAAAGTAGATCGGAATCTTTTAAGACCGTTTAAAGTTGTGAAGGTTTAAGTGTGACCTAGAATAATTATAGTCATAGCTGTAGTCATACTGTGTATAAACACACACAAAAAAAATGTATACCCACTCCAGGAAAAGAAAAAGTGTATAAATATTTTAATACCAAATTTATTTCGATTAACACAGGTTACCTTTGGCCTCTACAATTACAAGAGGTGCTCCAAGTTGGGGACTTTAGCTTCCAGACATTTATGTAATAAATCAATCATTCGATAAAAATAATGCAATAATTCAATTCTAGATCTAGTGAAAATCAGCTAGCTTTGGTTCAGAAAAGCAAAACGTTTGACATATTTGTGATGTGTTTATTGTTTCTGGTGCTAATTTGTTCCTTGGTGAGATATTTTCGTCAATTATGTGAGACGTTAACGGTCGTGTGCCGCACCGATGTCACATGGTTACAATGACATTTGATAAGAGAAAAGCGAAAGAGCCGGTCAGAGTAAAACACTAAAGCGCTGCTGCATCACGCTCTTTAGGCAGAGATGAAACAAAATCCTACTGCACCACTATTAGCAGGAAGACCTGTGGCATTGTGGGTAATGTGAAAAAAGGAAAAAAAAAAATAATAAATAGACCTGAATGTCGGAATTTCATTACAGAATCATGACAGGTTAAGATCATACGTTAATCATGAACATTAATTTGTTTAAAAAAAAAAGAAAAAAGTACAAATTAATTTACAAGCACAGAATGAACCATGCCTAAATTATCAAAGTAATTTTTTTTCACTTCTTCATGCCTCAAATCGCATTTCCCGTGTCCCCCCTACACCCCTGCTCAAGCCTCCAGAGATTTTAATGAATACATTACCACTGCATCCCTCTTTAGCTTCTTATTGTTACGATTTCTAACCAGCATTATGAACTGCAGACCCTCACCTGAACTCATATAACGATATAAACCTGCTTCATGCTCATATTGAACTTTTTACCTGCCGTTCCTGACATATCCAACAAGCCAGTCGTACCCCAAATCTTTTCAGCTTTAATCCTGTGATTATAGTTCTTTTCTTTCTTTTTTTTTTTTTTTAAAGGATTATAGCCTACCCCACTACTCTTCTAGTTTCTCTTTATGAGCTGTTATGAGTATTTTGCTTTCCTCTGTTGCCCTCGGCTGCTCATCAGGGGTCTGGAGTCGGATTTCTGTAAAGCCGCTTTGCAACAACGTAATGTAATCGGCCCTGTATAAATCCTGCTCCTCAGAGCTGCCTATATTAAATAAGGGAAATAACATAATAAAGAAATCCAAGTTTAAAAGTGTAAATAAAATTAAAAGGTAAATTACTTAATTCCTGGCTGCCTTTTTTTGAGATTTAAGTCCTTTGGCCAGCAGCAGGAGCTCTGAAATGTCCTCTCATGGCCGATTTTCATATTCTAAGCTCAAACTGCTTACGTTACAAATTCATTTTCATGAATTATTCTTCCTGCTATGTGTTCGTGTTCGGTGCCCTGCAGGCTTTGTGAGCTTCGATAACCCTGGCAGCGCCCAGGCAGCCATCCAGGCCATGAACGGCTTCCAGATCGGCATGAAGCGCTTGAAAGTGCAGCTCAAACGGCCGAAGGACGCCAGCCGCCCCTACTGACCCTCGTCCAGGACACACGCGCGCACACACACACACACACAGCTGACAGCACAGGTAAGACTGCCGCTGAGTATCCTTGAGATGTTCGGCCATAAATAATTTACCTAGAGTAGATTCAAGAAATAACAACTTAATCATGGTTAAATGCTTCAGAAAATGTTTTCACCTACTGCGAGGGCGTGTTTGAGCGCAGGATGATTGACAGACGTAAGAAGCAAATCACAGGCTTGTCATGAAAAGCATCAGCAGGATAATGAATCATTTCATCCACAAGTGACACTTTTATGGAATTTAGCTACAGTTCTTCCTTCCTTTCTTCCTTAAAAAGATCTTCACAGTCCATTACTTTGTGTAATGGGTGTGAGATTTAACCCTTTCATGCATAAATTATTTTAAAAAGCATAAAATCCATATTCTTTTTTTTTTTATTACTTAAAACTGCACGTCAGCTCAGGTTTTTTTTCATTTGACTTAAAAAGGGAATGGATTGTCCATGTCCATGAGAACAAACAAACATTCAGTGACGAGCAAAATATAGAAAATTATAGGAAATATCACTTTATAAACTATCACTGATAAATCGCAGTATTGGTCTCAAATTATTTAGATATGAGTTGCAATGCATATTTTTCTAAAAACAGCCTTAAATTGATTGTAGACTTAAATAAGTGTGGACATTGTGAATGAACAGATTTCATTTCCTTTAAAGGAATTCCTTGCATTTTTCCTTCTAGTTCTCATTTAAGGGCATGGTGTGGCCCTGAACCCTGACGAGTGCAAGCCTCCAGATATCTCAAGTCTCCAGATATATGGATATAGTCAATAATAGTTGAAAAACATTTTAAAGGTCCACTATGTAGGATTTACGGGGATCGGTTAGCAGAAACGGAACATAATATTCACAAGTATGTTTTCATTAGTGTATAATCACCAGTAGCTGGGAATCGTTGTGTTTTTGTAAGCTCAGAATGAGCCCTTTATATCTGCATAGGGAGCGGGTCCACCTCTCCAGAGCCGCCATGTTTCCCCCGCTACAGTAACCTAGAAGGGACAAACCTCTAGAGAACACCTGCATTTGGCGTTTTTTCAAGTGGCAGCTTGAATCCAGAAGGAAGCACTGTAAGAACAACAAAAAGGAAGACAAAGAAGAGGAATCAGTGTTTGCTAACAACTTTGAGAATCCAAATTTCGAAACATGGACGATCGTATTATTACTTAGAAAGATAAAAAGCATGGGAGCGTGAACATAAGTGCTTGAAAGTACGCTGCAGGCACCTCACGGCAACCGTGCGTTCTAATACACACTTGGTGTAGTAAGGGAGGGGCATTCAGGTGGTTGCAATCAAATTGGACCTTTAATTGTTAATAATCTGGTGTATACGTGGTTCTTTGGTGTGTATAGAAATAACTCTGTATACTTTGAATAACTTGGTTAAACTTGGGATGAAATGATCATTCGTTAAGCGATGGTTTGTGGTTGGGGGAACATTTAAGGGGGACATTTTCTGCACGTTGAGACAGATCCGTTGGGTCTTAATAAAATGTCTGTGACATGCTTTGTCAAAATACCACATGTATGAAGCAGCACAGCACCCTTCTCATCCTGGCTAAACAGCCCTGTTTGAGTGATAATGATAATGAGCCGGTGCTCACCCCACCCCCCTCTTCCACTGGCCAATCAGGTAGCACATTCCTCATGAATATTCATGTCGTTTCTATTCCACTGCTTCTCCAGCTATGAGAGGAGATACTCAGATGGGGGTGGTGTAATCCTGATGAGCTCCCCTTGTGACATAGAAAGGGGGGCCAAATCTTAATAGCTCGAGTTTTTCATAATATGGTAATACAGCTTATTGCTGATTATTATCCTGTAACAGCACGCTGTGTAAATGTTGTGAAGTGTTACTTTGTGTGCCGTTTTGTCCCATTGATAATATCGAGGGATTTGGTATAAATAATCTCAGATGAATAGAAAGACACAGTAATTAGAAATTCAAAATCGACTTCATTTTAGTATAGATCATTAGTTTGCATGCTTTTAGTTTCTAGACGTTTTTAGGCCCGCTATAATTTAAGGACGTAAGAGACTATGTCAGAATGTAGCATTTGATTCTACATAAGCTTAGAAGTTTAGAGAGATTTGAGAGAACTTGTTAAGGCGTAGAGTAAAGACAGACGTCTGGATCCGACCTTATCTGATCATTTCATTTCCAGTTTCCCTGAAACGTACAGGCCTCCCCGTTCAGACATCAAGCTGTCAGGCCGAGACGTTCCCCCGTGCTCGTCTCCTTCTCCCGAGTCCAACTCTGACATCCTGTCTTTCTCTTGCAGGTTTTGAACAGTCTTGACATCTGTAACAGATGGAAAACTTTACTTGCAAAACCAACACGGAAAAGTGACCAACATGAAAAAAAAAGAAGAAGAAAAGAGAATCAAATACATGCAGCTTACAAATAAGTACATGATTTTTTTTTTTTGTTTTTTTTTTTTTTTGTTAAGGAAAAAAAAAACATATCAGATTTGACTTTGCGTGCAACACCACGGCGATGAGAAGTTTAGGGAACAACATGACAGGGAACGTCAGTATCAAGAGGACTGAAGCCAGCAATGAGAAAGCCAAACAGGACAAAAAAACTTTTCCTTGGAAAAAAAAAAAAAAACGGGGAGAAAACTGAAAGACAGATTTTTGGATTGATGCTGAAGAAGCCACAGTTTTCATGAGGAATTGAGCGACACGTGGCTTTTACTTCTATGGACTAATGAGGGTTTAATCTCCAAGGTTAAAAAAAAAAAAAGAAGAAGAAGCATTTCGTCATTTGGACGGATGTAAGGATTCTCTCTGTATCACTTTCTCTCTTTTTTCTGCAGAGCTCTTGTATATGGCTCATTAGAGGTTCCACAGAAGCAGTATCGTTGCAAATCTTTCTCTCGCTTTCCTTTCTTCTCTTTCGATCCCTCCTTCTCTCTCTCTCTCTCTCTCTCTCTCTCACCCATGGCCCCTTTGGGGTCCAGAGGACCAAATCTTTTTAATCTCTATCTATAGTAAGGTTCAATATTATCACTGATTATCTTATGATACAGGATATTGCGTAAAATATTACAATTAAGAGTTAGAGAAAAAAAATACTTCAGGGTGTATAGTGTATGTAAAAAAAAAAAAAAAATCAGGGGGGTTCTGTTTCGTTGTGAATAAACTAGGTTCCAGGTTTAAGGAGCAAAGCGACGGTGATGGTTATTGATATATATATATATAGAACTGGACATGCGTCGACATGAGGGGTTCGTTCTCCTTTCTCATTCACAGCCACACCTCATTTTTCAAAGGTCACTCTTTTTAAATATGAAACAAAACATTTTAAAGGGAGATGCATGTTTTCAGTTATAGGCAGATAATCATTCTATCTGCTGTCAAGATATGTTTCAGTGATTCAACAGAGGCGCCGAAATTTTACGGATCTAAATTTAATTTTGGCATCTCGTTGTCGTATTTTCCCTAAGGCTAATACGGCGGCTTCCACCGTAAAAAGGCAGATAACTCAACGAACAGAAAGAAACCAAACAGTGAGCTCACATCATGATTCTGTTCTGTATTCATGCCTTATTTAAATAAATTGGAATTACCAGTGTACTACTTAAACCTATAACTCTGTCAAGTATATAATTAGCTAATGCACACTGATACAGGCCGATTTGAAAATGCGGTTTTTAGGCTTCATAAGAGTAGTCCGTTTTTTAAAAGCGTCTGGGTATTCACACATTTTGTCTGCCATTTTCATTTTCATTTCGACGTGAACGTAATACAAGCTTCCTTGCCATCTCGTGTTTGTAGAGATCGCATGACAAACACACATCAGTGGTTTTTAAAGGCTACCTGTTCAAAAGCATGAAAACTCTACTTTTCAGATTTATCGCTTTGGAGAGCGGATTCAAAAATGCAGTTTCGTTGTGAGTAGAAAGGCAAACTGGATATGTTTTGCGAAGAGTGGAATTGCCCTTATTGACACTAGACCAGCCGTTCACAAACTTAAGAATGCCGCAATCTGAAAATCTTCTACAGCCAACTCAAACTTTCAACACAAGACTAAAATGAAATATTTCTCTGTATGATTTTTATTTCATAAACAGAACAAGTCAGTATGAACATGAGCCCACGGCACTTAACTTTTGTTAATCACAAAATTGAAATTTGAAAATGTTTTATTTATTAATTGCAAACGATCTCTCGCGGCACACATGCAGTACCTTTACGACCCACCAGGGGGACACTGCCGACACTTTGGGAAACACTACACTAGACTAATGGCTTTTGTAAAGGCTGTGCATAAAGTTACATTCCTTTTCATTACATTGCTCTTCCTGCCTCTATACAGTTATACAGAAGATGTTATAAATATCAGATATACAGCTGTAGTCAGATAATAAAAAAAATTTGCAGCTTTTGAGGCCATTTGTTTTAAAAGTCAGGCATCATTTTATTCGGTTGAAGAATAAACAGGATCCGGATGTGTAAACAGCAGTGTAATGCAAGTGATCACATGACCAAATATACTAGTGAACATGCAAGGAAGGAAGTTTCTACATTTCATACACTTTACTGCCAGTTGTCTTGTTTCTTTCTAGGTAATCAAAGAAACAAATTTATTACAGCAGGCAAATTTAAACGTAGGTGTGATTTTTTAAGTAATATTTGGCAACCCAAAACTTTCAACAAAAAACCCCAGGCTTCCCAAAAACTAATAATGTGGACCACATCCAATATCCGACACCCAGCCAATCAACTTCCTTGTCAATTCAGGAAGCTCTGCCTCTCTTACTAGCTTTTTTTTTTTACACTCTGTCGGGGGTGTGGCTGTAAGAAAGAGCTGTAATGGTTTGGACTTTCAAAACAGCTAATTTCTGCCAAAACTGCTGACTATACCTTTAACACCTTTAACATCGTCTTAGCTGTGCCAAAAACTAAAAAGTCAGCTTCTCTCAGTTATGACGCCGGCTTACGCTACTGCGACGTCACCTTCTTGTAAATTTTAAGTCAGTTTGAATCTTGCATGTAGACTTTCTACCGTATTAACACTGACATAGGAATTAGAAGGTAGATACTATTTTAACAATCTGCTTTTTAAGATAACACAAATCTTTTTTTTTAGAGCTATAGACATTTGCTATATGTACATTATCAAAACATAATAAAGGGACTTAAGGGGAATGAGCAGTACATTACAGTAGATATAGGATGAGCTGCTAAACACTTCCTCGATGCCTCCGTTGTATTTTACTAACACATGCTTTATAGCATTTGAGGCATGTTTTAATTTAAGGCCATATCAGCATTTAGATTTTGAAACTCTTGGGTTGAAACCCGACGCGAGACTGAAACAGACAATACACTCCCAAAAAAATAATAAAATAAAATCTCTCACTGCCCTTCGAATATTCTCTTTGTTAGACCAAGTAATTAGGGACCAAGTGACATCTTGAGTGTCAGAATGCTGGAATATGATCCAGTTAATAACGTATGGTAATTATGGAAGATGCGCTTTCCGTTTCCTGTTAGGCAGACAAAAGTTAATATTGTTCTCTCCATTTACAGTAAACAGCTCTCATTAAGTTCACAGCCACAGATGTTGAGGAAGGATTGACCTTTTATCCTAAAAGGCATTCATTCTAGCTGTGTGCAACTGAAAAGTCTGAAATCTGAAATAATTTGTGACAATATCAAATTGACAGCAATGATATATATATATATATATATATATATGTGTGTGTGTGTGTGTGTGTGTGTGTGTGTGTGTGTGTGGATGTAACACAATGACACTCAATATATCTATAATCTGGATTTAAACCCAAAGTCCTCATCATGGCTTAATCCTGAAGGGGTTTAGCTTTGTATTTTCTTTGTTTAGTTCAAAAACTAAATTATTGGAAAAAAAAAAAAACACTGAGGTAGAAATACTAGCACCGTCAGCATGCTTTGACAGTTCCTCAACCTCAGCTACATCACTCCAGTTCATAATCCAACCAGAGATCTATTTGGGACTGGGTTTTTATTGTGTTTTTTTAAATCCCACTTGCACAGTTATTATGTTAGTTTGTACCTTCCCCCAATATTTTCTAGCAAAGTGATTTGGTTCTGTTTCCCAAAATGAAAACAAAGTTGTAGCCTAATTTAAACTACTGCAATCCTGACCAGGCCGTTACTAAGGATGCTTAAAGTCGCACTTTCAATAACATTGCTCTAAGTTGATCCTACTTTGTTACGAGTGTCATTCCTGACCGTGCATGAAATTTTATATTCGAGTCCCAACAAGTCCCACTCCCAATGCACATGAGCAGTAATGCACCTCCTGTATTATCTGATAGTTGCATCCCTTATATATACAGTACTGTTCAAAAATCTTAGGCAACCTTTTTTTTTTTTTTTTTGTGTGTAAATTTTGTTCTAGACATTTATTTTACGAATTACACATTATTGGGTACGTTCGAAAACATTTTATATTCCCAAAAATAATTTGTATTAGAAAACTCTCGGTATGTCAGCAAAGAAAGCAACATATTACATAAGAGAGCACATTTCAGACAAAAAAGATATATATTTCTGGGTTTTAGCATGCACGAAACAAAGCAACTGTGACAGCCGAAGTCTCCAGAAGAACTGTGCCAGATTCTCATTTTATTATGAAACCGCAGAGATTGTACCTGGGATTACCATTTAAGAAAAAAAAGCAAAGGGTCTTTACGGCAAATATTGCCTTTAGTTTATTACTGTTTACTGCGTGTTGTAGAAAGATAAAATTTCAGTATTTCTGAAGTCATCTTTACTTTATAGCATTTCTTTGCATTTGCCTAAGACTTTTGCAGTACTATATATATATATATATATGTATGTGTATATACATATATATGTATGTATGTGTGTATATATATATATGTATGTACATGTATGTATATATATGACAGCTCTAGGGTGGAAGGACACATCTCAAATAAATCAGCTGGTAAAAAAGGGTATAGATATAGACCACTCATCCTCCCCCAACCGGGGCAATGTGGGCACTCTTCAGGGCACGAAATCAAGTGCACCCTTTGTCTCATTCTGTGACGCCTGGCAGCCGGATGGTGTAACACTGATGTAACTGTCACACAACAGAACATTCCGGGCCTCGTGGCATCGCTGCAGAGCCGTTTGGCAGTGAGAGATGTATTATATCCTGTCGGGCAGATAAACAAGCTCAGTGTACAAATACAACGAAGATAAAAAAAAAAAATCACTTCATTTATACTTCTATTTATTACCCAATCTTTTTTTCCTTCTTTCATAGCTTGCCCTGCCTGACGAACATTCTGTGCATGCATTTAGCTAGACACGTAGACACGTTTTTAGTAAAAGAAAAAAAAAAAAAAAAGAAAAAAGAAAAAAAGAAAAGTAAAGAAAAAAAAATTTCAAATGCAGTGTGCACTTTTTTTTGTTCGTTTTGGTCTTGTTTCCGTTTTCAACCAATACCTCCAAGAATAAAAAAATCAATAAAGATAGCATAAGGTGAGCTAAATGAGAAGATCAGAAACAGTACAGGTATTGGCGCAGAGATATAGACTCGAGATCATGCAGATGTGAACCTAGAGCACTCACAGTGACAAGCAAGCTGTGTGTTTCGAAAAGGGAACTCCGAATGCTTTCTTTTTTTTAATGTTTTAAATCAATTCCATGTTTCTGTGGTCAAATATGGTGCCAAAATATACTTCCAGCATTCCATGGGGCATAAAATCTGGTAGATCACAGAATTGCTTTTAGAAACTTTAGAAAATTTTCAATTACAAATACAGAAGCGTTGTTTCATCTATATGGGCTTGAAATATTTTTGTGTTGTATCACGGACAAAAAAACATTAAATGTAACTGTAAATGGATAATATAAAGCTAAAATAAAAAAGGATTAAATAGAAATGGTAATCTTTGGCAAATCGATGTGGTGTAAGAAAAATAAAAGCTATATTATACCACTACTAATTAGGACATCACACCCTGGTGTGTTTTATTCCTTACTTAGTAAACTTTATTAGAATGTGCCTGAAAGGAAGGCATATTAATGGTTAAAAACATTTTAAGTCACATGAGTTGACCTGTTTTATGCTTCTCTGGCTGTACAAACCTGTCGGAGGCCATTTTTGCACCATGACGTTCATTGGGAGCGTTATTTTCACAAAATGAAGTGAAACCGAAAAATTTGGGGTTTTCCTTTAAAAACACTACGATCGTAGACATACGTGCGAGAGATATTTCACTCTATGTGAGATAAAGAGGATGATTTCATTTCCTGTGCGTTTTATATACGCCGTTACTGTCGAAATGGATCCACGTTAGAGCTTCGATCCCGTCTTCACTCGGACCACGCGCGTGGCGCTAAAACGCTTTTGAAACGCTTCAGCTTTTCTATTCGAGTCATCTTTAAAAGTTCATTTACTGCCGGAATCTCGTCTCGCTCATGAATGAACAGCTCCAGAGTCAACACTGAGAATGTGCTTGTATAGAAGGGAGAGGTTTGTGAAGTAGGAATGTAGGATGAATATAGACTTATACACTGACATGTTAGACTTATACACTGCTAGAGACTCTTATTGATGTTATTCTAATGAATGCAGTGCGATGGGAGATGGCTCGAACGTGAAGAAATCAGTATACCGTATGTAGGGGATGTTTTTAGCACAGGAATCTTTCTTCAGGTACAGTGGGTGGGTTGGAGTAAGAGCTCCATGACGTTGTGTGTGATACGTGGAGCTGAGGGGTGTGTGTGTGTGGGGGGGTGTTAAGCAGTTGGGTTAAAGATTGTGTTATAATTTTGGGTTTCTTGGCACAATGTACTAGATGTAAGCTAAATACCGAATCTTATTATTAAACTATGTTAATGAAATGCTTCGGAGGGAAGTGTGGGATGTCTGCTTATGTGAAATAATGATAGGATTTGGCTGTTGCCTTGACAACACAGCCAGAAAGCAGTAGGATGGGCTTTAAGAGTGGGGGCGGAGCTTAGAGATTATAGCCTGCCCTCTAAACAAGGTTCTGATGGACGAAGGGGAAAAAAACAAACAAAAACAACTTTTGTCCCATCCCGCTCCCTCTTGAACTTGCTGCTTTGACAATTAAATGTGTAAAAGGTTTAATTGGTATTTATTTATTTATTTATTTATTTATTTATTTATTTATTTATTTGAAGGACCTTTATTCTGATTTGTTTTCATTTATACATTTATGTATGACTGCTAGAGTTTTATTTCCTCATTCTTTATTTCAAACATTAATATGTATGTATAAATAAGGCTTATTGGGGCTTTTTCTCTCTTTCTCCTTTTTTCAATTTTACAATAAAAAACTTTAAATGAACTCTGAAATCTTGTCCCACGCCCATTTTTTGTTCCAGAACCTGGTGTGTTTTCCAAGGTACTAGATATTTACTTGATCAAACTGCTACTGACCAGCATTTGAAGGAAAATCCTGATTTTTTTGTTTTTTCCCTTAACTATCAGCAAGCTATTTATGTGCAATCCTACAGGAAGTGGCCAAGACAGGTGGACTGTGGTTGGTTCCAATGTCGAATACAACTTTTTGGAAAAGCACAGCGAGGTTGACAAATCAGGTTGCAAGTTGGGCGGGCAAGCAGGAGAAACGAAATGGTGGTGAAAGATTTTAGAAGCAAAGAGGATTTGGGTTTCACATGAGAGACAGATAATTAAGAGGAATGTCAGGGCAACTAGACAGCAGTGGGAATTTTCTGTGACATCAGTTACCAATTAACACCCCAAAACTAACAAATCTGTTATCTCTAGTTGCACTTCGACTTTAAAATACTGACATTGAAATATGTGATAGAAGCTCCTCATATTTGCTAACAAGGCCATTTTTGTTGCTTGTTTTTTTGTTGTTGTTTGTTTGTTAAGAAGAGAACCTATCGCGAGAGGGGACAACTCCGTTTTAATCGCATATCACCCAGTGGAAACACAGACCATTTGCAATTGTTTTGTTGAAATTTTTAAATTATTGCTTCTACTTCACGGAAACGTTGGATGGAAACCTGGCTAGTCTAGTTACTGGCTTTTTCTCTCTTACTTTGTTAGTACAGCCTCACTACAAGCCTTGTATTACATTATACTTGCACTACTGTGAACGAGGGAAGGGGTTTTGTTATCAATGAATTGACCTGGGTTTTAAAATAGTCAAGTCACTGCTATTTGTTTTTGGTTGTTGTTGAAAAGTTTAACTTTTCTAACTAAAAAAACAACAATGCTGGAGGTTTTTAACTACAGTAGTGGACACACTCCAGCGGTATGGTGCAATCTTCGTGAGATCACAAGTTTGAATCCTGATGCCACAGCCATCAACAGACAAGGCTACAAAGGGGCAAAAGTGGCCGTGTTCTCAGGATGGCATCCTCTCTCTCCCTTGTCAATCACAGCAATACTAGTCAGTCGCAGGCATCTGTGAGCTCATGTATAGTTGAGGTAAGAAGATTAACATACACTCACTGTGGATACAAGAGTCATGGCAATAATGGGTTTTCAGTGATTTCTTTAAACTGTTATTTTTCTGAGGAAGACTCATTGTACAACATACATCTTTAATAGAAAAAACAAGAATTTGTATAAGTTTAAATTTATTCTGGGGTTTCTGACATCAACACAGGGTCAAAATTATGTACATTAAATATAGAAAATACAAAAATATACATTCACCCTCCTAAATGATTAATTCAGTGGTGCTGAAAGTTCCAAAATGTCTCTTAACTTGCCACGGCCGAGGTTTTTTAACTTCCTGTTACATTTCGGTGTTCCGACAGGACAATGACCCCCAAACACACATCAAAGCTGGCTGTGGACTGGATAAAGCAGGCTAACATTAAGCTTAAAACTAGTCCTGACCCCAACCCTATTGAAAATATGTGGACTGTGCTTAAAAGTTGGGTCTGTGCCAGGAAACACAAATTTAATTGAACTCTTCCAATTTTTCCCAGAAGAGTCAAACATCCGACCAGAGTTCTTGCTGATGGTTACCAAACGTGTCTGGTCAAGGTGAAACCTGTTAACGGACATTTAACCAAATATTAGGTGTGCTGTACGTGTATTCATATTTGACCCTGTGTTAAATTCAGAAAACCCGAAATAAATCAAACTTATGCACCAAATTCTTGTTTGTTTTTTTTTCTATTAAAGATGTACGTTATACAGTCATTCTGCCACAGAAAAAGAACAGTTCAAATAAATCACTGAAAGCCCAATGATGAACGTATGTAAACGTCTGACTTCAACTATACGTGGAAGAGTCAATCAATTTACTGGACCCGTCTTAATCGACAACCCTATGTATGGTAACTCATTTTCTAACACTTTTCCATAAAAATGACAAAGCGTTCTCTAAAGTTGGTTCCATTCTAGGTCACACTTGGTTGATAAGATGTTGCCCCCCTCTTTGCTTGAGAAATAAATTGTTCCAATTATGGTGAAGCATGCTGGCTGGTCAGTGAGAGAAGCTGTCGGTTCGTCTAGATTCGGATAAGCTAATGAGAACCGATTTCCCCTCGTGCTCTCCTCCATCTCCGCATGAGCACTCTCCCAGTTTGCCATGGCCGGATTAAGAATCAGGATTATCATTAGGGTTAGGATAATAGCACCTCCTAGCAGATCAGCAGTTTATATTATTCATAAGATTTATGACTCAAGTACTTATTAGTAATGCTAGTCTTTCCTGGAAGCAAATAACATTCATTGCCTGAAGCCAGCCGTGTCAGTGGGCTCGAGAGCGAAGCAGGATATTGAGTGAGAGTGTAAAAGGACTGATTTATTGTGCATCTAGATGAAGGACAAACATCTGTTCGGATGCATCTTGGTAAATCATCGTTGACTGAAAATCATTTTATAGCTCTTCGAAGTTTCCTGAATTTTCCTTGAAACTCACAACAGCAAAGAAGTGACGTCAGCTCTTTCTAACACACTGTAATTAAACAAAAAAATACGCAGTAAAACTCGAGCTAATATTTGTGTACTTTCTAATGAGGATGATGCTTCCATCGTTCAGGGACCTGCGGGCCGTTAGAGCGACATGATTTCAGTGTAGATTTCCACATCAGCAGGTTTGCTGAGCTCGGCAAACTGAACAATCTGTCCTGATCAGATCACCGAAATAGTCATATTAATATATAAATTAATAGTTATATGAACTCCGCAATCTTGATTAGTGGATAAGTGAAAGCACACCCTACATTTCACTTAGTATATATACGGTACTGTGCAAAAGTTTTAATCAGGTGTGAAAAAATGCTGTAAACAAAGAATGCTTTCAAAAATGGAAGTGTCAATCATTTATTTTCATCAATCAACA
>JAQQZR010000018.1:11221418-11236819 GCA_030068235.1 Notoglanidium macrostoma | reverse complement strand
CGACCTGCCCAGGGTGTACCCCGCCTCTCGCCCGAAGATGCTGGGATTGGCTCCAGCTTCCCCGCCACCCAGACGGACAAAGCGGTATAGATAATGGATGGATGGATATATAACAATAAATAAATAAATGCCTTTCAGTATGCCTTTTAGTATATACTGAAAGGCATAACCAAGCGGTGGGGATAGTACACAGAAACATCTGCACCAACTGTGGGCTAGAAGTTCCCACGTCCCGATGGGACAAGACTGAAAGTGGTTAAGAACAACAGAGCTAAGATCCTATGGGACTTCGAGTTCCAGACAGATAAGCAGCTGCTGGCCAGTCAAACAGACATAGTGGTGGTTGATAAGGAGCAGAAAACAGCAGTAGTGATGGATGACAGTATCATCTGACACTATGACAGAAACATCAGGAAGAAGGAGCATGAAAAGACTGAGAAGTACCAAGGCAGAAGGAACAACTGGAACAGATGTGGAAGGTGAAATCCAAAGAGGCTCCAGTGGTAATAGGAGCATTAGGGGCTGTGACTCCCAAACTTGAATAGTGGCTCCAACAACTGTTCTTTAACAAATTCTGATCTTTCATGTCTTTATTGAGAACAATCATAAAAAAAACCTCATAGTGCTAGTGGAAAAAGTATGTGAACCCTTGAGTTAATGACCTCAAAAAAGCTAACTGGAGTTAGGTGTTAGCATACCTGGAGTATTGTTAAGAAAATAAGCTTGGAGGTGTGGACTCAAGCTACTTCGATAAAAAACACTCAAACCTTTTGAGTTTCCGTCGCGCAAGAACAATACGCTTATGTGAGCCAAGCCAAAAAAAGCTTTCAGAGGAAAGAGTTTACATAAAGTTGGAAAGGGTTACAAAGTGATTCCAAAGACTTTAGAAATCCACTAGTCTACAGTTAGGCAAACGATACACAAATGGAGACATTTTGGGACTGTGGCTACTGTACCAAGAAGTGGGCGCCCAGTCAAAATGACCCCAAGAGCACAACGAAGACTTATCAATGAGGTAAAGAAACAACCCTGAGTGACAGCCAAAGATTTGAAGGCAATCACCTAGCCATGCAGTCTCAATTTGTGTAACAAAATGGATCATTATTAAGAATGCATGCACTATGAGAGGATGCCACCTTTGCAATAAGACTGTTCATGAAATTTCATCCCTGCTGGATATTCCACGGTCAACTGTAAGTGGTACTATTGGCAAGTTGAAGCGTTTAGGAACAACAGCAACTCAGCCACCAAGACGAAGACCATGTGAAGTCACAGAGCGGGGTCAACGACTACTAAGGTCCATGGTGCGTAAAGGTCACCAATGTTCTGCGGATTCCATAGCTGAAGAGTTCGACTTCCACTGCCATTAATGTAAGCACAAAAACAGTGCGGCGGGAGCTTCATGGAATGGGTTTCCATAGCCGAGCTGCTGCATGCAAGCCTAAGTCCAATGCCAAGCAACAGATGGAGTGGTGTACCATCCACTGGACTGTACAGCAGTGGAGACATGTTCTATGGAGTGACGAATCACGCTTCGAATCACTGTTTGTTTGCAAATGGGGACCAACTCCATATTAAAGTCTATGTATTTGAATGCGATATCATTAAAGTCCCAATACTTGTCCATATAGTGTATATACAAATACACAAGAACACAAACCACAAGCTTGGGATTCTAGTTTACGCTAGTGTTTGAGTTGCCTTACAAATAAACGTGGACAAGTGTTTTTCTGCTGTTGTAGCCCATCCCCCTCAAGATTCATTCCTTTTCATGCTGAGATGCTTTTCTGCTCAGCATGCTTGCAAAGACTGAGTTAGTATATCCTTCCTGGCATCGCAAAACAATCTGGCCATTTTCCTCTGACCTCTGGAATCAACCAGGCTTTTCCACCCACGAAAATGTCACTCAGGCAATGTTTTTTGCTTTTCACACCATGCTGTGTAAACTCTAGAGACTGCTTTGTGTGAAAATCCCAGGAGATTAGCAGTATCTGAAATACTCAAACCAGCCCATCTGGCACCAACCACCATGGCAAGGAGTCACAGAGATCACACGTCTTCTTCATTCTGATGTTTGATGTGAACAGTAACTGAGTAACCTCTATCTGCATGATTTTTATGCATTGTGTTGCGGTCACATGATTGGCTCATTGGGTAACTGCATAAATGAGCAGGTGTACAGGTGTTTTTATTAAAATGATCAGTGAGTATGTACTCTAGTATTACTGGCTCGTATTCTTCCTGGAAAAGTCACATGCCCAGATAGTTCTATTATTCAACCCACATATTGTAGCTACCTGTGACATTTTCTCTCTTAAACACCAAAGCTAAAATTACCCATAGCTAAAAGTATCCAAACCATCCCTGTTTTGTTCACCGTGTTATCCCGTATATATTGTGTTCGTGATTTCAGCCCTGTTACATCAGCCAATTACTCCTTTCTAATGTGCTCAATTTAAAGTCTTGTCTACATGGCAGACAAACAAATGGATCACACAGGTTCAGGATGTGCTCTGAATGCTAATTACAACTTATCTCAGGTTCCCAGTAATTAGGGTGAGTCAGGAGCAAAACATTGATGGGACATACACACAGTTTTTCGCTTGATACCTTATCTAGTAGCTGCCTCTGTAGGTTTAACACGTTTATACCACTGATCACAAGCTCAGCTCTGGCTTTGCAAAAGGGCAGCAGAACTGACCTGCATGTGCATGTGAAGAGACGATTTTTATTTTAATCAGCATGATTAATGTTTTCGTATACGCAGTTCATTAAAATCATTATCCAACAGGTTCAAGGGGAAAAAAACAAGCTTGATGCCTTGAATGAAGCCTTGAGCTAGAGTTAGCAAAAGGCCAAACCAGCCAAGCATAGTGACTAAAAGCAATGCATAAGAAGTTATTTTACGTAGTGTATTTCATTCCCAAAGTGTTTCATTCATTATACACAAAGCACCATGAGAACAATAAAAAAAAAATGTATTAATAAAGGACACTTTTTGGGCAGCAAGAAGGCATATTAGGCAGGGTTGCCATCTTTCATCTCCAAAGTCCTCAGTTCCATCCTGTGTCTAGGAAACATCTGTACATCTGGTTATTCATGCAGTTATCCAATCAGCCAATCATATGGCAACAGGACAAGTCATAAAATCATGCAGATATAGTTCAAGAGCTTGAGTTGAGATCAGAATGGCATGACTTTGACGTGGTTATTGTCGCCAGATGAGCTGGTTTGAGTATTTCAGAGACTTGTGGACTTTACACGAAAAACAACAACAAAAAAAACCATCAATTGAGAAGCAGTTCTGCAGACTGATTCAAATTGACTACAGTAAGTCAAAAAAGCACTCTTTACAACTATGGTGAGCAGAAAAGCATCTCAGAACACACAACATGCCAAACCTCGAGGCAGATGATGAGGCAGTTACAACAGGAGAAGACCATCAAGTTCCACTCTTGATAACCAAGAGCAGGAATCTGAGGCTGACTGAAATTGGGAATTTGAAGAAAAGTCCATCCTTCAACTGGGTGTTTTATGCTTGCATTTTCCACCTGACGGAGTACATTAAGTTCAAGTGACTGGCTTGTTTTGAGTTACTGATGTGCGGATTAAATCAATTTTTTTTTCAAGTGACCAGTCAAACCAGCCAATAACTTAAACAATACCAAACCTGACTCGCATTAACAATTATTTTAAATGATAGACATCCTATTCGGAGTACATCTGTCAATCCCTTTTCAAACTTTCTCATTTACATGCACATTTGCAAATCAAACTTCACTTGACCTGTACACACCTTCTTTGCCCTCTTAACATTTGGAGTGTGTCGCTAAAGTTCATTCTGAGATACAGCGATTTGAAATGAGAACGCATACCCACATAGTTTTTTCTAATTTTGCGCTAAATACATTGCTTAATCAATAATGTATCCATCATCTAAATATTATATTGTAAAACAACCCAGAAATATGATAAATATAAATAACAACTATCTGGGTGCCTTGAATTAATTCATTGATTTGGGTCATTAATTTTCTCCAAACTTGTTTTGTTTTATCATCAAAAAAATGTATTTGAATCCAATTAAACCAACTGACAATTTTTTTGACCGTCTGGACTCGTTCTGTGGCGACGCCCCATTTAACAAATTATTCCAGACACCGGCATCAGTGCAAAAAATATCTCTTTTATTACTTTTTTTTAATCATAGCATCGTTACACAGACAACAAGAACAGTTTTGACACTTCTGAACGTTGCCTAAGAAAAAGATAACTTTGGCAAAAAGCAGCAAACTAACAGGAACACATATCAAAGAGGGAACCGGGGTGTGAGGGATTACTGGAAGCTTGCAGAGCCAGCGTACAATAAACCACATTTACAGAGGAGCGAGAAAGAGATTTACTTATTCACAATCAGCAAAAGTGAACGAAACTGAAAATGCACAGTGAGTATACATCTGCTTAAATCAAATATTTTAAGGATTGACATCGACAAGTGTTTCCCCTTCGGTCCAAGCGAAACGGATGCGGATCAGAAATAAAGTATAATACACGCGATTAAAACGAGTACAGGTGAATACACAGATATTTCCACCCGAATGTAATTGTGAATACCATGAAGCAGAAGGAAGCTTTATTTACATCGACGAGAGCTTAAAACTGTACATCCGGGTCAAACCTCATCCCGACGACATTATACGGCGAGTAAAAGTCATATTTTAATGGACAGGACTTTTCTTTACCAATGAACAGATCTGGACGTCTTTTAAAAACGCATGCTTGGTGAAATGGAGCGATCCAATATCACGGGTTTGAGAGAAAAACCATGCCTGAGACTCTCTCACGGTTTCATTAAGAAGGTTCTGACTTTTCATCTCAAGAAGAAGACCCTCTGTTATCCTGTAAATCACTTCCTCAAACCACTAATCATTTGGTCTGTAGTATGTACATGTACATTTCCGTCAGGAACAAAAACGAGTGCTACAAGTGAGAAACATGACTAGAAGTCCTAAGAGACTGAGCTGTATTTACGCGAAAGCAAACTTACACAAAGGCGTACTGTGCTTATAAAGTCAATGAAAAAAAAACATCAATCCATTTCGGAAAAAGATATATTTGATAGAAAGGGTTTTCTTTTTTTAATTTTTTTTATTAAAACCAAATTTAAGGTGCATCACATTTTATAATTGAATCTTTACTTCGTTTATAATGATACCATGACAGCTACATTGTGAAGGCTAGCTCAAAATGAAAGAAGAAATCAAATTTTCCTTTGGTGATTGCCATCAGCGTATGCTTCACTGTGGTTTTACTCGGTTTAAAGAGCAACTCCAGGATTTTATTTAAAACAGAACCTGTATTATCATTTATTTGGATTATAAAATAAATAGAGGTGGTATTCTGCAAATGAGAAATTGGGAAAGTGGAGACTTGTAAAAAATTTCACTTGGTTTTATCTTCAGGAAAAAAAACGCTGCTTTGCAAACTCTGTAACGCTGTCTTTTAGGGGTCCAAGCACTAAACCACCAATCCAGAAGGAGTAGTATGCTTCAGCACTAAAGCAGAACTCCTTCAATCATACATAGCATCAACCAAAGTCCAGCATGTCCAGCATTTCTTCCAAGAATGGAAATCTATATTTATTGTCCAGGCCAAGTTTTTCAATTCATCCTACCTGCAACATGTTGCACTCCTTAAAGCACCGAGCGTCCTTCATTGCTTTCTCATCAAGCTATACGTAAAAATATCTTGTGCAAAAATGTCTGCATTGGACCATCAGATTACAATGAACATATATTACCACTGTATATAATCAAATAAAGTTTATTAGCCCGGCCAAATTAGCTTAATGCGTCGAGTTAAAAATGAACAGTTAGTGCTTTTAACCGGCTGCCTCAAAACATGACGCGTTGTCTTTCAATAACTTGATGCGTCTTTCAGTGAATAAAAAGCCTGCTGGGGTTGCTCTTTAAAGACAAAATGATTCTGAGCCTGAATTAATATGTCACTTCACTCAGTCTTTCACTGAGGCAGACTAAAGCTTAAATAAAGTGCGACTGCTAAGAGCAAAAAAATAATAATAAAAAATAAAAATAAAAAAAATTGGCAACATATAAACACAAGCATTTCAAGCATATATGCATTATTTACAAAAAAAAAAATACATTTAAGTACATGTAAGATTACACCTTAACCATTTTGCAGAGGAGAACATCATGAATGATCTAATTATTAATGTTTCCGTCTCTGAATTACATGCAGTAACTAAATGTGTTGATTATATGTGTTGCTAATAGCTGTACATTTATCATTGGGGATGGACAGAATAAATAAACAGATGAGCTTCAATAATGAAACACTGATCAATTAACGGAGCGATTTTTTTTTTTTTTTTCAAATCTATATTTATTTATCCTTATGTTTACTGAATGGTAGGAATTTTGTGCGGATTTTAAATAAGCAATGCCTCAAAGGGAAAGAAACGATTTCATTTATGGATCTCCGGAAATCTTATAATTGTCATTTTCAAAATATTAAAATAATAGAATTTGCGTGAGTAAAATACCGTATGCATACACGATACTGGACACACTATTGAACAGCCGGGATGTAAATGTTAAGCATTATGTATGCTTTTGAAAGATTTGACTACAATAACACAAGTGCTAACAGCAAGCGCTGATCTGCTGCTTTAAACAAGACTATTTTAATGTGCTTGGTCATTGCCAATGAAAAAATCGGGATTACATCCAACGTCAGCACAGCGATCGTATTACTGGCTTTAACGTGCTGTCATTTTAAGGGCAACGCCAATTTTTAAGTTACAAAAAGTAAAAAATTATAAAAAAAAAGCGTTGCAGTTCCGTAGAACAAGGATATGTTAAACACGGTAAAGGAACACAGACCAAGATTCATCATATACGATGCTGGTTTGGTAGCTACCTGGTTAATTTGGTAATGCGACGTGACTTCAACGTCACTTCGTTGTTAAGTCCAATATTCCGAATGACTCACATCAGCGTTTGTGTGTACACGAGTACTTTCAGCCTCTATGACTAAAATGAACTTTTCTCTTAAATCTATCCCAGTACGTTATGTTATATTCTGATCAGTTGTTTAAAAAAAAAAAAAAAAAAAGTAAAGTGCGATTCAAATCCGGACGTCTATTACAGACTGACTCATCACGGTCGTCCCCCGATACAGCCTGGCAATTCAAGAGATAAAAGGAAATCCGTTTTAATTTCAACATTATTTTTCAGCCCGATTTTTGTTTTTCCTGAAGATCCAGCCTGCTGGATAGATTCGCTTTGCGTCAAATTAAAGTTTGACTTTAAAACCTGACTACGGAAAATTTTTTAATGTTACTCGGTTGCGCAGTAATCATTGGATGACTTAATCAACACGCTTTAATAAATCCGCCGGTTTGAGTAATATAGCGCTATTAAAAACCATTTATTTCACAAACAAGCGTCCCTTTTATGTCTCAAACAAAACATAACAATCGTAAATTATTTCACTGGGGAAATAACGGCCTATATCCTTACTACAAACTTTAAATGACACTACAATTACGCCTAGAGTCAATTCATAGAATCACACTGAGCCTTCTAACGCCAATTTTGCCAAAGGACATGTCCAGACTGCAGGTTTTCCTCTCGAAATAAGCTTTCATGGGAAGTGCCGCCATCTTGGATTCAGGCTCATTTTTAATGAAAGATCACAAAAAATTGCGACTCGTTTGTAAAGAGCTACTCCCACAGTAGGTAACGTACTGCAACGTAAAAACGTATAAAATAATAGGAAGCAAAAAATAAATAGGCGCCTTAATTTTGTACAAGAGACTTATTCTGTAAGAATTCCCCTGGACTCTAACTATTCTGTCTTACCTTGTCGAAAAATCTTTAAATGGCTCATGACTATCACGAAAATGTAGTAAAATAATTAAATGTCAATAAATATACTGTGCATCCCTGGATACACCTGCATCCCCATTTTAAACTGTTAAAGCCCCAATCAGGAATCGCTATAACTGATGACGTGAAGACGATTACGGCTCAGTTAACACGCTCGGCGCAAAGACGATCCCTAACTGAGGCTTTCAGCTTTGTTCTCTAATCTTGCGTCAGTGATATGACACGCGCGAATGAACTAAACCACAAACATCTGTGCCATTCCAGCCCTCCACAGCAACACACAGTGGAGGGAGAGTACAATGAGAGGCGACGACATTACGCTATGGAGAGGTGATGGTGAGTTTTGTCTTCGGTTGCCGCGTTCTCGCTATTTTAGGTGGTCTTGACCAGGTCGTAGACGTGAATGTGGAAATCGTCGTCGTATTTGATGTAGTAGACGGAGGGCTTGGCGGGGACTTGGTAGATGACCAGCCCGGTTCTCTTCACTCCTTTGTCAGTGACATATTCAACCTGCTTACCCACAAGGCTCTCTGTCTCCTCGCCAGGCTTCCTGTCAGCAGGCAGCAGGTGCTTGTTCTCTGGAATATAAGAAAATGAAAGAAATATGAGAAACCTAAAACTTTTTCTTTTTTAAATACGTCTTGTTTAATCTAATACTAGCAAGGCAATTAAACATGCTTGGAGGAGAACATTATAACTGACGGGATGTTTCTACGGATCAACAGGAATCCCTAACCTGCTTCAGGTAAAATGCGGAGGTCGCCTTCCTTGTAGTCGTCCCACAGCTGGTACATGTACAGCACTGGGTCCTTCTCGTAGGTGATGTAATACCAGTTAGTCATGATGGGGGCGCGAGACAGAACCATTCCTCTCCACTCGTTCTTCTCTCCATCCTCTTTCTCAAACAGATGCTCCACCGCTTTCCCCACCAGCTCCTCTGGGTCATGAGGCACCTTAATCTTGTTGTTCACTATAAAAAATAAAAATAAAAATAGGATAATTCGTAACATAAATTCACTAACTGAAAGGATCTCTGGACTCTCTTTATAAGGCAGGACACATCTGTTTATTTCTTAATCTCTTTATTCTGCATTGCAAATTACGAGTAACCAAATCTGAGGTAAACTTGAGCATATCAGATCTATTGTTTCCAAACAGCTCTGGCTTGCAGGAAGAATTTCACATTACTTTTAAAATGGTTCTAACTACCTGAAAGCTATTGAATTGTGTATCTCAGCAAACTTACAGTCATTATGTCTGCTCTGATCACACCTTATCTGTTCTCTCTCTCTCGGTCTGTCTCTTTCTGCTGAGCTGCACATGTTCTCCTGCTGCCAAAATCTAACACCTTTCTACTGTGGTGTGACTCTCCTCCAGATCGGGTCCGGTCTGATTCATCCTGATGCTCTACTCCTGTTCTGCTCCTCCTGCTTGAGGCTATGTCGGCTGCAGTGGATGATCTTACATGGATACACTTCCCAAGAACTCCTGTTGTGATCATAAAATCATCCCAGGACTCTTATTCATACCATGATTAGGCTAAACAGTCCATATCCCTTCAAAACGAGGAACACGGTTTGCCTTTTCTATATATGACGGCTCACAATAATGATCGAAATCCCAGTATCCTGGGTCGTGATTCTTCCTCATGTCCTCTCAGGGAGTTTTTCCTTGCCACTGTGACTGCTCATTAGAGATCCAAATCGACAGCGAGATTTCTGTAAAGATGCTTTTTGACAGAACAATGTTATCAGTACTACACAGGTAAAATCGAATTGAACTGATACAAAGTCCTGATTATAGTTGTTTTTGTTTGTGCATCAACAACACAGGTGTAACATTGCAAATCTGGTGACATCAGCAACCAACATTTGAATTGAGCTTCTCGATTCCATGCAAATTATGTACGACGTGGTGAAAATCCAAATTATTGGTTCCACCGAATTGTGACCCTTACAGCATGGGTTTCTACTTTCCCCACTTTAGCTCCTAGCCTTTACTGAGCAGCATTTAAAAATGAAATGAACGCGTCGATCTTATAATGAAACGTCCAAGTCAGCGTAGTTGTCAAAAACACAGCATTAGCTAGAGGCAGTCCGATCCCACCGCCCCTTTACGAATGACAAATTTTCCAATGTTATTTGCGGATAAAAATACCCCAAGGCCAAGTATGCTGTGTTCATCTGTCTACTGTCTCTGCATGCACTGCACACATAGCAACCTATTATGTAAATTTAACACCAAACTCAGCTTTATTACATACACAGAGAGTTCAAGCTTTGGGTATTAGATTTGCAATATTGTCCAGTTGCTAAGCATCTAACACTATTTGCTAATTCAGTGCATCTCGAACGTTATCAGAATTCACACAGAGAAGTTAAGAAATGATTTTTTGTGCAACCACGTACATCAGAACAGCAAGGCCGATTGAAGCGTAACACTGCACCAGAGTTTGCTCTCACCTACACAGGACTCATTCATCTTGCGCATGTAAACCTTTTTCCTACCACAGGAAAAAACTGACGCGGTGCAGAGGTGTGAACATTGCTAGCAAGACGGTCCTCGGGGGCAGACAGAAAAAACTTTACCACAAAAACCCTACTATACGTTGGTGGACAAGTAGGCCTTGTTTTCTCCAACAGCAAAGGCAAGTTCAGTGTGATGCTACTTAGTAATAAGCAGTTCCTCCATTTTCATGAACCAAACAGACCACACAGTCCTTGTCTACTGGCTCGCAAGACTGGGGCTCACATACATAAAGCTGGTGGCAGAGTGAACAGAAGCGAACTGGGACGGGAATTTCATGTCTTGTGTCCTGTCCCCTTCAGTCAACTGACTTTTTCTGCCAGGAGAATTTTATTCGTGTTTGGTCGGAACGTTGCTTTAGGATAAAAAAAAGCAGGGCAAAAGTCTTCAACACACCAGCTAAATCATAAACGTCTGCACTTCTTTCCTCTATAGGGCTTGGGAAGACGCCGATATAACAAAAATATACACAGTACCGTGGTAATTACATCACAATACACTTTTCCGAGACACCTACTAGTGCAGTAAACCGCTCCTTACGGACACCATCAACATACTGACTGTCCGGGAGAGACTCCTTGACATTTCGCTTGATGCACGTGACACTAACTTGAAAAGTACTACAACTGTAATTTACATCACATGCTGAAGATAAAAGACAAATTTACTTCATCAGGAAAAAAAACAAAAAAAAAAAACCTTGCAACAACTTCGAGCTGAGATGTGCACAGCTGACTTCCTGTTCACACTGCATGGCTTCCTGTTTAGCCCAAGCTCTACTTACCAATTTTCTCAGTGAGCACCTGCAGGTTGGACACGCGCTCGTCTTTGAACAGCTCGATGCCGTAGACACAGTCGAAGCCGTCGTATTTCACCATGAAGAGCGACGGGTTGACGCTGAGCCGGTCCAGAACGGTGCCTTTCCACTTAGTCAGAGCGCCTTTCTCCCTCCAGCTGTGCTGGATCCTCTTTCCCAGAAGGCTGTTGGGGTCGGGGGAGAGCGAGTCGCTCAGTTCTCCGCTGCTGCGTTTCCTTTGACGGAGGACAGAATGAACAGATGAAGTTAAACAAAAGCCTGGGCATCATGTTATTCATTACTACCGATTCAAATAAATCTGCCTGTGCAAACGCCATGTTAAGAGACGAGAATGACCAAACTGGTTCAATCTGACAGGAAGTCTACCTTTACTCAAACGAACACCCTTTACAACCACGGTGAGCAGAAAGGCAGCTCATAACACACACTGTGTTGAACCATAGGACGGACAGGACCACGGGACTGCTCGTGTCGGCCAACAACAAGAATCGAGACAGCTGAAGATCGGATAAACATCACATGTTTTGTTTTTGTTGTTTTTTTCTGTTCTGGCTGACCGGACAATGAATAAGCAGGGGTACGAGTGGAGCGAGGCCGAGTCAACGTGCATGTAAATGTCGCAATACAATTTAAATGCATGTAGTGAGAGTAGGATGTGAGCCATCCTGGGGAAACCCATCAGATGTCACTGTGACTGATTTAGCGAACAAGACGGGAAATTGTAATTTAAGACTGGGTATAACGTAACATTCGTATATACAATACATTTACAGCAAGAAATATGTTTCACCATAATGATGCTTTTATTAACTTCCGAATCCTTGTATGACCCAAACAAGCCGTGAGTCGGCGAATTGTCACGTGAACATGAACGTACTTGATTGGCAAGCTTTCAAAACACATTATTGCTCTCATCAACTGACACAAACTCACTCTTCTAACCAAAACTAACTAATAAGAGAAAAGCAAATATCAGAAGCCATAAATCGATTGTTTAGGAGGCCAGGCGATGCTGGGAGGCGTAAAGGGATAAATGAGATTTACCGTGGTTGACGAAAAAAAAAAAGTGATATAAACTGCTGTGTGAGCGGCTGTGAGGAACTTCTAATAAGACTGCTTTTATTTCTTTTTTTGGAGCACCAAATTGAACAAAAAAAAACCCTTAAGTCTTGATCCAAACGATTGCTTATTCCGCTTCAGTCACCACGACGGATCCTGAGCCCATCCCAGGAACAATGCGTTTGAAGTGGAACAGCGGTGAACAGCAAGACAGGTCTTTAAAAGGAGCAGCTCTTGGAGTTTAAACAATTTAGACCTTGCTTCACCTCATGGAGTCCAAACAAAAGCGTCCTATTTCTACCACAAAATATGTTCGACCTCTACTTTTATACCACGGCGCTGTTGAATTCTCGTCACCTCGGTCAGGCGGCGTTGGTCAATTTTCTAGAACAGCGGCTCTGACAGTAGCGTCAGCTGCAATTCAGTTCACAGGTTTATATTAATATCAAGACGCTGTTTTTAGTAAGCGCCCATGTTTGCACACATGCACTTTATGTTGTCTGCTGTTGCACACGTGCACCTTTTGTACTTCTGTTGTCTTATACGTAGCACCTTGTTCCTAGAGAAACGTTGTCTCGTTTCACTGTATCACATGTATATGTTGAAATGACAATAAAAGCCACTTCAACTTGAACTTCTATATTAATAATAACAATGATAAACAGACTTTAAAACTTTACCCAGACATCTAGTTTTAGTTTTGACATCTAGACTCATTCACGGAAGGAGTCTCCAGTGTCAGCGCTTTGTAACAGTCCTGAAACTTTCCTGCCACGGCAGAGTCTTCAGGACAGAGGACTGGTTTCAGGGTAAAATGTCCGTTGTTATTATTAATTTCAAAAGAGATAGAGACGAGAGAAAAGAGAGTCTGGTGCAGGAATGACTGTACAGCTGCTATGAGTGATAACGGGAACTAACTGGTCTCACCGATGTTGTACAAAGTTACTACAAATAACCATGACGTACAATTCTTTTTTTTTTTTTTTTTAAAAAGCACAAATTGTGGACACACCGCTGTGTTTTAAGAGGGATACGACACTAAATAATCAGCTTCAGGGTCGTAACGTGAACGCTGCTTCACGTCAGGCTGTATCACGCCACCATCCAGCCCAATGTTGATTCCCATAACATGTTATAGTGTTTTCGTCCTTATCATACGAGTGTGAAATGCTATTACGCAATACAAGGTGAGTTCAAAGAGTGCTGTAAAAGTGAGTTGTAAAAGTGGTTAGGACTTACCTGCCCCTTTTCTTGGACATGTTTTCAGTTCAACAACTGCTGCTGGAGAAGTGTGATGGAGGGGGGGGGAAAAACCCACAAGATTAGGGACAAAAAAAACAAACCAAACCAAAACAAAGCCACTGCTACACGCACATCTGCAAAGGAGGGGTTTACAGCTGTGCTTCAACACGTGATTTTGACAGGACAATAGTGCGCAGGATATTTGGTGTTTTTTAACAGGATTAATTTGTCTCTTCCAGCTCACAAGATAAACCTGATGAGACATAAACAGTAATCTCGGGTTCAGCAGACCGTAACACTGCACTCGTGTCATGTCACTTGAGATGTGCTGCATGACCGGATGAATAACAACATCGCCCATATTGCATAACAATAATTTATATAAAATGCATGACCAAAAAAAACCGGGTCTGGCTGTTATTTTACTCGTAAATATCTGTATTGTGCATGAGTGGACGGATACACTGTTTAACAGCAGATGGCACGTGCTAATACTGCGGCATAACGACAGACTAGCAGGTCAGGTAACTAGCTCGTTAGCTTAGCTTAGTTTAGCTTAGCTTATTTTCCTCTGAAGCTACAAACTGTTCATTTGGGCGCCTAAAAACAGGAACACACTGAATAACGCACCGCTACATATAAACTCTGATATAGAAACATATATACATACGCTAATATATATCCAATACATACATTTATTAAACAAATGTAGCTAGCTAGCTAACTAACTAAACAACCATGTTTAACGTCACCAAAAATGGTCCTCGTTTAGCTGTGTACTGTAGCCTGCGCAACAGGCAAAAACCTCCTCAAATACAACCCATTCGTTCCAAAATTGACGTTTATTACTGTATATCGAGATAATATCAACATAGCAGAGTAAATAAACAAAAAATTACCTGGCCTCTATTTTCATGTCTTCCCTCTGCAGAAAATTGTCTGCCTCATAGACGTCGCGACGTCAAAACGGTGCCAGTCGTAGAGGATTAAACTACAAAACCCAAGAGCACCGGGAACGACGCGAAGTCCAGAGTATGGCCATGTCTCGCATTGTATTATGGGAAATGTAGTCCTCGTGTAAGTTTCCACATCTCTTAAAGCGAACTTTGAAGAGGAGTTTAGGTATGCATTCCTTTAGTTACTGACGCATTATGAGCAAACAAAAACACTACTGATTATTATAACAGGTAGTTAGTTTGTTTGTTTGTTTTTCAAAAACAAGATATTTTATCCTGATACGAGCAATTGTATACACACAATTGTACTGCTGTATAATATTAAATATAATACAGCTTAAGACGTTAAACATTAACAGCGCCGCAATAGCCTTCAGAGAGGCATTATGGGGCCATTACTCAGTAATAACCACTAGAGGGTGCTCTCTGCATGTAATAAAACATCCAAGGGGCTTGGGAAAATATTGTCCATGAGAGAAAAAAATTGTCTGGGAAAATTTGCATTCCCATTCTTAGAAATAGCCTGAATTGGGGTGTGGTTCTGTTGTCTAAAAAGATTACCATATTCACCTGTAATAATAATAAAACACACATAAACACATGTTGGTGTGTGGTCTGATTTATGTCTTTGTGGGGACCTCCAGTTCATTTCTATGGGCATACCCCTAACCCTCACCCAGCCCTAACCTTAATCATAAGTAATCAAACAAATACAAAAATTTGGGCTATTTCAATTTTTTTTATTGTATCCACAGATTTTTGTAAAATTGAATTTTTATTTATTTATTTATTTTTTTAAATGTCCCCATACGGTAACACACACACACACACACACACACACACACACACACACACACACACACACACACACACACACACACACACACA
>JAQQZR010000018.1:11206585-11218797 GCA_030068235.1 Notoglanidium macrostoma | reverse complement strand
TTACTGTACAATATCATTACTCTCAGGGTCCAACATCCACTACCTACTGCACATGATCACCATTATCGTGCAATATTTAAATTGTGTGCAATAATCCAACAGTGCAATAATTATTTATTTCCTTCCATACATGTATATAGCATCACAATTTCTTTGCAACTTTTGAAATTTTTTTGCACAATTGTTTACCTGTTTATTTACTTGTTTTTCAACTGTCTTTGTGTTCTACATACATGTGTGCACTGAAGGAGTTGCTATAAAAGTGACAGTGACAATAAAAGGCATTCTATTCGATTCTTCTATGGTGGTGGTCAGGGTGAGAGTGCTCGCCCTGTGGCCATGTGGGTGTCCTCATGCTTCTATAATTTTGCCCCCACCTCCCAAAAGCATACCAGTAGTTGGCTAAATTACCTCAATTGCCCCTAGGTATGAAACTGTTTGTTCATGGTACCCTGCATTGTACTCCTGTCCCATGTAGGCTGTATTCCTGCCTCGCATCCAGTGTTCCTGGGACAGGCCCCAAATCCACCACAACCCTGACCAGGATAAAATGCTTACTGAAGACGAATGAATGAAAGAAAAATCAGACATGGACAGGGAATGTAGAACAGCTGCAATGATGTATACGAACCTCCGAATGATTTTGTTCAGAATACCTTTTGTAAAATACAGTATGTAGTCATGCAGCAATAGTAGCATATAGCATAGTAGCAGTGGACATTTTCATATGCAACTCATTTTTTGGCTGCTTTACAGAATTAGCAGATAGTACTTCTTGTATTGTACACCCAATAAGCCTTCTCTTATATACAGCACAACATTACCCTCAAATCCCCACCCAACCCCCAACACTTATGTGTGTAAGCTCCTTTACACCAGCTGAGTCTGCATCTGTTCCCTGAACCAAGTTTCCTCACATCTCCTGTATGCCGTCTTCCTGTTCACCCACATTATCAATGAATTATTAACTTACCTGTCGACTACAGCTAAACGACCTTTAACATCAAGTAGCTAGCTATACTACAAGCTACTAAGAGAAAAGAGCTAACTGCAGTGAAGCTACTATGTTGTTTTGTATTGTTTTTTTACACTGACGCTTCTTTGTCAAATTGAGGAAAAGCTAGGCTGAGTACCTGAGATCAGCTATCACGCTCTGTCAAAACTGTTAGCTATTTTGATAAGTCACTGCCTCATTGTATTAATTCAACAGATAAACTCAGTACTTTATGTTAGCACTTTGGCTACTTAACTATATATGTAATCAACAACAAAAAGAAGATAATAACCTACTCATTTTTATGTGCATCCTTACACATATTGGTTCTTAAATTTCTGAATGTTGACAGTATTTTTCATTCTGGTTTGTGTAGGTTGCAAACAATCGTGCATTTTAGTGTGAATATTTCATGCCCATAAACACTGATAAACATGGTAACGGATATTCGATAGCCTTGTTTTCATCAGCAAAAGAATGCCTTCTCAGTAGCTGTAGTAGCACGATGCTGTTATTCCGCACACAGCTCCATGCTACGGGAAGCATCCACACCTATTCACATTTTGCTTTAGAAGCAATGACCTTGGTACTGTATGGATGCGATATTTTGCACGTTGGGGTTTGTTTGATTCAAAAATAATGTTTGCTCTGGTTATGTGAAGTGAAATAGAAGTTTGCCTTGGGAAAAGCTATATTATTTGAAAAATAGCTCAGCTGCTACCATTCTGTTACATTTTATCTTTGATTTTTATCTATATTCAACCAAATTTGGTCACATGCCTATTCATGCCTCTTCCCTGTCATTTGACAGCTACCAGTCAGGGAGGGTGACGGCTGACACGTGCTTCCTCCGAGACACGTGAAGCCAGCCAACTGCATCTTTTGAAACTATTGAAAACTACCCCAGAGCAGCATTAGACACTCAGCAGAAAGCGCTATCCGCCCTCTTCCACATACATGAGCTCACAGACGCCCATGATTGTAGGCTTGAATCTACAATCTGTGCAATTAAGAAATCAGCCCAAGCCTCCCTTCATACTATTCTGTATATTTTCCTTACATCCTTTAGTGGTGGTGTTGTTTTGGATTCCACCGAAGACCCAAATAATCCACCTTAACAGCAAGATGGGGAAGGTTATGCCCTGCCAACCCATTTATACCAGAATCCGATGGTTATGGGAACCTTACCATCTGCAAGAGCTGACAGCACGTCTTCAATTCTCATACTACTGTTTTTTTTTTTTTTGGTGCAGTAAACCATTAGATCCTCCTTGCTTTCCTCTACAACTGGCATGCAGAGAAATCCCTCTATACCTCTTAAGAAGATCCTGCATTGGATTATGCCAGTTTGAGGACTCCAAATCACAATGGTTGATGACTGCTATCCCTCAAGGATCTATGCTTGGTGAATTCACATAAATACCACAAGAGTGGACTTTTCCTGTGGAATGTTCATGAACATGACCCCACTATAATGCAGTGTGTGTCAGTCATCCATTCTCATGGCTTCCTTTATCATTACTATGGTGACAATTTTCAACTGTGCCTGTCCTTGAGACCTTTGACCTTAACATTCTGATGACACAGCTATATACCTTCCTGGTCTCTCAGTCCGAAATGCCATCATCACTAAGCTCTACTCTTGTATTAATACCAAAGTCCTCCAGTGACCTTGAGGTAGCAATCACTAAGCAGCTTGTCTCTACAGACTATATTTTAGAGATCTTCTTATCTTATAGATTTTCTCTGCCTAACAGCAAACAGACAGACCCAAGCTATTCTTCTCTGGAAGACACCGGATATTATGATTTTGTTATCAAGCTAATGACAAAGCCTTATGAATTAAGCACATAATGAAATGTGGACATCGTTATTGTGTTTGAAGTGTACCAGATGTAACACTGAAGAACATCGGGAGTGAAAGTCTATATATGAGAATAGTTTGTATAATGGTGGTGCAGAGGGTATTGTTGCTGCCTCATGGCTCCAGGGTCCCTGGTTCGATCGGTTTGGGCTCAGGTTACTGTCTATAGAGTTGCACATGTTCTCCTGTCTCTGTGTGGGTTCTCTCAGAATGATCCAGTTTCCTCCCACCTCCTAAATCTGGTAGGTGAATTGGATTTTTTTTACTGTTTTGTAGATAATAACTGCTGCCAAAGGAAGCTGATCTGATCATGTTCTGGTCCTGCCTTGCTGATTCCTTGATTCCATTTTATATGTGATATTTTGTATTTTTCATCAAATTAGGTTCGATGGACCACTGATCCAACCTCCAGTCAATGAAGGGGACTGGGGCTCCCATTTTTGTTGTACTCCGTTACAGCCCTGTTATCATAAGAACATGCCACAGTATATAATCATGGCAGTTCTTGGGAGCTGTAAATCTCCGGGGCATTCAGGTGAGATTATTCATCCAACCAGGGAGTTGAATTGTTGATATTCAAATATCTCTAGTGTAACGAAGCAGGGAGAACCATGGCAGGGTTGGTGTACTGAAATCTTCCACCAGCATCACTTTTTGCACCAAGAAGGCTTGAGAACACCCATCAACAGCCCTTCTTTCCACTTTAAACAAACCTGATTGACCACATGACACAGACAGGCCACAGCACCAACATTTCATCCAGTTCACCATATGTCTGTCCATGGGGAAAGATTCTAACAAAAGGCTGAACCGAACAAGTTTAGTTCAAAAGCCCTGTCATGAAAACGTTCCTGTTTCTGGAGAACTAATGTCTGACACTGGAGACTCCTTCCTTAAATGTTAAATAAACGTCTACTAACAGAAAGCTTCACCATATCAACGATTAAATGTTTTTCTTTGTTAAATAACAAAATCTGTTTATTATTAGGCTTAGATTATATATGCCATAAAAGTCCATGTATATTAGCTGTTGCTATAGAAACAATAATGCATTAGAACCAGTGCATTAACATAAGCCTGCGAATTGCTTTACAGCCAGAACCATTATCAGAGCTGTGTTGTTATAGAAAATGAATCAACATCTTCTGAGCAAACAGATTCAAGAATTCAATAGCACTGTAGTATAAAATAAATGAGCCTATTTTATTATACTTCATGAATATTTTTACACCCAAAGTATTGCCTTTCAGTGTAACAGCCTTACATAAGTTTGCAAGCTTCAGTTACATGTGCTGCGAAACCTTAAAATGTGGAGTGAATGTAATTTCGGGTTCATTTAAAATGGAAAGAAATGACGCATAGAAATGCATCACTGCTCACAGTGCTCATTGAATGCAGGAATACAGCTCAAGGTGAGTTTGAACATTCCACTGTTCTTTATAACAGCTCAACAGCCTTATACGACTAGAAAGACAACCATCATAGTGTGTGATATTGCGTTCTCACATAATACATTGGATATTTTATATGATTTTTATTTTTTTGTTCCATATATGACTGTGCCTCATTGGAAAAATCGGTTGTGGTGTCTTAAATGATATCTAATTCCTCCAGAGACGTATTGATTGAAGGAGCCGATGTATTCCAGAGCAGATTAGATGTTGGAGGAGGAGTGGCCTGGTGAGCCAAGCCTAGTCACTGAAAGCAAGGTCACATTGATGGGTGCAAATAGTATCGATCAGCTGCATATTGCATGCAGGCAAGTGTTACCATCTGAGCTGAATCTGATTTTTCATTATAGCTCTTCCTTTGTAGAATGATTTTATCACTTAAAATCCAATATAGTTTTGTAGCATTCAGTATGTTTACATAATATAATATTCACTAAAAGTAATATTCATAAAATAATATTCCATTATTATTCCAAGTATGATAATATTCAGAATTTGATATGGGTCATGGAAACTGCATATCCCGTTTGGATATTCAAAGTTTGACAAAGATTAATGTGGTATATGCAGATATTTGGAATATGCCTTTTTATGGTCAGCTCTATTGTACACAAACCAACTAGAGAACAGTTTGCAAGGCTGGTGTAGAGATGCATGCATGTAAACTGGAATATTAGTGCAATATTCATTTTCATTAGCCATGTAAATTGCTTAGAAGGAATATTGGCTTTTTTTTAAATAATTCATGGCGGAATATTTTGTGCATGTGAACACACTGACTGTCATTGAACCAAAGCTCAACCTCTTCCAAAGGTCAAGTGCTAAATAATTGTGCATACTTGCAAAAAAAAAAAAGTCATGAAGCAGTGTTTCAGGCTCCAAATTTCCCTTTTCTCACTATATATCTGCTCCACAGTAAGGTGTCACTGCTAAATTCAGCCTGTCTCAGTCAACTTCTCACCTGCTTTAATTAGCAAGCTTCTGGAGAGCCTTTTTTTAGGTTTGAATTTACACTCTGTTCTCAGCAGCCTAGATGATGTGCCCATTTCCAACCCCCCACCCCCACCAACAGTTTCTTCTCAGTCTCTTATGTGTTGCCAAAGTTTGCCACAGCAAACCACTTGGAAATGATTACATGCGTGACTGATTATCACATGACTATCTAAACTTTCACTGTAAACTGAATTTCAGATTTGCTTACCAGTCGGACACATTTGTTACAGCCTAAAGTAACACCAAGACTGGTAGTGTAAAGCATGTTAAATATGCACAAGGCCACACTAAAGTTTATGAAGCTGCTGGTGTTCTCCAATACTAAGACTCATCCCTGGAAGCAAATGACATAGAGAGCTTGAAAATGGAGGGGTACAAGAGACACTGTCCTGATCGGCCATGCTTGGGCCATTGATATAACCCAACCTATCTGCTCTTGGAGCAACTCTATCCTGGGAACACTGTAATCAAAGCGGAAATACATTCTGGATCCTACACCCTACCAATCACAGGACAATTTAGAGTAGTCAGTCTACCTGCTGGCATGTTTTTGGGATGTAGAAGAAACATTGTAAGAGAACATGCAAAGACAGTATCCCCATACGTGAATTAAACCAAAGACCCTGGAGGTGTGTATCAGCAAAGTGCACCACCAAATGTGAAGACATAAAGTCCTATTTAGTGATACACTGGTCAAGTCCATTGATCCATTATCTATACCGATTATCCATCAGGGTTGCAAGAAGCTGGAGACAATCCCAGCTGACTTGGTCACACCCTGGTACACCCTGGTCACCAATCTATCTCAGGGCTAACACAGATATGAACAACCATTCACACCTATGAACAATTTAGAGTATCCAGTTGATCTTGCATGGTTTTAGGCTGTGGGAGGAAACCAGGGCAACCAGAGAAAACCCATACAGGTGCTGGGAGAACATGCAAACTCCACACCAAAAGGCCCCACTTGGCTGCCAGGTTCAAACCCAGAACCTTCTTGCTGTAAGGTGACAGTGCTAACCACTGCACCATCATGCCAAATAACTGGTCAAATAAAGCTTCTATAACGGATGCAACCTTCAATTTTAGACTTTGGTATTTGTTCAAAGGCATCACAAGAACACTAGTTCAAAAAGAACCTTGGAAAACTCTTCACAAAGGTTGCTTTATCTGCTTAAATGTCCTCTGAATAACTGTGCAAGTACCCATTGCTGCACACACCCCTTGATGAATAGTGATGCCCAATGTCATTAAAACATTGTGCACAACATATTTTCATTCTCAATGCCAGGAATTGGCACGCATTATAAGCCTGCACATTATAGATCTCTCCCAGCCGAGAGAAGCATTCAGTCATAATTACATCCATTTGGAATAATCAGAGTCCCCCTCTCTCTTTATTTAGCACGAGGGGATTACATTTCTTATTTGCTTTTAAAGCCTTCAGCTTCTTCTCGCCCATAATTGACCCTGTAAGAAAAGCCCAGTGGACCAGCTTTCATCCAAGTGCAAAAACTAATTAAGCAAAAATAATGATTATATGTGTCGGTGTGAGAGACAAAGTAGGAAAGTGAGAAGGGGAAAGAGATAGCAGGGTTTGTGTGTTTGTGTCTATTGAAGATCAGAGAATTCTGTTATATTTGATTGTTCTCATTCCTTTCCTGCCACAAGTATATATATGTAGACTGATCAAAATAGCTGTGAAAGCCTTTAGACGGTCAAACAATCTAAAGGTATAGTCCATTTGATGAAACTAAAGTTAGCACCTCAAGGTTCAATGTTTTGGGCATGTTGAAATGCTTTTCCGCTCACCACGGTTGTAAAGAGTGGTTATTTAAATAACCGTAGCTTTCCTGTCAGCTCAAACCAGTCTGGCCATTCTTCTCTGACCTCTCTCTCATCAACAAGGTGTTTTTCTACTATAGAACTTCCACTCATTGGGTGGTTTTTGCACCATTCTGAGTAAATGTTCTGTGTGAAAATCCCAGGAGATCCTGATATACTCAAACCAACAATCATGCAACAATCAAAGTCACTGTGATCACATTTTTTCTCCATTCGGATATTTGATGTGAACATTAACCGAAGCTCTTGATCTGTCACATGATTGGCTAATTGGAAAATTGCATGAAAGAGCAGGGATTTCAGATATAAGTGTATAAGTCAGACTCATTTAAGGATTTAATTTAAGAAGCCGAAGGAACCAAACCAAGTGTTTTCCCCAAAACTGTTTGCGTGCAGTAGAGTTACCAGATGATTTATGCTCAGGGGTCTGACCCCCTGCATGCAGCCAGCTGTGTGTGAGCGTGTCTATGTGTGTGTTAGAACAGCTGTGGTCTACAGCAGCTGTAGGAATCATTTCCTTATCCCACTAACCTCCTTTTTTCCCCCGGGGAATCCTACAGGCACCGACATACCTCATCATTCAAAGAACTTAGCAGCAGCTGTGGCAAGGACACTGAGAAACAGCGGCGCCACCAATCCTCATTATAAACAATTCACTCTTCGCAGCATTGATTTCAACGGTGGCTTGGACGTACCTTGATTAGCAGCATCCCCTAAAATCCATTTGGATTCAGATCTAAGCTAGTGAGATTACTAAGAGAATGAACTGAGCTGTTATTTAAGCCTAAACTGTTAGGTTTATGGAAATCAAGATTCATGTTTTATTGTATTTATCTCATTGATTGTATTTTATGGCATTCATAGTGCATGCATTTATTAGATCAGGACAGAACAAGATGAAAATTTACTATGTTTATTTTATGCTTGGCATGAATGCAATAAATAAGACATCACTACAATGCAAATAAGAAAAACTCAAATGACTACCGAATTCTAACAACAATTTTAGGAAACATCTGTTGCATTAATATGTTTGTCTTTTTTTCTGCCGGATAATAGGCCTACTGCATTGCTCATAAGAAAATAATTCTCCCGCAGGGGAAACACACACACACACACACACACACACAATGCTTCCTGCTCTGCATTATTTAGCTAAAACTTCATTACATGTGATGGTGCATAATGTTTCATTGACTGATTGTTTTTTTGTATTCCTGCCTAATCTGTCTGAATTCCTGTCTTCAGTTAGAACCGTGTCGTCATAATCAGTATCATCCTCTTCACTATGGTTCAGTGACCCTAAACAAAGCGAACAAGGTCATCTGTTGTGGTGTGTGCACTGTATGTGTGTCTCCAATACAGCCACATGAATCATTTATAATGCATCAAATCATGACGTCATGTCAGAGCTGTGATCTGCATCACATCTTACATCTAATGACAAAGCAGGGCTGAGTAATGGGGGCTTGTCCAAAATAGCAAGTCCCTTTTCTCCCTAGGCACCCTTCATGACATCATCTTTCCACCAAGCACCATGTACTGAGTTTGTACACAAGCAATCCAGACTGCCACAATGATGCAACATCACAGAGGGATCGCTAGTGCACTATTTCTAGGGCTCACTGCAGGATGAATGAGTAACCAGAAACAACAAGCTGCAGCTGAGCATGAGTCAGCATTACCAAAATGTTATAGGACCAGGTGACAGAAAATGTCATGTTTATGAAAACAGATGGGATGGGTGCAGAGACACAAGATCGGTAAATAACTAGCATGTTTCCCGTAGGCTCAAAGTTGGGTGGTGGTCTGTCTCTAACACAAAGCTGAATCATTGACTGTATTTCATAAGTGATTCCCTATTGTTGTGTATTATTTCAGTATTATTAACTGTTTGGACTGAGATTTTTCTAAAGCTGTGGCTTGTCCATGCACTCAGTAGAAAATAAACCAGTTACTGCAGTTGAAAAAATACACAGTGTAAAACACACACGGGTGAATCAGTGGTTAAATATTATTCTAAAGGATTGGTCAGACGGTGTTGATTAATTTTCAATAACAGCCGCTCTGACAGTAGTGCTGACTATAATTTAAATCACAGGTTTATATCAATATACTCTTTCTAATATTCTGTCGTTTCTATAGTGACAAGAAATTCACAGGGATTTGCATGAAGGAAGCTCCATGTGACTTAAACAGATCTAAAACATGTTTTTAACAATAAAAGCATTTAATCATTGATACAGCAGTTTCAGAAGGAGTCTCCAGTTTCAGCATGTTGTATGCTGTATGTACAGTACAGTATGTTTTTTGTAACAAAAGGAGGGAACGGTTCTTTATAGCTGCTATAACGTAAGTGATAAAAGGAACTAACTTGTTTTGTGGATGATCCACAACATTAAATATGACAATAAATAGACATAAATATTGAATACTTTAATAAAAAAGGTAATCACTGGCAAAAAGAAGAATTAAACACTACTGGATGTGCTGAAAAATTATCAAATTTTGGGTGGTAACTACCTCCACTGTAACACCACGTGTTTCTTATGTATTGTAAATTTTTACTGAGGTTTAATAAGACGGCAATGCTACCTGAATGAACATATGTCACGTATTTGTTTTGCATATGCAAATGAAAATAATAAGAAAATAATCATAGTCACCATAATCATAAAATGCAAATCATAAATAATCACATTATCTCTTATTGTTGGGATAAAGACTCGAACTCTATAATCGAACTCTTGGTCAAAACTCATTCTATATACAGTATGTAGAGCTTTTGCTACAAAAAAACTATGTACAAATCCTTGTTTTTGCAGGCCGCTCGTGTCCTTTTTCTGAAATTACCAGAGAAAAAGCAGACAAGGTAATACATACTATACACCAGCCAGACTTTTTGCATATTTATTACAATTCTCTCTACAAAGCAAATTCCCCAGTGATGCACAGTATTAACACTTAGCACAATGCTCATGTGTATGTGTCCTGCCAGACACTAAAATGAAACATCTTTTTTTTTTGCTTTGTATTGAAACTTATTGCTTTTCTGAAGAGCTTCTAGTCTTATTAAGATCACAGGACCTATACAGTGCCATTGCGTTGTTGCTTACAAATCAATAAGGCAGATTTGAATCAGAAATACGTCATGAAATGTCAATGCTCAGTTTTCAAATGGATAATTGGTTTGGATGTGTAACATAGAAGAGTACTTAATGGGGCAGAATTGGTGGCTTTAATGTGTTTGGTGACATTTCAGACTTCTGTGTGTTGTAGTGAATAGTGCATCTATGAGAGGACACCTGGAAACTACTGCATGTGTTGGACAGTCAGAAATCCAGGAAGGATCTTTGTTTACCCTGGTTTCAGTGCTACACAGGGCACAGAGAGGAAATCCAGCCTCACTAATGAAACTGATTGTTCTTAGGCGACGTGTATTGACAAGCGTTGTTAATATACACTACTTTTAATTTGTAACAGAATCGTAAATCATAGGCAGGTGTCCGGACTTGTTTAAAGGAGCGAAAAGATGTCTGAATTAAAGTCTAATGAGGAGTGAGTCATGGAGGAAAGGTCCACATTAACTGTGTTTTACTGCCCAAAATTGCTTCAAATTATAGATTCCGCTCATAAAAAAATCTGGGAAGTAAGAATAGGACATTCCAAAGCTTCAGAAACTGATGCATCATGGGAATGCCATGAAACAAGAGCAATCAAAGATACCTCAAGTCAACGCTTGGCCCAGAGAAGCTGATATTCTGATCAGAACATTTCTCAGAGAGAAAAACAAAGTATTTTATACGTGTGTATCAACAGCACAATTTTAAATAGGCAGACTGTGCAAAAAAAATTGCTTGTCTCATCCACCTCTCTAAGGAAAGGAAACTGGAGAGATTTGGAACACAGCCACTGCTAATCCACACTTCTTTCCACTCTTCCAGAAATGGCACAACACAGGAGACACAATATGGCTGAGATTTCAACAACAGCACTTGCTGCCAAGAGTCAGTGCTCTTTCAGCCATTTCAGATGAGTTTCCAGAAACTTAGGAAGAGAAGGAAACCAAAAAGAATTGGAGAACAGCCCAGGAGTGGCCTGTGCTTTTACACTCTCACTACTCATGATTTAAAGTGATGTAAGGTGAAAGAAATTAGAGCATTTCAGACGCAATGATTACAGCTAGAACTGGATGTGAGATCTGATGCGAAAGCATTAGGCTTATGATCATCTCGGTCATCTCCATATTACATCGTCAATATTTCCGCTTTGGAAGTTTATGGGGATGAAGCTAAGGAGTAACTTGTTAATGTGACTGTGAAGAGTCTGGTTTATAGAGCTTATGCTGGATGCTTTACAAGAATACAAACTGGGTCTAAAATAGCTGAAGGGGCAGGTGTAGTGACTGCAGAAAAAGACAGAGAGATGGATAACCTTACAGTCTACACCTAAAAGAGAACAAAATGTTAATAATATTGGTAATAAATCTATGTACATTGCGCGCAATCATTTGTTTTCATTATGGGAAAACTAGGAAACAGATTTTGTCATTTTTTTCTTGGCACATGAAAAAAAAGCAATCAAAATTCATTTCTCTTTTGTTAATTATTATCATAATTCATATTCATTTTGGGGTTAAAATAAGGTGAAATGAATTGAATAAAATTAATTAAAGGAAATAAATGAATGGTCTTGAATGACCAGGAATGTATCAGCAGTTAATAAGTAGATTAAATATACCCAATAGTGCCTGTACTTACTTCCAAAAACCTTTGAAAATAAAATAAAATAAAATTTATTATTCAATATTTAAATTTTTTAAAGAATTGTACATTAAAGTAGTACTATATTATAGTAGTGCAAAAATAAAAAGCAAAGCCATTGCCATTGCGTTTTCAGTTCAAAGCACAAACTGAACTAGATGCATTTCCGCAAGAAAAGGTGATTGAACCCGTCCATCCATCCATCCATTATCTACACCACTTTACCCGTCTGGGTCGCGGGGAAGCTGGAGCCAATCCCAGCATCTTCGGGTGAGAGGCGGGGTACACCCTGGGCAGGTCGC
>JAQQZR010000018.1:11195341-11205601 GCA_030068235.1 Notoglanidium macrostoma | reverse complement strand
GTGTGTGTGTGTGTGTGTGTGTGTGTGTGTGTGTGTGTGTGTGTGTGTGTGTGTGTGTGTGTGTGTGTGTGACGAGACTTACAGATTAAGTTCCAGAGCCCCTTCTTGAGTTCCATCTGAGGCTGAATTTGGAGCCTTTTCACATCCTGTCTCAGTAGCCTGATCTATTGGAGGAAAACAAGCATAGCATGCTGTTTCTGCTTTCCTGTGTGAACAGGGCAAAAACACACATTTTTGCCTTCCACCTTATGCTTGGTCTTTTTGGCAATGTTCACGCTGCCATGCTGAAGTGACTCAAATTTGATTTTTTTTGCCTTAATGTGACACAGATCTGATATTTTCAGGGCTGTGTGGACACACAAATCTGATCTTTTCAAATCAGATTTGAGTCACTTTGGCTACATTGCTCAATTCCGATTTTTTGCTGAGATCGGATTTGCCAGTCGTGACGGTTCACATACATAATTACAAGTGCCTGTATCTGACTTTAATGAGAACGTGCCTGTCTTCCGAAATGCCACGCATGTGCACAGTGATTTTGCATGAGTCCTGCGTCACCAACAGCAAAAACATATTTGTGAGATGACTCATGGTATTAAAACCGACGAAATGGACGCGCTAGTATTCTAATGTATGCATCGCGTTGTGCTCTGCAAGACGGTAAACAGCTCATCAGCTGTAGCTCTGCTGCAGTATTATTTTGCTGCACTGCCAGTGTTCTGATGATTTGTGCTAGCTTGGCAAAAAATGCTACTACAGCACGAATAAATGCTGCAGATAGCGAAGAATAAACTAGCTTTTAGCCGCAGACCTTAACCAAACTCTAACCTCAACCCTAACACTTAAAGCTTAAAGTTAACCCTAGAACCATAACTTTAAACCTAACATACAACTGCTAAGTAGCATATCTTGATAGGTAGCACATATCGGCAGAACACCGTGCTGTCTGATGACGACACGCTCAGTGCTCAGCGCATGCGTACAGGCAACAAGTCGCGTGAAATCCGATCTGAGCGTTCTCATTCAGGTCGCATAACCACACATTGGATATGTATCGGATTTAGGACCACATATGAAAGTGACTCAAATCTGATTTGAAAAGATCAGATTTGCGTGTCTACACAGCCCTGAAAAGATCAGATCTGTGTCACATTAAGGCAAAAAAAAATCAGATTTGAGTCACATCAGCATGCCAGTGTGAACTTAGCTTTTTATATGTGGTCCTAAATCCTATATGGATTCCCGCTGAATTGCGGCCATGCTTCCTGAATGAGAACGAACAGGTTTCAGCTTTATGTGTTAGGGTTGAGGTTAGGGTCTGGTTAAGGGCTGCGGTTAAAATCGAGTTTATTCTCCTCTATCTGCAGCATTTATTAACGTTGCAGTAGCATTTTTTTATCCAAGCTAGCACAAATCCTCAGAGCACGACAGTGCAGCAAAACAGCAGTGGAGGAGAAATACAGGTGACCAACTCTTATTAAAGTCATATACAGCTCACTTATAATTATAAATGTGAACTGTCACGATAGATAAATCCGATCTGAGAAAAAATCGGAATTGAGCAATGAGGCTTGCGATGTGAATTTATGCCTTTGTCTTATCGAGTACAGCATCTCCAGTCATGGAACGTCTCTCCAGGCCATACATGCGTCATCCAAAACCAACAGAAGGATCACTGTCAGCAAATCTAAATATATTACATGACAATGAGATATACATATGAAGTGTCCCTGAAATTACAATTTGTGTTTCTGAAATTTATACCTGTCCTTTAGCGACAACAATACAATACGCTTCTGAAAAACAACAACAAAACAAAGTGTAAGAGGTATTCTTGTTTCAGCTCTTGAATCTGTTGATTAAAAATGGTTTATTCATTTTGAAGAAGATGAAATTTGTTTAAGGTCCCATTTATGCTTCCAGCACTTTTCTGAGGATTTCTTCAATGCTAAAAATGTTGCTTGCTCAGATAGAGAGGGCACACAATTATATCTTTATAAACCATCTGGACTTCATCAGTAAGAGTAAGTAAAAAGTTTAGTGACTCTCTTCTTCATATCAAGGTAGCTCAGTATGCTACAGTCAGATTTGTTTAAAAATGGGGACGAGCATCTCAGATGCTATTGGCTGTTGTGTAAATCAATCAAGCACTTTGACACAAAGGCCCTGTTTACACTTGGTTTTAAAATGCGTCTTGAGCATTCAGGTCACAAATGGCCTCCGAAGATGCATTGCCGTTTACACCTGTGTTTATCATGCGTCTCCAAGGTGTCCGGCTGACCACATTTGTTCAAATTTCATTACTGCCTACATCACTTCCACTTGAAAGTCAAAGGTCCCTGTGCAAAATTATATTAAAACGTTAAACTTGCAACATACCTTCATTATTTACTCGCATTCCAACCACGTACATCGGTGCTCCTCTCCATTTTTTTCTACCACGTCACACTGTTACCAAAACAACCACTGCGTCCAGCATTAATGGCGTATTTTCCTGTTACGTCCATGTTGGGGACACATCGGGACACATTAGTGCTTAAACTACAAAAGCTATTTGTCCCAGACCACCTCGGCTAGTAGTTTGAGCGAATGCGTCTCAATTGCGTCTTGGAGGTCGTTTACACTTGTATTTAACGCTGTCCATTTGTGATCAGATCACCCATGACGCATTTTAATACCGAGTGTAAATGGGGTCAGTCATTCAGACTTCCTGTTTCACACCGAGGAAGCCATTTCATGGAGAGTTTTAATCTCAAGAGGAGATATATGTGATATTACTGTAGTCTTTAGTTCAGCATAAAAAATCTGAAAGGACTCATTTTTCCCTTATCTGATCTCAGTGCTGCCTATGAAAAGTGATAGCGATATTACTTCAGGGAACTCTTTTTTATGTTCCTTCCCCATAGGCGGCCTTTTCTATTTTTTTGTTCCGTCATCAGCAATTTTTCAACTCAAAGTAGCATCACAGAGCGTTGCGCAAGAGAATGGACCACAATTTCTACTGTCTATCTTTCCACCGAAGTGTAACTGAGTTTCCATAGGAACATAATATTGATTCATATATGTCCTATTTCTGACAGACACACACTTTGGGAAGTGCAGATGCTATTACAGGGAAAATGATGGATATGAAATTTAATTCAAAGCAGCTGTACGGGCTTTTTCTTTCAGTCGGTGTCTCTCAAACACCTCTTCCAGCCACAGCATTTTCATGAAAGCCAGAAACAATGCCTTGCTTTAAACACACCATCGGAGGCAACTGTTCTGCTATCAATTACAGAGTGCAAGCCTGGGGGGAAATGTGATTAGGCCTCCATCTGTTGGAATAAACATGATAGAAAACTCAGCGAGACCTCGGACATGCTCTCATATGGAGTTAATGAAAGACAGAGAAGCCCAGCGCGTAATGTCGCTGCTGAAGAATCAGTATAGCCCAAGGTAGATGCTAATCAATGAGTGCATGGGACACGCCAATAAAGAGGGTTTCTCAGGGGTTCATTGGCAGGGGTGGAAAAATACTAGACTAATTGTACTTTCTTACTGTACTGAAGTACTATTTTAGTCAAGTTTTATTGACATTACATTGAATGCCCTTTCTCAAGTAAATTTCCAAGAGAAAAAAACATCCTTTTTTTTTTTTTTTTTTTTTGACTCCTTACCTTTTCATTTAAACCTTCAAAGTACTCAGTTTGTCAATTTTTCCTATGTTTCGTCTTAGTAAGATATCTTTAGCTGGATTCTTCATACCGGATTTGCCTCTGACGTAATTTGCCTCCCACATAAAAATTTAATTCATCAACCAAATCCAAAGAAGTATGTTGAGTTGACTTAAATGTACAGTAGTTTGCCAAGTTAGCACTTTAAATTAGTTTGAAAATTGGCTAGCCTGTTTTTGTTTGTGTTGCTAATGTGCCTTAGCGTTCATTCCAAAAGGGCTAACAAACATTATCTAGCCAGTAAGCTAAACTTTCGCTAACCAGTAAACAAACACTAGCTAATCAGTAAATTCTAGGTTTGTTCGGGTTAGCATTATGTTTTGGGTTTTTTTTTTGTCGATTGCTTAGTGAACTAGCTAGTCATACAGGGTCAGTCACGATGAAGTTGTAGTTTAACAGAAGATACTTTTTTGACATTCACTTAGGTCATTAGATGGTTGATGGTTCTAGCTTTCTAAAGAGGTTTTCATTTGTAGCAGCTTTTTTTTAAAGGAAACCGATCCGTTAAAGAGATCTACATAGAACTGTGTGGCAATACACATGTTGTTTAATATACACTTGTGGGACTCTCCACCATAATCTCACATTAAATCAACACACCCGGAAATAAAGGTATTAAACTGTAGCTTTCCTTATGGCTGGGGTATAACTCTCATCTTTTATTATGTACCTTTAAATATAGTATTCCTAAATATAGTGCACAATTATTCAAGATGACCTTACTGACCTATAATTAGCCTTTAAACCAATTCAGTGAAAAAGACACTAAATGCACCTTCCCAAGTAAAAGAAACAAAAGGTAAAAAGTTGTACCTTAAGGGTGAAACCAAGCAAAGCAGGAGGAAAGGTAAAGTTTAGTTTTTTGTTTCTGAGAATGTACAGCAACAAAAAAATGCTAATGTAATGTTATAGTGTACTTACACAATGTGTCCTTAAGTATACAATCAACTAGACCTCACATTTATGTAATGTATTAGTAAAGTTTCTAGAAAAGGTTTTAAATTGTTAGAACGTGTTAGACTTTTGGAAACCCAATGGATTCAGTCACCAGCTAAAGATCAGCAGCAGAACTTGTCCACTACAGCATCTGCATATACAGTATACAAGCTACATAGAGGGAAGACAATAAAAATTAAAATAAAAAATGCTTGACTTGACTTCATTGTGCCTTGCATAGAGTCTACAAGTCTCTGAAACTGAATGAGAGATCCAGTTGGTTTTTTAAGATGACAGCGTAAGTGCTCATAGTGCTGAGATCTGGAGACTCGGTGAACCTTCATGTCCCATAGATATAACTTTTAATAACTCTGTAATGCTTTGGAGCAACTCTTCCATAAGTGGACCCAAACCATCCCAGAGTAATACAGACACTGTTTTTTTCCCCATTCACTTGTCACTTGTATGTATATTCAAGGCCATTATTTAAAAGAAAACTTGAACAGTAGGCATCAAATACAAAAATGCCTGAATTTATGAAGATTAGTATCCTAAATACAGGTCATTTTTTCTCTCTGTCGCTCTATCCTCCTGCGAAGCTGGGGTTACAGAACTCTACATCACCACTTGGCCCAGTTCTCAACCTTAGCCAGGTGTTCAAGGCACTCTGTGCCACAGTAAGAGAAACGTGGTGATCTGCCAAAGAGGCTAATTAAAGTAAATGTTCCACAGAGAGGCCAGTTAAGCCACTACCAGCTACAGTAATGTAGATGAGATGAAGGTCTAATGAATGCAAAAGTCACAATTATTGATATACTAAAGTTTATTGGCCTATATTTCAAGAAGCTGCTTATACACATGGGGGGAAATAATAAACCCCTGACATTCGGACTGACGTTTACGATGCAGTCTACTGAATTAGTCTATGGAAGCAGACAGTAAGCACAGATGGTGTTTATTCCCACAGTGCCGTTGATTAACAGTAAAAACAAATCCACTACAATCCATATAATGTTGTCAAACATCATCTCTCTCTCATTAATTACCAGTAACTTTGACATTAATTTACTATGTTTCTTTGGATATATTTACTCACTTAAAGCAAAAGTACTTTACAGTAATCAACAGCAGCAATGTAGGTCCTCACGGTATATTTGTCAGAAACCTTCTTCACAATCTATTAATTTTACTTTCAATGTAAACAAAGCTCTGGAAGTATCCAAATTTTTTTTTTATTAAAACCCCAGAATGTGACAGCTGCAAATGTGATTTTGGCAATAGCAAAACATAAATGAAACATGCTAACGGACAGAAAAATATGCTTATTACCTCAAACTGACTTTGAAGAATGTTTCTTTTTATACAAGCTCATTTCCTGCATGTCTGTAGTTAGAAGATCTTAATTGTATAATCGGACATGGAGAATGGCCACTCTGATTTCAGAATTCACCCAAAGTGTTATTTAGACCACTGCAATCACACAACGTAAAACAGTCTTATCAGTTACGGCATTTGTTAGAACACAGTCTTTAGGGTGTACGAATGTGGTAAGGGGCGATCAGTAATGACTGGACTGTATAATGAGATACTGGATGCACAAAATGTATCTGTGACAGAATTACATAAGTCTTGTTATTAAATGCTGCAATGACACAGGTTTATTTCTCTAAGGCCCTGTTTACACTTTGTTTTAAAATGCGTCCTGGGTGATCGGATCACAAGTCGACAGCGCTAAGTACAAATGACCACTAAGACTCATTTAAGAAGCATTCACTCAAACCACTTGTTGAGGCAGTCTGACTACATACAGTACTTTTGTAGTGTAAATTCTAATATGTTCTGATGCGCCCCTGACCAGGACATAACAAGAAAATATGTCATTGATGCGGCACGTAGAGGTTGTTTTGATGACAGTGTGGCAATGCTCAAAAAATGGATGAAAAATAATGACGGTATGTTGCTTTTAACATACCTGTGCACAAGTGGTCAGCCAGACACCCTAGAGACTAGGGTTGTCACAATACTAGAAAGTCAATCTCGATACTTTTGCTTTTTTCATTTTCTACTAAAACTGGTAGCGAAGGCCCTTCAGCAGCAGCACTCGCCTTGTCCAGCCAGCTCAATGTTGTGAACGTCAACTAGCGTTCATGTTCAGCTGCTAGTCAGGGAAGGGGCTGTTTGCCTGCCTGTCTGCAGTGGTGCTGTGTGAAGTTGTGTGTCAACTGGAGGAGGCGAAGACGGCACTGTTGGTATTGATACTGTTGAGTATCTAATCTGATAGTAATTTTTAGTATCGATTACTATCCCTGTACGATTATTAACATCACTGTTGGAGACGCATTATAGACACAATTGTAAATGCAGATTAGGTCAACTGGCTACTCTAAATTGCCCATGCAAGCGTGTGTGGCTGTTTGTCTGTGTTGGCCCTGTGTTGGCCCTGTGGTGGACTGGCGACCTGCCCAGGGTGTACCCCGCCTCTTGCCTGAAGTCTGCTGAGATTGGCTCCAGCTTCCCCGCGACCCAGACGGATAAAGCGGTATAGATAATGGATGGATGGATGGATGGATGGATGGATGTTATACTGCTCATCCACCACTGACACCCCAACACTCTGTCTTGGTTTTGGTTTGATTCTATATGAGGAGCTCAACTTCTTTAATAACATTTTATCAAGCTCAATCATGAGCAGATTCTTTCTTCAGACCATCAGGAAAACACAGCCATTTATGACTACGGAAATGGCTGAAATTTGCATACAAACAATTTGCAGCAATCTCTACTTGGTTTATTGGTTTCCTTTTATATTCTATATCGCCTATAAACAGTAGTGAGAATGCTGCTGCTCACTAGATAACAGCCTCCCAAAGTTCTCTCATGTGACTCCCCTACTGAGGTCAATCCAGTGCCTCCCTGTTATAAAATGCTTGTCCTTGCACCCCAGGTTTCACACAATATACCTGTGCCATATTACACTCTTAGCATCCACAGACCAACTCAGTGCTTCACTTTCAAGGCACCTGACATGTTCGTCTGTGGACTAACCATGATCGCAATGTGAGATCACACTGATTGTTGTCCTCCTATTGTGTCGGATGCAGGTCTTTGTATTTCTGTGCAGCGCAGAGTGTCCAAATGCTTTGTATTGTTGTGCCTTCAGATATTTGCACTTTAAACAATTTGCTCTGGTGACATGGTGGGACAATGGGTAGATCTGCTGCCTCACATTTTATCCATGGATTTCCTGTGGATTCTTCTGATTTCCTTCCACCTCCCAGAAACATGATGGTAGGAGGGTTGGCTACTCTAATTTGCCCCTAGGTGTGAAGTGTATGTGCATGGTATCCTGCAATGAACCGACATCCCAGCCAGGGTGTATTCAGGGAGTGTTTAAAAAAAAACCTGTCCGGTTAGGTGAATGAGACTCCAGCACAATTATCCCTTTTATCTCATTCCAAAATTTGGCACCCGCAGGTTCTCAAACAGTGCAGACCTTAGTCCTCGGACTCTTATTGCTTTCTTCGTCAAATTCTAATACAGTATGCTTGTCTTCACAGCCTCGCTTTCCCTCTTTCTGTCGTCCTCTCCGTTCCCTGCGGCATTGACTTGCCAGTAATAAAATGCAAATTCTGACATTCACCACTTGGCCTTAATTCTGCTGGTTGGGCGATGATCTTGTCTTTTCCACATCTCATGGAGTGCATATTCACTTTGAAATTTGGAATCTAACCTAAACACAGGGGGCGTGAAGACAGGGAATGAATGACTGATTCGTGGAAGTAGGCCACAGGACGACAAGAAAACAAGCTGATTCTCAGACATATGGAGAAAGCAAGAGAGTGGAGGAAGTGGGAGGAAATATGGGTGGGTAATGTTTTGGCTGGGAGAAAAGCTGGAAAGCTTGATGACTGAATTAGGATTGTATCTGCAATACACATATTCATTTCCCATGCCGTCCAAGATGTAAATATTGACCTAGTTAGTCACGTGCATGCATCTGCATGAGTAATGCTGGATAAAGCATCCATCAGTTTACTGAAGAAACAACAATAATCAAGCTATTTACATTGTGTCTGTGTGTGTGTCTGACAGAGAGTGAGAGAATGAGTGAGAGAGAGGCAGTGTGTGGGGGGGAGGTTTTCACTTCAGCGCATACAATACCTTTGCATATTTTTGCTTGTGTGTGAAGGAGTACGTCCTTGGACTGACTTCCCTACTGCTGCACACGCTAATGGGAGACTCCAAGATACAGACACCTCATCACTGATGCAGCACAGACAGTGTCTGCAGAGAACCAGAGGAGTGTGTGTGTGAGAGTGAGAGTGAGAGAAAGAGAGATAAAGAGCCTCATGTCAGGGAAAGAGCTAGGTATTGTTTTACCTCCATTCGTAACTGCGCTAGTCATCTCTATGCACCATTTTGGCACTCTGTGTGATTGCTCATACCCCAAGAGAGTCTCATTCAGAATACAAAAGCTTTGTTTTATAGGTCATCAGCTTACTCGGAATAAACATGATCTTTAGTCTCTAAGGGGAATAAAATGCACCTATTGAAACCCATGTATGCCTGCAAGGTTAAAATGAAAAGAATCCACAAGCAAGCACTGTTTTCATTACACCAGTTATGAAAAGCTAACATAATATTGACCACTTATTGGATTACTTCATCTGTAACTAAATCCAAAAATGGACTGAAAGCAGTAGCAAAAAGCGTAGAAGACCAAATTTAGTCATTATCAGATTTTGATTATTAACGGATGACAACGTTTCATATTGTATGTTAGTAGCAGACATTGTCCCCAAGCTTCTTTACAGAAAATCGGTTGTAGCTGTAGAATTATATCCCTAATAACCAAGCCAGAGACAGCAGTGACAAGGAAGAAGACAGATGCAACATGCAGAAGAACCAGACTCAATAGGAACCCATCCTCTTCTGGGTGACACCGGATAGTGGGATTAGTAAAACCTGCCTGATGTCATATCAGTGCCAGATTCTGACACATTTCTACTGCTGTGGCTCCTCTTGTCTTGATTCATCCTGAAGCTCTGCTCCTGCCTGGAGCTTCTGCACTTGTGAATCACTTTCTGCTGCTTCTATTGTCCCACGTGGATACCCTAATGAGTTGCACTTCCCAAAATTAGTCTATGCTTTAGTGTAGTCATATATTCACACCTGGATAGAGTAGACTTGAACCTAAGACCTGCTGCTATAGTCATAAAGACTGATCTGTGCTCATCCCAAGATTCCTATTCACAACATACTTAGTACGGTTTGTCTTTACTCTTCTACACCTGTATACTGTAATGATATATAATCCCATTCTACAGTGGAGTCAAACATTTGGAGTCAACTTTATGTTTTATAAACTCAACATGTTTTTCCCCTAATCAAATCTTTATGTACGGTATATATAGCATGTCTTTTTAAACTAATGAAATTCTACGGGAAGGTATTGATTATATGAAAATACATATTTTTTTGAATGCTCCTCATTCAATGAATTCAGGGAAGAATTTATGTCTATGTGTTACAAATATCCATCCATCCATCCATTATCTATAGCGCTTTATCCGTCTGGGTCGCGGGGAAGCTGGAGCCAATCCCAGCA
>JAQQZR010000018.1:11170023-11189556 GCA_030068235.1 Notoglanidium macrostoma | reverse complement strand
GCATTCACACCTATGGGCAATTTAGAGTAGCCAGTTTGACCTAATCTGCATGTCTTTGGACTGTGGGAGGAAACCGGAGCACCCGGAGGAAACCAACGCCTGCACGGGGAGAACATGCAAACTCCACACAGAAAGGCACGCTGGGTGACCCGGGGATCGAACCCTGGACCTTCTTGCTGTGAGGCGACAGTGCTAACCACTGCACCACCGTGCGTGACGAGCTTTGTTTATTATTTGTGCCTGCCTTTAATAAAGGATCTGAGAGTGACCAGTTAATGAGCTCCACAAACATTTAGCTTTCATTGTTTAATTGCTATTCTCTATAACTTTTTTTGGACTGTGGCAGGAATAATAATTAAACTGTAATAAACTGTATCTCTTCAGTATTTCAAAAACAATCACATCACTTATTATGTTGACAATGAGGTAATGTCTGTGAAAAGGTCACAGAGTGTTGATCATAATGCAATCCATGACCTTAGTATTATGTGGTTCTATCTGGTTAAAGATTTAATGGGAGAGGAACCATTGTAATGCCCAGGTTGTGAATTTTATGATTCTCAATTCCTCAACCTGTAGATGGATATAAAAAAAACATTTTATGGGAGGCAGCAGCTAAGCTGAAAGCCAGTCAGATGAGAAGAATTTAGCAAAAAAAAAAAAAAATTGAACTGATCTTATTCCAATATGCTATCACTCTATAGTTATAACTAACACAGGGATTTGTTTAGTCGATGCAATACATAAGTGGTTTTTTTTTTTAATGTGTCACGGTTGCTATGGTGATGTTTTCTGTGAGGAGGCATTTATATTTGGAAGGGGTCTCCAGTTTCAGAGGTAAAGCTGCAACTTTAAGTTATCAGGATGGACGGCTTCTTAGTAACTTTCGTAACAAGCTGCATTTTTCATCTTAACTTTACGAGAGGAAAAAAAAAGAAAACCTGATGAGAGAATGACTATTTATAGCTGCTGTAACATAAGTGATAACAGGAACTAACCTCTTTCACAGACATTCCAAATGAATAAAAAGTGCTGTGATATTTGAGGAATATATCGATAATCAACGACACGGTGGTAACAGTGACTCTGCTTTGCCTCAGACCATATTATTTTCCATCCCACTGTGTTTTATTCCTTCTTGTAACTGTTCATATTCTGTTAAATATTGTATCATTTGAATAGACTTGACCAAAAAAAGATGACACAATCATGTGTGATCATATGCCAATGCTCTCCATTTTTATTGCACAACAATTATTCATCTGTAAGGAATGCTTTAACAACATTGGTACTGATAGAGCAGGTTACTGAAAAAGACAAGTATAATGCTTAGTACCAGGAGCTTTAGCACATCACTGCCATAGACATCACTCCAGAGCTTATTGTCACTGTCATTGTCATATTAATTATCATTGTTTATAAAACAACCATATATTTTAATAAAGCTCATAACATACTTTATCCTTGCTACAGCGCTGGCATCATTTAGCTTGCTTTTATTCACCACCAAATTGGGCTGTCTGACTGAAGAGGTGCGCTAGTGATGGAGGGGATAGGAGGAAGAGCGCTTAAAGCAGGTGGGGCATGGTGGAGAGGCCATCTTAAAGTAGTGCACTTTAATCAACCACCACAGGCGACGGATGACTAATATCTGACTGGGTAAGTGTCTATTAATGCACACACACAGCCAATCATGACTAAGACTCAATCAGCAGGAGTACAGCAGCAAAGACTTCTCTTTCACAGCCTCTGCACTGACACTGGACATTTTACAAGTACAAATCCAAACCAATGAAAGACCTCATCCTGTTAAAGTCACTCTTTAAACACTTGACAGCCTTTCTTTAGCCTGATTAGGGGCTTAGCTGAGCTCGAATCATCATAGACACAAATCTGAATGCATTTTGTCAGCAGACATTGAAGAAACATTTAATCCGACACTTTTTAAAATTACTTCCAGTCTGCCTGCAGTTTTGCATTTTCCTTTTTGTAGTAGACAGCAAAAGCTCCAGAACCTTTATTACTATGCGAAACTACTGTAAGATAGAGAGCTCTGGCGCATTTAGTTAATTTTTGCAGTAGTGATATCAGCTTGTTCTTATTGAGACACCTTTGGAGAAAAATCCACCTTGCATATTAATTTTTATAATTAAGAAATGAGTTTAAGTGGTGTCGTCTGTGAGTTATTCTGTAACAAACTCTGGTCTATTTTCACTTAGGTTAAAAGTTTCCCACAATGCTGTTCACCTGCTCGCTGATAGTAGCGCCTGTGGGATTTAGCCCTCACTTCTTCTCTACCGAAACAGAGTGATGCGGCAGTGTGTTAGTTATTTATTCCGTCCAGCTCTCTCACCACCACCTGCAGCTAGAAACTCTGCTCAAACAGATCAGCTTAGAATGCTTCAACTTTTGTGCCAATACCCCCGTCAATGCCGTCATATTCGTTATTTCGTCGATCAATATCTATCCAAGCCTCTGGTTCTCAGCGTTTGTTGTCTACACTATTCCTTCATGGAATTATTCATTTATATGACACTGAAAGTAGATTGTTGAAATATTTTCTTCTATGAAACACCACCCCTTGTGGTGATGTCAGTGCTGTAACTGCTATCTACTCAAGGGAATAAAGAAAATACAGCATCAAATAACACATTAGCACCACAATCTCTAAGCACATCACAAATATTTCAATATAAGCATGTTTCATTTGTTTCAGGGTGGGTTTTTCATTGAACAGCTACTTGATAAAGTGCAAAATTAACCACATGGACATTCAGTATTCATAAACACCCAAAAACATGTTTCATTTTTAAATTCACATCTGTAGAAAGAGCTCACAATGTGCATTTTGAACATACTAGCAGTCATCTCACAAGGCTTTGCTACTGTACTCTATTGAGGGGTTTAAAAAATGACAGATGGCCAATTAGGCTTCATTTTTTTATCAAGGAAATCTGATATTTTGGTGTCTAACAAGTGTACTGAGTGATTTTTCTCAAATTCTATCAATAAAATATTTGTTCAGAGAAAATATGAATATGTCAACAGGGAATAAAAGAATGATTTGCACTACCAACATCTGGTACAACAATACAAAAAAAAAAAAGGCATCTCTTCATGACAGTCAAGGTGCATGCGTTTTAGGGGTGTGGCTTAAAACTGATGGGAGGGGCTGTATTTCAGCTAACTTCCTCTATAATCACTGACTACACCCTTAAACCAATTGCTTTAGTTTTTTTCTTGTCACATATAAATAGTGATATGTTTAAACAGGGAAAATATTTAGTACTCCTGTGTAATGATTTTATAGTTATATCTTTATAAAATTATTCTTTATTTCATTTATATATCTATGAGAACTTGTTAGTTATATACTCGTCATTAATATATTATACATGCATTTCAATATATAATTCCTAATTTATTTAATGTTTTCACCCCTGATGTTTTTCACTTGATCTGTGTGTGTGTGTGTGTGTGTGTGTGTGTGTGTGTGTGCTCAGCTGGCATCTACAGAGGCGTGTTTGATTTTTAAAAAGCCATCTGGCGTGATGTCTACGGATCGCAAAAGCAAAGCCTGCTCTGGTGGCTCCAGTGAAAAGCAGCATTCCGGTGGAGCAGAGGTTTTGGTATGTACTCCGTGATCCACTGCATTCAAAAGTCCAGACAAACATGAATGTGCAAGTTGTGTCTCCCACTGTGGGAAGAGACTATGCTGGATTATTCGTTTTATGTTGCTAACAACTATTCAGCAGCTATATTGTACATATATTGCAAGGTAAAAAAAAGAAAAGTAGAGAACACATAGTTTGCACTTATTCTTTTTACAAGGTCAAGTACCACTGAAATAGACGATGTGGAAACTAGGTATTACTAGGCACTAGGTATGTTGGCCTACGTTAAATTGTGCATCGGGGCACACTCTGAAGACGAAAAAAACAACACTTATCGTAACAAAAAAACAAGTACCCTGATTTACTAAGACATTTTATACCAAGGCATTCTGTACCGTTTACATGCGGTACTGTGAAACAAGAGGTTTGGATGACGGTCCTCTCAAATTATTGTCCATTATTCAGCCATGGTGAGGAAAGCTGACGTCTGGCCCGAAAAGAAAGGGTTTTTTTGGGGGTTATTTTTTTGTTTGTTTTTTTTGGTCAGGGAAAAGTACAGTAAAACAGAAGATACTGAAAATCTCTACTTAAAAGAATACTTCAATCAGGATTGCTATTGTTACAGTGAAATGAAGCCAATCGATTCCATGCTGAAACTGATATCAGTTTCTTTCTTTCAATATTCGCAAGGTTAGATGGCAGTGTCAAGGATCATATGTTTGTACTGACTGTGACCAGCTCGTACACAATCCTCTGAAGACGTTTCTTTCTAGCAGAGCCTAAAATAGCAGCGTAAATAGGGCCAGCATAAGTGCATGATTACAAAAATAAACAGTTTCAGTCATTTGCAGTAAAACCACAGCAATACATATAATAGATATGCGTTCAATTCGTTCAATTCACTCGGAATACATTTATCAGTAGTTTGGGGAATTACAGTGTACACTTAAAACAGGATAAACAAGAACAAATAAAATATTCACTAATCTCCGATAATGAGAATTGCAGCAAAAAAACTGGCATTCAGAAAAAATGGCAGTACAGGAAGTATCATTTGAGTGTAATTAAAGATAACACACCACAAATCGGGTTTCTCAGGATTCATTAGATCAAATATCCCATTACTGCTAGAAAATGGCAATGTCAGCTCAGAAGGACTCAAAACATCTTCCAGTCTGTCATATTGAGTTCTTTGTAATAGCCAATCCTGATGCTAGCGGTAAAAGTGTACAGGCTATATCTATAACAATGATAATAAAGATATGGAACTGAGCACTGAGTTATCTCAAGGAGCAGAAATGCTCATGCTGCTATTTTACTGCACTGATAAAACTGTATTCATTTCAGCAAATCATCAAACCACTCAAAATCACATCAGTGGTTATTACAAATATGGCGATTTACCATCATATTCTCTCTCTAGAGGGCGCTCATGGGGATATTGTGTGTGCTTGTTTGTTTGCTTGTTTGTTTTAACTTTTTTCCCCCACATTAATTTATGTCTAACATCCAGCTTCTAGCAAGTAATGGCAGAAGTAACACAAATGGTTCTTTTGTAATTAAGTAGTAATTAGCTAATTAGCTTAATCAACAGTTGATCACCACAATAAACACTCAGCAAATATGCACGTTTTCCATTTTGCATTAGTCGATATGATTCTATTTACATGGCAGTAAATGCCAGTCGGCATACATTCAGGAACAAGTACGCACCTATGGCCATCTGAGTTTTCTTCAGCTTTCTTTTTTGTCAATATTAAATAAGCTCACTTTACTAATCAGACTCATTTACAACTGATTTACAAGGTCATATTTACAATCCAAGTGAAAAACAATGAATAAAAATGCAGCGGTTAACTAGTAACTACACACTAGCATACCTTTAAATCAAGATGATAATTTTGTTTCAACCAATCACCAAACAGAAGATTTGGTCAATTCTCTTTAACGATCCCATTAAAAATGCTCACACATCTGCCTCTTCATAAATAATATCTTGAAGGTTCTGGTAAAGTGCAGAAAATTGCCAATACTAGTTAAGTTGAACAAATAATGCTTTGTTTTGTTAATTTAATATAATAAAATGCTGCAGTTTTTTTTTTTCCTTACAACATAAAACTATGTGAAGTTTTTTTCAGGTAAGTTATGCTGGCTTAAAGTGTAAAAAATGAACCTTGTTCAACGGGTTCAATCTATATTTAAGTGGATTACTGCAGCATTTTATTATCACAAATTCAACTATCAGTATCGGCTCAAAACAGCTTTTCTGGGTAATGTCAATTTTGAATTGTAGCATGCAAAGAAAACTATAATTCAGGAATTTATTATTTATGATAAAAGCTAAACACTAAATAGGTTTTACATTAACATTTCCTCCCTCACTTAATTACCCTCCATTACCTACAGCCATAAAATATCCTTTAAATACATCTGAATAAAGTATTCACACAGCAAAACTAAATTGTGAGACAAAAAGCAGGGTATTGCAAAATCAGCATTGTATTGCATTTTGGATCACAGTTCAGATATAGATTCTTTTGGTTATCCTTTCTTAGTCTCTACTGTTTTGGTATTACCTAATAGAGAGTCATTGATGTTCATCAGTAAGAACTCTCAGTGCAGGTCAGATGCTCTGGGGTATTGCCTTTACCATTACAAACAGATCTGTCAAAATGCCCAACGAAATAAATTAAAGAAGAAAAGTAGTCATTTCACTACTGTGGCTTTACACTCTCATGAGAAAACAGGTCGATAAATCAATAATGAGCTTACGCCACCCCCCCACCCCCACATAAACTCACACTTACCACATATATGGCTTCTAAACTTGGAATAAAGGCAGTTAAATAAATGGCGTTTCTTTTGAATTCTTTTTCGCATTTGACATGGACATGACCAAAGTCGACCAAGCTCAACTTTGGTTTTTGAGTAGATACAATGAAGATATTCTGTGTCATTTTTTTTCAAATGTATCCTATTTACATATCAATATAAGATCGACCAGCGGTCTGTAATACCATTTTCATTGATTTTTACAAGAATATGAAGAACAGCTAGTTATTGTGCTACAATTATACAGAACAAAGGACACTCAAAAACACTTTTGCAAAGCTTAAAATTTCACCATTATCATGTGATACAAGTCCCTGATTTTTTTTTAAGTCCCAGCTCAGGCCAAATTGCATTGCATGGACTCTAAAATCTCAGAAATTTTCTCTTTCCAAGTACATCTTCATAACAAAGACAACAAAGGGGAAATTGTTAGCTGAATGTGAAGGGAGTAACTACATGAGTGGGCCAGCTAGGAAAATCCCACCTCTTCAACCTAGTTACAGTAGTGACATTGTATCTATTAGTAATAGGCTGATCTGATTACTCCCCCTACACAATACATATTCTGCTTCCTTCAGGGACAGAAAGCCTTGGGACATACAATAGTACCACCATGTCAGCATACACCAGAGTTTGGTCAGAGGTTCGAGGACAGCCTGGATCTGATAGTGGAGTCCGTCTCAGGGAGGCTAACTATAGAATCTTTCTTGTGCACTATTGGCTCGAGATAGCTTGGGCCTGCTCCACCAACAGGTGGTGGAGTGGAGGGTGACATCTGGTGAGGCTGTACTATTCTATGAGGTACAGCGCATCTGATTCCAGAGGGCCCAGGTATTGCGGGATGAGAGGCGTGCTGTGGCCCAATGGATGTGGAGGAGACGTGGGCTGAGGGTGGTGGGCTGGAACACACACCTGTTACTCCGTCCTGGGGCAGAGAGGGTTGGGACGTGGACATCGCACGGGCATCTTGGCTCAGGCTGTCTGCATGTTGCAGGGAGTGGGCACCCTTGCGTGTTGGACTGGGCACGTGCTGCTGGACGAGAGACAGCTGAGATCCTGTACGCCCACCCATGGGGCTACAGCTGTACTGGAATGTCCTTGAGCCCATTGGTGCCAGTGGACTCTGCACAGGTGGACTGGATGTGGCAGCGGAAGAACATGCACCCCCTGGCATTGGACCTGGTGGCTGTGGCTGCATGGGAGAGACGGATGCAGGGCTGGAAAGGTTCTGGATTACCTGGAAGCGCCGGACCATGCGGGGAGATTGAAGAGTTCCCGGGCCAACCAGAGGATTTGCCATCTGTGGACAGAAGCTCATGGCTACGGCCTGCTGTAGGGTGGCAATGGCTGAAGTGCCCTGCGACTGGCCTGGTGGGGCAAATATGCCTCCAGGAACTGAGGCTGTCATAGACATGGCACGTGGACGCTGAAAGTCAACCAGTTTGACCATCTCTCTGTCATACTTCACAATCTCCTGGATCATTTCATTCTCTTGGTTGTTGAAGACACCAGAGTTGAGATCATGCTGCACTTTGTGCATCAAGATGGAGTTCTTCTTACCTGGTAGGGAATGGAGAGAAGATGGTTATTCACCTAGAAAGAAGGTTGTCATGGCTCATTTGCACTTCTTTTATAATTATGGTAATCAGTCATAGTTCTAAAATAAACTTTCATGGCATTTCAAAGCATTTAAAAAAAATTCTAACAGATCATAAGGTATTTGCATGACTCAGCTGACCTACTGAAACTGGGGAAGTATTTGTTTTCTGAACCCTGCCTGTGGTACTAGGAAAACAAAAGACAAATTTTGCTTTCATTGTCATTGACACTTGGCTCTCTAAGAATGTTCTCAGAGCAATTGACCCACCTTTGGCACTCACGGTCAACATCTTAGAGTAACAACTGGCTATACTACTGTGTATAGTATTGTGGAGTGCACATTAATAAGAGAGTACAACACTCTTACCAAGACGATCGAGTCTGTCAATGGCCACGGTCTCAAAAGCTCTTCTCATCATAGGGTACTCCTCCAGAACCTCATTGAAGTTATCCACGGAGAGCGAGTACAGACGGCAGTATGTCTCTGCCTGAACACTCGCCGTCCGGCGCCCTCGTGTTAGCAAACAGATTTCTAAGAGAAAATCAAACCACAAACACCCAAAGCAACATGATTTGCATCTGCAATTTTGCATAGTGAAACACTCACATGTTCTTTTCCATTTCCAACCCACTGGGAGTATATATGTTGACAGCCTTAAGCCTATAACAGAAAAACTGTGAGATTTAATGAATATGGAAATATTTGAAGAACATATAGAAAATAGACACATAAGTTTATGCAAAGTCAGCTGTTTGAATTGATCTCTGTGGCTGTAATTCGGTTTATTTAGCTCATTTAAGTATAACCATTATGTATCATCTAATGACTATATTTGATGATCTAAAGTAGAAGTGTAATGTCTACAAACAGGTTGTACATAAACTGTCATGACATTGAACATCATGACAACTGTCATTGAACTTACCATGGATGCTAACAGGACATATTATGTCATGACAAGTCAGGGCCGCATATTACATCTACAGGCAGTTTTAGACTGTGCGATTACAGCAGTTTTATATGTACATTGGCTAGTGGGGCTGTCTGTAAGTCCCCTGTGTTTCAAAAATAAACAGACATCAATTTAAGGTTTCATTTTTGGCATCAGATTATTTACGTGTACTGTACAAGCAACATAAATACAAGCTCTGCAGGACAGTTTATTCACCAATCGATGATCAGCAAATGCAAGAGGGAGCATCAATCAGCGCATCATCTAGAGGTTATTCCAAGTCCAACAATGCTACAGCCATCCATGGCCAGGAACCAAGGAAAAATTGGCCTTTTTCTCAGGGAGGGGCCAATCTCTGTTCCCTGTAAAACACACTGACACTAGCCAATCATGAATGTTTGTGTGCTCATGTATGTGGAAGTGGGTAGATAGCTTTTTCTCTGAGTGTGTTACCCTGCCCTGTTATACAGCATGAACAACAGTTTATAAACAGGAGGAAGCATGTGTTAGCCTTCAGCCTTCCCATTTGGAAGACTATTGTATGATAATGGAGAGCTGGTTCGGGGGTGGGAATGGCAGATGACTAAATTGGGGAGAAAATGGAGAAGAAAAAAAATAAAAGCTAATAATATCAATCTTTGGATTAAGTGCTAATACACAGTTCTGCTGCAAACATTAGTCACAAAGTTGTGCGGTTCTTCTCTCCTCAGTGAATGATGAAATTGTTCTAGCACACCTTGTCAAAGTTATAAACACTGGCCACTGTATTAACATTGTCTGCCATCAATCAGAGCCGGCCCCCAGCCTGCGCGTTAAATCAGTTCTGGATCAGCAGATGCAAATTCCAATATCCTCCTTCCAGGAGGCTAAAGTTAATTATAGACAGCAGTGTCACTCCACAGCCACTCACTCACTCACTGCTGGGTCTTATTCATCAAGTCAAGAGGCAATATTTGAAAGCACGCAAGCACAAATGAATGCACAAACATAACGCATGCATGGCCATGCATGAATACACACAGGCACGTATGCACACACTGACTTACACTAACAGCTCGACTTGCATCTAGGCTTGGTCTCAGCTCTATTTTGTGAAGCCCTCAGTGGCTGACACACTGCATTGAAGGGGAACCAAAAACCGTGCTGCTGCTGCTACTGATATTTCTCTCATGATTGTGTTCAATATCTGTCCCACTGAACACCCCAGGGGAGTACCGTCTGAAAAACCCTTTTAACTCAGGCTACAGAAGGCATCTGTTTTAGTCTCAACCTTTCCAAGGTCACTTGGGGGAAAAGCTCCCGGTCCTCCCTGCTCACTGCGGCTCAGGAGTGCTGAGTCATCAGGATTTTAAAGGCGCACAAGGATCATCTTCCACTTTTAAAATTCAGAAAAAAGCATCACAGATGCACATCACTCAGGGAACTATTTCATTTCGGTGCTTCTTTGTCAAGAAAAGGGAAAACTGGGGTTCATTCATTTGTGCTACTCATGTAGAGTAAAAGAATTAAAATTTGGTAGTTTAAAAGAGATTGAGATTCTCCAGATTGATATCAATCCATATCCACTAGTCACCATTGTTTCACACCACACTTCGCTGCAAATACATACATTGATTATGATAGTAACATAGTCACTGATTTGTGATATCATAAGGCTAATGATTAATCTATAGATTTAACATTAACTATATAGGTAATGCAGCATCTGGTTGGTTCATCAGCAGAACTAGGTAACCATGATGTGTACAATGGAATTCGCCATGCTGCATCTACAAGCCTAATAACTCAACAATTTTTGGTATCTCGAGATCACAGGAAAAATCTACTTTTTCTGTCTCAAGATAATGGAAGCCCACTCTAGACTCCTGGACCACTCAGATATAATGTATTAAGCTCAAATGCAAGCAAATACTACTACCACTACCAATACTACTACTGCTCCTATTATTATTACTTCTATTATTACTATTACTGGTTCTCATCCTCCTCTAAATGTCCTACACTGTAAAAAAATTCTCATTGATTTTTACGGTAATTTACCGGCAGCTTGGTTTGCCAGTAAAGTACTGTAATATCTTAATGTTATATAAAATAGGTCATAAGCCAGCACAGTTCATTCGGAGCATACAGTTGAGCTGGAGGTTTAGAGTCTTACCAAATCATTACTAGCTATGGGATTTGAACACACAACCTTCTATGCTGAAGTCAACGCCTTAACCATTGAGCTACAACAATAAGACTGCAATAAACTTGCATTGATTCAACTATTTCTAACACTGAATTAACATCAATAAAAAATTGCCTTGAATCAATGCAAGTTGGTTGAGTTAGTTGTGGTGGCTCAATAATTAGCGCTTCATGTCACAGATAAGATGGTTGTGTGCTCAAATCCTAGCACTGCCCAACTACCTTCATTGGGTCCTTGAGTAAGATCCTTCAACTCAGTAGTATCCTGCACATTCAATGTGTCATTTTAAATTATGTAATAGCACTTTACTATAAATATATCACAGTTGTTTACTGTAAATTTTACCCAAGCTGCCAGTAAATTACCATAAAATTTACAGCATTTTTTTTTACAGTGTATTTCTACTTATTCTACTACTAATACTACTACTATTCCTGCTACTCCTGCTAGCCTTACTATTATTACTGCTCCTACTACTAACACTCCTACTATTTCTATATTACTACTCCTACTACTGCTATTTGTATGAGTAGTAATGCAACTACTATTACTACAACTACCGCTGCTACTGCTATTACTATTACAACTGTTAACACTAGTACTATGAATATTTCTACTATTCTAATTATTACTATTACTACTGTTGCTGATGCTCTTACTCCTCCTTCCCCTACCACTACTATTCTTACTAATACTACTACCGCTTACACTAAAGTACTAATGGAAACCAGTAATGAGATTATTCTACAGAATATGGCTTTTCATCTAATTTTCTAGTGTATGTTAATATTCTTGCTGCCTATGCAAACATTCTATCCTAAGTCCTCTGCAAACCAAGGATGTATGCTTCTGAGGTTATTGAAGTTCATCCAACAAATTCAATTCAAAAAAGAATTAAAAGAAGGCAGAGCTGGAGTCAGAAGCCTTTGTAAAGCAACTCTGAAAACGGAAAGGTCATTGACTATCAATTCTAGCTGGTTGTAAGCGTTCACCATTTGCATTAGGTGAAATTTGGGAATTGCAAGGAAATAAGTCCAGGATGCCTGTGGAGCATGGGCTTGTAGTTTAATTAAATGCAGAGCACATTAAGAGAGTAATTATCAGTACAGCCCACACCCTTGTCACTGTAAACAACAGGGCACAAAAGGCAAACACCTGCACTTAACGACGCTAACTCTGAGATCTACAAAATATGTTTGCTATTTTCTGATATCAGCTGACTTTCCATTAAAACCTGCTGTTCTGGCTTGGTGCCCTTAGAAAGCATTGGATTACAGCATCATGATACTGTTATTTAATCTGAGCCTGAAGGTTTGTGTGAGCTAGACTAGATCAAATAGACCAGAGATTTTGCCATATACCGTAAAATGACTATTACTGGTTTCCACATAACAGGGATATAATTATCATGCTAGCTTATCAGCATGAGCATTGTAGCAGGCTAAGTACTAATTGAATTATGCCTGTCACATAAAATCATGCTAGTAAAATTACATTACCAGCTCAGGAAAATTATGCTATCATAAATGACAGTGGGATCTTGGAAGCCATTGTTGGGGGTTATCGCCTGGGAGGAAAGATTTTGATAGCCTACATTAAAGGCTAAAATATTCAAATTTAGATTAGATGCTTAAATATTCATCTTGTGAAACAAGCTCGTAACTGAGGTAAATCATGTTCTAAATGTTGTAGAGTATTAATTAGGGCAGTTTAATTACAGAATGTGACAGTTTAATTTCAGCCTCATTTAGGCAGTTGCGAAAACAGGCTCGTTTCAAGGATGACAGGTCACTTTACCTCCGAAATAGGAGCCGTCGGACAGCTTCATTCCCAAAGTTCCTTTGGTGAGGACGTTGACTACGCCATGTTGGATGAAGTACATCTTTTTGCCAATGGTGCCTTCGCGGATGATATAATCCCGGGGCTGGAAGACCTCGAAGCGGAGCTTAGTCAGCATGGCCGTGACAAAGTTGGGCTCAGCGTTGGCAAACAGGGGCATCGAGGCCACCAGCTTACGGCAGTTGAAGTTCACGATTTCCTAGGGAGGGTAGCAGAGGTACGCAGCCAATATGAATGATATACAGTATACAATATACATTAAAAGCATAGCGAGTCAGGTCAAGAGCATCAGGTAACACACATCAAACATCAGAATGGGGAAAAATGTAATCTTAGTGACATTAATTGAGGCATGGTTATTGGTGCCAGACAGACTGGTCTGAGTATTTCAGAAATTGCTGATCGATTTTCACCTACAGAGTCTGTGAGTCTCCAGAGTACAGTGTGTCATGTGTTCTCAGATGCTTTTCTGCTCACTATGTTACTTTCTATCAACTTCAAACAGTCTGGCTATTGTACAATGATCTCAGTAATACATTTCTACCCATAGAACAGGCACTCACTGGATGTTTTTTGTTTTTTGGCACCATTCTGTGTAATCTCCAGAGACTGTTAAATGTGAAAATCCTAGAAGATCAGCAGTTTCTGAAATATGCAAACGAGCCCATCTGGCACCAACAGCTATGCCATTGGCAAAGTCACTGAGATCATATTTCTCCGCCATTCTGATGGTTGATATGAACATTAACTAAAGATCTTGTCACATGATTGGCTGGTGAGTGCAATATGGAAAGTGGTCAGTGAGTATAAAAGCAGCGCTACATTTTTGCAAACATATACAAAAGAGCATTAACTAAGACATTCTTACTGATAGTAAAATGAAAGAAAAAATTTCGGAATAGAAAAACACTACAGCATGCATTGTGCCTTTCCTGAGAGATGGTTTGCTTTGTACAGTGCAACACATTTCACTGTCAGCATCCCTTTATTGTTTTGGAAAGTGAGAAGAGAACTGAGGTAACTGCATGGCCACCTGGGATTGTTTTTCCATGGATGTTTACACACACCCTCTACACCAATGCTCCCAACACACAAAGTGAGCATGCTCCGTCTCACCTCTCTGAGCGGTTCGTTCAGCTCCTCCAGGATGCTCTCCTCATCGAACATCTTGCCCTGGTAGCGGTGCTCATAGTAGTCATGGATTTTTTGCCGGAAATCTGCTGGAAGTTTGTGGAAGGACATGTACTGCTCCACTTGCTTGTACTAAGAAAGGACAAAAAAAAAAAAAAAAATCTTAGATAGTGTGTTAAAGGAACTATGTCTCTAGCGCACATATGCATATTTGCACAAACGCATCTTTGCACTGAGCTTCTGTGTCATCATTAGTTCATGAGGCAAAAACATCAATTAGTATACAGAAACAAGGTTATGCCAGCCCTAACTTTAAAAGTATACATGTTATGAACAACTAATTTCTGCTTTCCCAAGCAGATGACATATTTATGCAAAAAAGTTGCATCATATGACCAATGTAATCATGTCACTAATGTATAGTATGTTACAGAATTTGGACAAGAGTTTATGGGATCATGTCATACAGTGTGGAAAGTACTAATCATATAAAACTGCTGTGATTGGACAGTCTAAAACTGCCTGTAGATGTAATATGCGGCCCTGACTTGTCATGACATAATATGTCCTGTTAGCATCCATGGTAAATTCAATGACAGTTGTCATGATGTTCAATGTCATGACAGTTTATGTTTTTTCTAATGGAGTCAGTATATAAATTTTATGACATTAAGTTTTATAACAATAACAAATAGCAGTAACACCTTTTATGGAACTGTCATGACCGCGTACAATGTGTTTAAAACATAATCATGGCAGTCTTGTGATACATGTTCCATGTAAAGATGTTACTGAATAATGCAGGCGGATAAAGCTCCAATAGCAATAGTCATGTCTAGGCACATCCTTCTTTATCTTCATTAATACTACTGACATCCAACTTTACGACAACTGTCACTGCAATTACCACTGAGAGTGTCATGATAATTTACATCACTGGACATAAACTGTTATGACATCTCCAAGCAACATATGACAAACTCAGGGTCACAAAGCCCGAGAGCATTGGGAACATTATAGGCAGGTGGGAATACACCCTGGATGGGATGCCGGGCCACCACATGGCACCATGCACACACACACTTATTCACAGCTAGGGGCAGTTTACAATCACCAATCCACATATCTGCATCTGAAACCAGAAAACCTGGAGGAAACCCATTGAGAGAACATTCTATAGAAAATCTATACAGACAGTAATCCACAAGGTCAGGATTATGCACCTGGAACTGTAAGACAGCAGCGCTGCACGCTGTCTAGATACCTTGAGAACTTGTCTAGGTAGATGGTTTTCTTAAACAAATTGTAGCCCTACAAAAATATTGAATAGCCCTGGGTATAGGAGTTGTCTCTTGTCGTTTGATACTAAAGACAACAATGGCTTGATTAGAAGAACCTTTAATCTACTTTACCATAACACTGCTCGATAAGCATTAAGTAGTAGAAAGAAACTTGGGCCACAATGACTCAATAGCTCATTGGTCTCATTGATTGCTTAATAAAGGTAAATGTGCTTAATGGTTGACTCAAGAGAGAAAGCGAGAGACACTCTTCTGGATGAAAACAACCGATGTGGACTGATATCCCTTTATGCGGCGTAAAAAAGTGACTGCTGAACCTCAAGCGAATCGAAATGCAACAGGAAAAGTAACTGAATTAATTTTGATTGAAGGCGTAAGAGGTACAATGTGTCATTTTCTGCTTCCAAGACTTCCATTTCCTTAAGGATTAGCATCTTAATGCCTGAGTCAGGCATCTCATCGCTGGTTTGATGAGCTGAATGGGAGATTACTATCTGTCTGTTTTCACTCAGACAGAGAGCAGCAATCACTTTCAACAGATGTTAGAAAAAAAATTCCAGTAGAAAGAAACACACGTGTTTTGTGGTTCTTGAAGGTGTGTTTCCCATGCAGGGAATTAATACAGAGCTTTGACTGGTGTCTGGCTGTTCTATCTGTGTTGTGTTGGTGATTTATAGCTGCGTATTTATAGCTGTGCCACAGGGTTCCAGTGAGATGTGCAGTGGCCGTTAAGCTCAGGGACAGTAGGAGGTCTCGGTGTGCTGGTTCGTGTCAGCCTCCTTCTCTGTGATTTACAGCAGGTGTGCCTATAAATGCTAAGCTTCATCAGACATGAGTACAAGCACCAGTGCACATTGATTTAGCCCAAAAAATACACACATAAATGTTTGATTCTCAAACCGAAGCCTAATTTAACCGTAAACAGAATTCCGTATTGAAAGGAACACGCTTTAGAATTTTTAATGCTGAACATCTATGAAATTATATATAAAAAGAGCCTGTTTAAAATTAGTGCCTGGCATTATCTCTTCAGACAAATATGTACAACTGTAAAGGCCCTGGATGTTGGCCCTCACGTTAACCATTTCATAAGGAACGCCTGCACCTCTGTTCATTCATGCAATTAACCAATCACCGAATAATGTGGCAGCAGTGCAGTGTGTAAAATTATGCAGATAGAGATCAAAAGGTTTCAGTGAATATGCACATCCAACAAAAAACAGGGTCAGAGGATAATTGTTCAGGCTGACACACATTTTCTTCCACTCCTATAAGCCAAAAACTGGAATCTGAAGCTACAGTGGGCACAGACTCACCCAAACCGAACAGCTGAAGATGGCAAAAGGATCAAGCAGCATTTTGCCAGTCTTCAACTGTCTAGTTTTAATGAGTCTATGCCTTCTGTAGCCTCAGATTCTTGTTCTATGCTTACAGGAGAGGAACCTGATGTGGTCTTCTGCTGTTGTAGTTCATCTGCCCTACATTGTGCAGTATGTGCAGAGATGCTGTTCTGCTCACCATACTATAAAAATTGGTTATTTGCAGTGGCATAGCCTTCCTGTCAGCCTAAACCTGTTTGACCATTCTCTTCTGATCTCTCTCATCAACAAGATGTTTCCACATGTTATTTTTTTCCTCCGCACCATTTTCTGGAAACTCTCGAGACAGGTGTGTGTGAAAATCTCAGGAGATCAGCACTTTTTGAAATGCTCAAACCAGCCATTAACCATGCCACAGTCACTAAAATGACATTTTCCCCATTCTTAAGTCCTTCTTGTATGCATGCTGTGAACATTACCTGAAGCTCTTGATCTGCATATTTTTATGCTTTTCACTTCTGCCACTTCTGGCTGATTGAATAATTGCATGAATAAGCATGTATACATATATGTCTAATGCTTATCCAGTACAATTATCTTTTGCAATGTTTCATTAGCTAGTACTAACAGAGTGTAGATTTTAGTTTAGTTGAAATAGGTACATAAATATCCACTGGTACACTGAAAAAGTGCCCTAATAGTCTGAATTGAAATAGCTCCACAAAAATAAGGAGGAAATTAAAAGAGAATAAATGAAGAAAACACGCATTGAGGGAGATTTTATCTTGTCAGTCAGCATGAAAAGAGGTAAAAGGCAGACAGCAATATTTTTCATTCAAGGGAGAGAAAAATGACTATAATCATATAACCACATTATTTAAAAAATCTGATAAAGATCAATATTTTTTTTTGTTCTTGAGTATAAAATGATCTAAGGCTACTCTATCACACTACATTATCCCATAGAATGTAGGACTGTGTAAAATGGTGTCACCCTAGTACCTTTGTCCAAAGTGACCTCTGGACGTCCCTGACAATAGTTAAATCAATGACTGGTTTAATCGAAAAAAATAACTCCCACATGACAAATGCAGCTTCAGTCAGCATTCGTCCTCTAGACTACACAAAACGGCAACACACAAACACTAAGAATGTAGAAAATAGTCCCTGGAATTGGAGAATGCCCATTGCAGTGGCATCTCACTGTGCACTGACAGAGAGATTGTGGATGAGCTACAGGATTTATCTATAGAGACGGCAGTGTGGCTATTCCAAATGTGACCTTCAGTTCTACATCCAGCTCTACTGATTGAGAAAGAGAAACAGACAGGAGGAAGGGGAGAATTGAAACAGAGGAGAAGTGGCCCTGGAGGCTAAATGTCTGGGTGTGAATAATTGAAAGGGGGAATGATTCCCTACAGCTCCAAACATCAGACTATTTTTTCCCCTGAGGGGCCACATTACATACAGTAGTACAAAATCAGAGAAAAAATTACATATTCCTAAATTTCAAACTCACTTCTTATCCCAGTTTAAAGTTATCCTAACACAAATAGAAGAGATGAAGTTGAAGTGCATTTTTTAACTGAAAAATATTCCATGTGTCAATATAAAAAAACTTAATGAGAAATTTGAAAAAGAACTGTGATCAAAATGAGAGAACACTGTAGGATACTTCACGGTTATTGGCGCTAATCTGATACATGGCGCTAATTTCCTTCAAACCCTATTTATCTGGCAACAACACTCAGTCATTTTGCAAGATGCCGAGCTGCTCCAAGGTGACTGAAACCCTGCGAGAGCAGGTTGTTCGGATGAAGGCCGAAGAGATGACACTTTCAGCCATTGCACGTGAAGTTGGTTGCTCCAAGAGCGTGATCTCTAGATTATTTAAACTTTACAATGACACTAATTCATTCATGTCCCCAAAAATGCTGGTTGTCCGCTTAAGACAAATGCACAAGAGAAAAAGACAATACAGAGACTCTTGATGGGGAATTGATTCAACACTGCAGCTGGAATTGCTCACCAATTCAGCACCGAACAGGGAAAGGTTCTGTCTTGGTGGAACCAAGAGAATCTGGACTGAAAGCCTACTCCATGTTGACCAAGCCTGTCGTCGGCAGAAAGAATCAAAAGGCTAAACTAACCTTTGCTGAGGAGCATGTTGTGTGCACGGAGGACAACTGGTCCAAAGCTTATTTTATTGATGAGGGGGAGTTTAATTTAGTTGGGTCAGATGGGAAATATTATGTTCAGCATCAAACTGGGGAAAGATTGAACCCAGAGTGTGAAGAAATTGCTTAAATTTGGAGGAGGAAACTTCATGGTTTGGGAAATGTTTTCTGCAGCAGAAACACTTCCTCTGGTATAGCTACAAGGCAAGGTGAATGCTAATGTTTACCATAACCTCTGCCTGCAACATATGGTTCCTTCCCTGCAAGCATCTCCTGATTAGCCTGCAGTTTTTATGCACGACAATGTGCAGAAGGGGTAAAGAACTCCCTTGAAGCTGAGAACACTGGAATAATGAAAAGTCCAGCTGATCTGAACCCGATCAAGAATCTCTGAACGATCATTGGAGACAACGTTATGTCTAAGAAACACGTTACCATACTCTGGAAGAAGATGGTAAAAGGTGTGTCCAAACTTTTGACAGGTAGTGTGTATATATATATATATAGATAGATAGATAGATAAATAGATAGATAGATAGATAGATAGATAGATAGATAGATAGATAGATAGATAGATAGA
>JAQQZR010000018.1:11153508-11165068 GCA_030068235.1 Notoglanidium macrostoma | reverse complement strand
TATAGGGAAGGAGAGAGAGAGAGGGAGAGAGAGAGAAGGGAGGAGGTATAAGGAAGGAAAGAGAGAGAGAGAGAGAAGGAAAGCAGTATGGAAGAGAGAGAGAGAGAAGGGAGGAGGTATAGGGAAGGAAAGAGAGAGAGAGAGAGAAGGAAAGCAGTATGGAAGAGAGAGAGAGAGAGGTACAGAAAGTGGGGAGGTATGGGAGGAAGAGGATGAGAGACAAATAGATAGAGAAAGAGAGGGCATATGAGTGGGAGACATAGATATAGATAGAGAAAAAGAGGAGATATAGATGAAAGTGAGAGAGAAACATTATAAGAAAGTGACTTTGTCCTTGACTGAATTGCCAGCTGCAGTGTGTAAATGTTTAAATGAAAGACTGATGTCATATTAATAAAGTGAAAATGAAGCTCTACTGATACGAGCGAGGACATTTCCTAAAGCTTCATAAATGAAAGAAGTTGCAGACAGTCTGGTGACTGATGCGTGCTAAATGAAACAGCCACGTCATTTGACAGAGTGATTAATCTGTGCAGGGCTTTAAGTTGTGTGATGAATTTTGTGGCTGTGTGTTTGTGCTGGGATTAAAAACCATCCCATATTGTGGAAGTCCTAATGATCAGGGCTGCACAATTAATCCTCTTTTAATCATGATCACAAGTTGTGGTTTAAGTAATTAATTGAACATAATAAGTGTCTTATTAGTGAGCTTAGCTGAAGTCGCAGCTTGAATCAGTGAATCAGATAACATATTTATCGACCTCGTGGATTCTATGTCTTTATAAAGAATGAATAAATTATTATTGGTCATGTCAAGTTACGTAACACATTGGATCATAAGAACATTTTAAAGGGGCCGGCTCACCTTTCCCAGAATCCAGTGCTTTGTTTTTGTTTTGAAAGCACGTGACCTGACCTGCTAGCTCTCTCTGTGCAGCTAAACCTCCGCAAATTCACTGTTAGTGGTCCATTTGAAACCCTTCTTGAATTTTTCTTCATTCATGTGTCACCCTAACCCTGCTCTTGGCTAACAGGAGTGGAACCTGATACCTCAAGATTCAACGTGAGATGCTTTTCTGCTCAGCATGGATGTAAAGTGTGGTTATTTGAGTTACTGTTGCCTTCCTGACAACTCAAACCAGTTTGGCCATTCTCATGACCCACAGAACTGCCTCTCTCTGGATGTTTTCTGTTTTTCGCACCATTCTGTGTAAACTCTACAGACTACTGTGTGTGAAAATCTCTGAAAATCAGTAACATTCAAACCAGCCCGTCTGGCACCAACAACCAACAGTGAAAGTCACTGAGATCACATTTCTTCCTGATTTTGATGTGTTGTGTAAATATGAACTGTATCTGCATGATATTATGAATTCTACTGCAGTGACATGATTGGCTGATTACATAATTGAAGACACAAGCAGGTCTACAAGTGCTCCTAATAAAGAGGCTGGTGAGTGTATATCAATAATGTCACTGTAATCTCAGAACCACTGATAATGACACAAAATAGCTACTATATGTTTGAGTGGAGACTCATCACGATTGCCTGCATGCAGGCAATAACTCCTTCTCCCAGCCTCTGTAAAAGGCTTTTGTGCGCTTTTAATGGACCCCCAAGGCCAGCGAATTTTTCTCCCAAACAATAAGGTTGAGGCTGAAGTTCCACTCAAATCCCACAGCCCATACATCTTTCTCTGGTGTTGACTGCAAGCGGCTGTAGCTTTCTGTCATTGCCATGGATCATTCCAGTGCCTGAGTGAGTGCTAGCTTCTCAACTGGCACTCAAAACAACACAATAGCTTGTTTTTCTTTTTTTGGTTTTTTTTCCATGGCCAATGTACCATTCCAACAAACTGCCACATACGGAGCTCATTTGACAACCTTTTCTATGAATCCTGCATTAATTATGCTGTATACCACTCGTAATATTTTCAAATGTCTGGCATAAGAGTGTATAAATCCCCATAGTTACGTACATAACACATTACTTCGTAATGTCAGGTTACATAACTCGTTTGTTAATAAGAAAAATGTTATAGTAATATCATGTTTGCCCCTAACAAACAGAGCTAATAGTAACCTGACACTGACTCCTTTAATACCGTCCTCTGTGAGCTGCAAAAGAAATAAAATGACTTGTCATTCTTTAATAAATAAAGAAATAGCAATCATTTGCAAATATTTATGGTATAAGAGGATTAAAACATGAAGGTGTGTGCTGTTATAAGACTACAGAGTTCATCATTACATCTGCCATGGAAGTAATGTTTTCCGTGTGGTTTGTTAGTCCTGTAAACAGGATTGTGCAAAATGTACTGTACTGATTTCCATGAAACTTGGTGGAAAGGTGTAGCATGGGCCAAGAAAAAACCTATTCGATTTTGAAGTGGATCTGAGCCACAGGGCAGATCCACAAATTTAGTTTCCCTTTCACTAACATTGCGAAATTGCCTTGGCTGAAGTCTTCATTCAACAATGCCATGCATCTTAAAATCCATTACAAGGCAGTAAAGTTTATCAGTCACGAAACATAGCCAATGTAGGAATACAATGACTCCATTGGAAATATATCCAGACATATTAAGTGCTTGTGTATGCTGCTTTGCATCTCATAGAAGTGTTGACTATTGCCCTTGGAAGAGGTGTTTTATTCCTCTTATCCCACTACGGTATGCCAAAGATTACAGTTTTTTATTAATTAAAGAATGGCACATTTGACTAATTTACAGATGTTGCCTAATGTGGTCCACCTGCAAAAAAAGCTTGTCACTTATGTTTTAGATATAATTACTTTTCTGTGACGGAAAATTTTAAGTCACAGCTTTACAGTTGCTAAGTGGAGATTCCTTCCATAGCTTAAATGTTACATAAAAAATTTCCTCACAGAAAACTTCACCATATCAATGATAAAAAAGGTTTTAAAATCGGTTTATGTGGCTCATCCACCACAGACGTCCCTGTTCATTGTTACTAAAGAATAAGAATGAGCGCATCGTTATAAACCTGTAATATTCCTTTAATCGGTAGCTTCCATAAGAATTAAGCATTGAATAGCGCTGTGGTCTAATATATCTTACATACTGCTTTCTGTAGGCAATAAGTCATTGCTTTTGTTGCTTGTAAGTGTTCGATGTAATCGTGATTGAGGAATATAATTGGACAAAACTATTTTCTCACTAATTAAATAAAAGCAGATACTCAAAGTGAATATTAATACATCTTATCGAACGTGCGACACCAGGGGGCGCGTAACACTCTGAGGCCAGCGCCATCCGCCCCCTTCTGTACGCATGCACTCACAGACGCCCATGACGCAACTAGTGTCGCTCTGAGTGACTAGGGAGAGAGAGTATGCCACCCCTCCACCACTTTACTTTGAAAGTGGGTTCAAAGTAAAGCCCTCTCATCCCACCTTCATTTCTCAATAAATATAAAGAGACCTTTTGGTCAAAAGTAAGCAGCTAATACAACCAGTGCAATCTTCAAAGTTCACCTTCTTTCATATCCCACACGATTGGCTTTCTTACCTTTTCCTGGTACTGTCGACGAGAGGAGTCCAGGGATTGGATGAGAGCGGTGGCATGGCCGATGAAGACGGCATAGCAGGTGGCTCCTACGATCATGCTCAGCATGGTCAGCCATATATCAGACAAACTCTCTGGAGCCTGACGGCCATAACCTATACAGAGCATGTGACTCATCGCCTTAAACACGGCAAAGGAGTACAGCTCACTCCACGTGTCATTCTGCAGAGAGGAGAGAGACAGAGAGCAAAATAGGAAGTCAAAGGAGACAGAGAAAGAAAAAGATTTAATGGAAACCACTTACAGTCTATGCAACTGTTTTAATACCAACAGGACCTGGTGAATGAATAATGAAGTATTTGCGACTGAGAGTTTTTTCCCTGGCTGGCTGGCTCAAACAAACCACCATTAACCTTTAAAGTTACCCTACATTTTATAAATCGTGCTTTGGAAGATGAAATCGTTTCAGGAGAATGCATCTGAATGCACAGACTGGATGAAGTGTCAACACCGTCGCATCATTTCCACATTCTTTAAAAACAAAAAAAACCACACACACACACACACACACACAAGAAGCTGAACATCCTGCAAAATGTGATCCGACCATGTGACAAGCATAAAAGTTTGAACTGACTTTGAAAAGCCTTCTAACCGCTTGTGATCTCATTCCCTTCCTTCTGGCATACCTTGTCATTTTATTTATTTATTTATTTATTTATTTATTTAGAAGCCGGGTATAGACTCTGAGATTTCAGCCGTGTTTTAAAATTACTACTTGTGGCACTGTAGGAGACGATCCCAGTAAAACCTTGACCGCATTCTGTAACGTGTTTTCTCCAAGTCAAGATCCTCTAACGATAGACTTGTGACTAAAAAAAGTAGTACTGAAAGTACTACAGCCTGCTTACGTGATCAGTTCATGTAAAAAACGGGGTCAGATTAACTGTTTTTTGTCCATTAGTGTGTTTCGTGTAGCATGTTTAGCGTTTGTGTAATCCTCTTATAGGAGTGTTGTAGCAGCGGTTACGTTTTGCGATTTACACAACAAAATGTCCAGTTAGTATTTTTCCATCACGTGTCCCATACCCACTGACATCGACTCACGTCCAAGGAATTCTTTTAATATGTGAGATTTTGGACTGGGACGGCAAAATAAGTACACCGTAAAACGTTCATGTAATTACTCAACATGTAATTCTTCCTCAATTTTGAACAATTCATCCAAGCAGGTTTTCCAAAGTGGTCTACATTTACAACATAAGCATATGTAGCTGAATATGTATTTGATATACTGTAGGGAAATGTTTTACCCTGTCATGCCACTTTTGTTGATCAGTTTGTCTTAGCTGTGTTGTGTTGCAGATTAGTGTAAGATCCGTGGATTGAAAGTAAAAAATAAAATATTCCAATCTCTATAACCGTCTCAATTGGAACAGAGATCTAATAGCAATAATCTCTCTCTCTCTCTTTCATTCTACCTGCACTCCTGCTGCCTGATGCGATATCAGCACCAGACTCTGACACATCTCCACTGCTCCTCTCACACACTCCTCTCGCCCTCCGGACCTGTCTGATTCATCCTGATGCTCCACTTCTGTTTGGAGCTTCTGCACTTGTGACTCACTTTCTGCCGCTGACTATGGTCCCGCATGTGTCCTCCAAATATTGCATTGCCCTCCTCCCAAAAAAAAACCCATGTTTATGCCATGTCTCGCCCTTGCCTCAGTGAATAATCCTTCCTGGATCATGTAGATTTGTACCTAAAAACTGCTGCTGTAATCATAAAGATTTCATGGGGTTCAGCCCAGAACTCTTATCTACACCTGTATACTGAAATGATTAATAATTCCTCTACTGGGCATCATGGTTCCTATCAAGGTTTCTTGTTGGGAGATTTTCTTGCTGCTGGTTTGTTCATTAGAGCTCTACATCTGGATTCCTGTACAGCTACAGTATCACTTGTTAAGAGACTATACTTTACTATATAGTTTCTGCTGCAAAACAAAAGCCCTGAAAGGAAATTTATACAGATTCAGGATTTATGAGGATCAGTTGGCATTAATGTATAATTACCTGTAACTACGAATTGTTGTGTTTTCGTAAACCCTTTGAATGGATGGATCATTTGTAAAGGTGTATAGTAAACCTACATAATATGCAGTGCCCTTGATAGTACCACTGCAGCTCGAAGGAAGAGTACAGACCATGTTGGAAAAGCTCCAGAGTACTATTTTTGGTATTAAATTTGCCCTTTTTGGAACCATCCTACAGCAATTTAATTGTCGAATCAAGATGAATTACCGAGCTCCCTGTCCTCGGCACGACGAGACAGAGCAGCGCTGCCGTCATTAGCGTGAGTTTCGCGTGCGTTCAGCAAATCTTAAAAAGTTCCAGGGCTTTAAGTGAAATTTAACAGGAAGCTTAACAGGAGCACTCACTGCGAGACGTGAAATGGGAACTGACGTCAAAAAAGAGCCCGTAAAGTCATTAGGGTGAGTGAAAGCGAACTGAGGATTAGAGAGCTCAAGAGGAAGAGGATGCAGGGAGGAAGGGAGAGCAGATGAAGAAGAGCAGCCATAAGAGAGGCGCAGGTATGAAAACAGTGGCTTGAACGCGGCTGAATAATAGATGCAAAGTGAGCACTTAGGTTTGAAAATAGAAATTTCAGAGAGTGCATAGCTACACACACACTCACACACACATACCAGACTGCCTTCCTTACAAACATGGATGTCGGAGGGCCAAACAGGCGTGTGTGCCCGGGACCTGATAAGCTTCATAAACATCATCCACTGCCACCACACACACAGAGCAGCAGCTCTAGCCTATCCATCCTCTCTGTTCACCTCAGCTTATCTGGACACACAGTGCTCTGTCTCCTATTGGCTCCTGTCACCAAGACTCACTTTAAAAGCACTGGCGGAACCATAATATATAGATTTAATCCCTGAGGAGCCAGCTAGACAACCTCCCCCAAAACAGCTTCATTTCAGCTCACCTCAAGCACAAGCTAGACTCAACATATTATCACATTTCTGTACCTGTGTGTTATTTTTAACATTGTTCGTTTTTACCTTCAGGTGTGTTTAAGGCTGTACGGCATGACAGCATTAGTTGTAATCAAACATGTAATTATTCTCCTGAGCATCTCAACAGGAGCAAAATGTGAAGAAGGCAAGAAGGAAATTAAAATCAATGTCACTGTCAGGGTTTATAATGATAAAATGAAGTGATATTTTTCTCTAACAAAGAAAGGCTTCAAAAAACAATTTACAAACGAGAATGCAAGATATGGTCTGCGAACAATCCATATATGTTTTTCTGGGGACTGTTTTTCAAATCTATGATATAGAGGTTTTCATACATACTTACAAAATAATGATATTTCTATAGATGGGCGACAAATATCCAGATGATTGGAGTTCTTAGACGTGTGTTTATTCTGGTGATTCTTTTAGCATTCTGGTTCCTACTCTACAAACGTATTTTACACGAATAGAGCAAAAACTTCTATTTTTGAGGAAAACATTTACGTAAACATAACTCTAGCCGTTTTTCCTGTGTAGTGACAACTAATTCTCAAAGTCTTTTATGGCAGATACGCTACCGTAATTGAATCCTTATAGTGAATCGGTTTTTAAAAAATTGTACTCTTATTTAACAAACAAAAATGTATAACCATTGTTATACAACAGTCAATTCCAGTCCACTAATTTGATTGGTCAAGAAGAATTCCGAGGGTGCTGATATTTCACGATAACAGCACTGGGAACGATAACTGTTCAAGGGAATGTTTATTGAATATTTATGGAAGGAGTTTCCAGTGTCAGCACTTTATAACACTTCCTTTCATTTTTATCCAACAGGAAAGGACATTTTTTTGGTCTTATTAACTTCAAAAGAGAGATAAAGGAAACTGGTGAGGGAAATAAGCGGTAAAAGGAATGTACAGTACAGGGATGTTCCACAAGGTTATAGATGTAAATAGAAATGGGTAAAAAGTACATTTCATTCATCATTAAATGAAAGAAATCAATTCTTGGAAAAAATACATTGCAGGATGTTATGTTATGGTATATGATGTTGAGCCACATCGCACCACACTGCCTTTGATTAATTTCCTATAACGGCATTCCTGTAACATGTTTTATTCACCACTTTAATGTATCCGTTCAGTCTTCTGAGTCCATGTTAGCTAGGCGTAGCATCCCAGCAGGTTCAGAGAGAAGAGAATGCAGCTTTATCTTCAGGGTTTTCTTTCAGCAAGTGGTCCATCGCTTCCTCAAGTCAACAGTGCCAGGTATTCATTATCTCATATCATTTCCCCAGAGATTCTGTTTATAGAGGGTGTTCATGTCACAGGAAACGGATAGATAAACTTACGTGTACAGTATGTGTTTGGATTGTGTGTGTGTTCTCCTTCAGGGCTTTTCTCTAGAGCTTCAACACTGATTAACAGTCACTACTATAGCTGTTGTCAGTGAAAGTATTCAGCCATGCAGACCAGTGATTGTCCAGATGTGGAAGCTCAAGACACCTGTAATTGCGTTATAAGCTTGAAGCCTTGTATAAGTGGAAAAACATTGAAAAGATTATACCTCCTTGCTGTGATGTAATGTAAACAATAGAAACTACATTTTGAAAGACTTCCAAGCCATTCAACACGTCCATAAACACTGGAAGCGTTTAAAAAGCTGGTGTGGATATAAATGCTGATTAAAATAGAATAGTATAAGGGTGTGGAGTAAACTATCATCAGGATATCACAAGCTCAAACCCAGACGATGCTACAGCCATCTGTGACCAGGACCCAGTGGAGCAAAACCGCCTGTGCTGTCAGGGTGGGAAGGATGGCATACTCTCATCCCTGTCAATCACAGTGACCTCAGGTCACTTCCGAGGAAGCACGTGTTAGCCTACTTCGCCAACGTTATATTCCAGGAAGAGCTGGCTGGTGGGTGGGAACTGGTGTGATTGGCTAGCAAAGCCCATGAGATGCACTTCATGTACCTTTAACTGCACTTATACTATAGCGCTGTCGATTTCTTGATTCTGATTGGTCAGCGGGTGCTTGATTCCTATTCTATAATAGCAGCTCTGACAATAGTTCCAGCTGTGATCTTTTTAAACGATATCAGTGCGCTCATTCTAATATATTATTGTTTCTATAGTAACAACGTACACAATCACTTATATGGTGTTCCCCTTTACAACAGATTTAAAATGTGTAATCACTGATATGCTAAAGCTTTATATAACCATTATTAACCATTAATGGAAGGAGTCTCCAGTGGTGTGTCAGTCTTTCACTATTCTTAACACTATTTTTTTTCCACCATTAATGCATTTGATCAAAAATGTGAACCATCCAGGGCCTCTTCTAGGTTATAATGACTGAAACTAGAGAACGATCTAACTGATCTTAGAGACCATGGCGCATTGCACGGTTATAAACAAGCGATATGCTGAAGCATGTACCAAATCAGCCGAAACATTGAAAAGAAAGTTATGACACTTAGCATAGTTATAACTGTTGTTGTGAATAAAGGCTGAAGCTAAAGCACATGACTGGAGCTATAAGACAGCTGTCTTTTAAACACAGTGTCTCTACAGCACAATGTGTTTGACAAGGCCTGAGGCAAACTCTGACATATTGTTAGGGATTTTAAACACAAAGCACTAAATACTGCAGAACAGAACAACAGCTAGTTTGCAAATGGAATAATACTTACACAGGGTCAAATATGAGACTATTTTAGACTACTCTTTGACCTCTCATGAGTTTATGTAAAACACAGACAGCTGATATTGACTGCTAACTGAATAATCCAACAAATGAATGCAAAATACACACAAAATAGATGATGTAGTGAAAAATGTTGATTCGATGCCAGAGGACGGAATTGCTTTATGTCTACTTATGTAACGTTACTGGTAATGATAGTTGCAGATTATGTAACTTCCAAACAGAAATTAAGTAGATGGACTCTTTCAAAAAATATGCTCTGAATGAATTAAAAACGCTAGCAGTGATATCTACTGAATTCAATATAATCACAATAAGACAGGAATAAGACACTTGGGGGAATGCTGTTAAAGCAAAATAATAAATGTCGTGGTGGTTGATTTTTTTCCAATACAGCATGTGACAAAGTCTTTTATTCACAGCAGTTTGCCAATGATTAAAATATTTTTAGAGATTTTTTTTAGAGAATGAATAAAGTTGGTGATGGTTGGGATGGATGGTTGAATTTTGTCAGTTTCTGATTCAAAACTCAAAGATGGGATTGATTGCAGCCATGATTAAGGCTATGTCCATAGTACTCTGGAGTTTCTGAGCCAAGAAAATGTAGCGTTTTGAAAACACTACCGGCCCCGTTTTCATTTGAAAGCATTTCAGTGTGGACAGCCAGAAACGTAGAGTTTTGAAAACGATGACTCAGACGCCTACCTTCACTTCCTCATTGGGTCTTATCAGTTACGACGTATCCTTCCCTGATTCGTGACCATTTTCTGGAGGAAAACAAACTGCATCAGCTTCGACTACCAGTGGTGAATGCAGCATGGATAACGAATTACAAGCGTTGCTGACTTTGTTGTCTTCACTAGCAGCAGTTAAATTCTGCATTTTATAATGCTACAACTGCGTACATGTGCAGAAAGCAAGTTATTATTCGAGTGATCTGCAACTAGGCAAGCAACTCCAGAGTAGACAGTCTGCTTCCTGTTTATAGCAGGTACGTGCACATGCCCAGTGTACATGAATGCTGATGTGATTTTCAGGCATTTTAGTATGGACAGAGCTTATTTCTGAAACACTCATCTGCACAGAGATGGTTTTTGTTTTAAAACTAAAACGTATTAATCTGGAAATAGTCTAAGGCTGACAGTGCTGACTCTGAGACAGCGGGGTCTTTTTCAACTGTTGTTCAGAGGAAAGTGTTATATACTCTCTTCTGCAAACCTGAGCAAAGTGATCCCTCCAATTGGCCGTCACTGTGGTTGACAGGGGAGGCAGTAATGCCATCCCTCCCATCCAGAGAGAATTAGCACAGCCAATTTTGCTTTCTTGTCTCCAGGCCATGGATTGCTGTGGCATCATCTGGATTCAGATGTTTAGGTGAACACTTTTCAGAGGCGCCTGAGTCTCTGACTTATCATTGTTGGCAAAAAAAGCAACAAATCCGCTCAAAAGTCCTCAAGCCGCTGTTTTCAGTTCAGTCGAGTCTCTTTCCACTCCTCGTCTATCTGAATAAACTTTGTCACTAAAACGTCTGTAATTATTTTCAGAAAGGCAAATCTGATCTGAAAACACGCATGGAATTGGTAAGTGAATCCTGCATGTGTGTGTGGGACAGATTGGCCTCCCGCTGCGAGAAGCTGTGAGGACGTCTAACAGGTCCTGGCGTCCTAATGCGGTACAGAAATAAAGACAGATGTCCCGCTCGTGTGTGTACACAACCATGTAACAAATTATCAACCACTCAGCATACGAAGTACTCCAAAGAAACACGATTGAGCCTCTTCCCGCATCTTTCCCTCCGGGTGACCTTTTCTCTCTGACCTGTCTCTTCCTGTCTCTCTGAACTTTCCCTCTGATGTTGTTTTTTTCCCCCTGAAACCTTTCCTGTCTGATCTCCGGAGGATTCATTTCATGATGCCATGTGAGACCGCCGCATGGCGTTCAAGCTGATATCAAAAAGAACATTCTGGAATTTCAATGAGGAAGAGCGATACAGGTGAAATTGAAAAGAACTGATAAGAAAAGCGTATTGTGGCTAATCCTGCTAATAGTGTTAACTTTAACCATTTTTAAATCATTTAAATCTTTCTGTTCACATTGAGGCGTATTCAGAGATGAGTTACGTCAGGATTTCATCCTGAAATTGTGCACATAAGTACGTATTCACACCACAGACAAGTCATTGGACTTAAGTGTTACTCGGACAGTCGTTATCCATCCATCCATTATCTATAGCGCTTTATCCGTCTGGGTCACGGGGAAGCTGGAGCCAATCCCAGCATCTTCG
>JAQQZR010000018.1:11119094-11137298 GCA_030068235.1 Notoglanidium macrostoma | reverse complement strand
ATGTGATTTTCTGGATTTTTTTTCTCATTTTGTCTCTCATAGTTGAGGTATACCTTTGATGAAAATTACAGGCCTCTTTCATCTTTTTAAGTGGGAGAACTTGCAGAATTGGTGGCTGACTAAATACTTTTTTGCCCCACTGTATATTATAGTGCACAAACATTCAGTGATTTTATGCACTCTTTATGTAAACATATAAATGCACCATTATTATGAGATTTACAGCGGGGGGTTTTTTCAAAACACATAAGCAATGTATTCCAACTCTTTATGTCCTTTACATTATGAAATCACAGCACTGACAGAAATCGTGTATACTTGCAGTTATAACGCTGTTTGGTTGGTTGAATTGGATTAAAGTTAGATATAGTGTCCCTTATGGCTAAATCACAGTTACTTGTGTGTAATAAAAGACACCCAAATGAACACTTGGCCTCCTGGCTGCCAGTAAGAAGTGGCCTTAAATAAGAGATATTGAGGTATTGTGGAAATTGTGGATATTTAATTACAAACTTACTGGAAGCAGCAACAAAATTTTGTACCTAATCTTTAAATGGTAAAGCTTATTAGTTGCTTATGGTTTTTGTGGAAATGTTCAGGATGTACAATATCACAATTAACATGTTGTATTTGGAGGGCAAAATGAAGGAGAGCTATTTATAAAATCTTCTGTACAGTGTTTTCTTCCTACTTGCTATCAAAACGGAGTGATATGTGGGGGATGTGATAAAAAAAATCCACACTCTTATGGTGCTCACATTCTACACATAAAGAAATATCAACATCTAGTGATTCTATATTTACTAATGATGAGTCTCATTTATTAAGCTGGAAACAAATTTATTCATAAATCATTCACAAGGAAGAAATGTGGGATTTATGAAAATTCAGTCAATTTGAAAAAAAAAGTTTTTATATGCATGAGGAGACTCCTTAATGTAAGACTTATGGTATATTGTATATATTGTATAACTGGTGATGAGTTTTAATATATATACCGTGCTGCAGTTTTATGTACACATGTTGTTACATAAAGTTTAAATAGTTGATTTACTTCAATTGCAGGCACGGATTTAATGGCAATGTTGCGAAACTCGCTCACATTATTGACTTGAATGAAAGTGATCCAACAGAAATACATAAACTAAGACAAATATGACTGGCAATTCAAAGAGGACAAAAGAATTGGCACCCTTTAAAAGGAGTTAGAGTTAATCTGTGACTGTGCTAGTGATGCGCTGCACTGGCTAAGCGGCATTATTGGAAGATTTAGTGCATATCTTATTTAGACGGTTCACTTGCATCATATAAGTCTTCATTTTGTCACCACTAGGTCTGTGAGTTTTGTATTTTCATGTAGTTTTATACTTACAGTCACTGAATATAAATTTGATGTGTTTTAATGTACGATAACGAAACTTTTATAAATCTGACACAAGTGTTTAGCTTTGTTCGGCTTACAGAACATCTACACGTACTTTGCTAAAGGTTTATACACGAGGCCCAGTGTCTTTCTGCAGCCAGTTTCTACACTTGGCGTACTTGATCCATTTGTCAGAATGCATTAGAATTTCAAAACATTTCAGAAGAATCATACCCAAGCGCCCTCATATGAGAATCTTTTAAGGATAGAATATGGGGATAGAGGATAAACCAAATCGAATGTTAACCTAACCTTCCTTCATGTCACTGGATTCTTTAAGTTGGCTTCTTTCTCAGAACTAGATTGAATGTGAAAGAAATTCAATGTGTTTCGAATCTGTTTTATTCCCAAAAAGCAGCCTACCTCCTCCCACTGGTGTATGTAGCGGATGAGCCGGGAAAGTCTCAGCAGCCTCAGCAAACTTAGGATCTTCGTGAAGCGCACGATGCGCAGGGCCCGGGCGGTCTTATACATCTCTGAGTCTATTCCTTTCTCCACAATGAGAAAGATGTAATCCACAGGGATGGATGAGACAAAGTCCACCACAAACCATGTCTTCAGGTACTTTTTCTTGATGGTCTTGGGATCCAGGATGATGTCAGAGTTGTCTTCGATGATAATGCCTGTGCGGAAGTTGAGCACCAGGTCCATGAGAAAGAAGGTGTCGGAGACAACGTTGAAGATGATCCAAGGCGTGGTGGTCTCCTCCTTGAAGAACGTGATGCCCACTGGAATGATGATCAGGTTGCCTACCATGAAGAGGAGCATTGTAAAATCCCAGTAGAACCTGGAGGGAAGGGAGAGCAGGAGACAAAACAATCAAGACAAACAATCAGTGCAAGTGTGAAAAGTGCAAACAAATTTTTTTTTTTACCCTCCAGCATGATCATACATACACTGGTGTAATATTTATATGCTCATGAAATCTTCAGTTAAGTCAGAGCACTAAATCTCCAGGAGCAAAGTTGCAGACAGCTGGAGAAAATACATGCTAAAACAGCATTTGATTTTTAAATCTGGCTTAAATCTGTTTTGGGAATAGATGTTTTCACATTTTTAATCTGTTTTTCTTTTCAGAATTGTTCCTTGTGCCTCTTTGAACCTGGAATTAAGATGTATTCTTGATAATAATATTAAAATTAAAATAACAAATTTTGTAACATTAAATTTATGTTAAATTTAGACATACATGCAAGGTGGTCAGTGATGACATCAGTAATAGTGTTATGATTATACTGGCAGCAAAACAGAACTCTGTAGACTCCCATTTTGGCTTAATTTACTCCAAAATTCAGACCATAAATCTCTGCACAGAGACTTGCATTCATCCATTTATTTAAATAAATTAACATAATATAGTATATTTATAATTAATTAATAATTAATAATTGGCCTGGTTAGACATTAGAGGTCTGATGTAGGAAAATATTGAAATAGTAAGCAGACTAAACTAGTTAACCTGCTTTTATGCCTAGGTTTGTTTTGACCTCACATGCGTAGCCTGAAATGATCCATGCAGCAGGGTAACGCTACAGTGTTTGTGTGGCGCTGAGTGAGCACGTGCGCCTGAGTGTCTACGGATTGGCGGAAGTGACGAGTTTCCGTACGGCGCGTGGAGAGAGCTCAAGGTCACCGCTCCCACTCCCGAGGCGCACTGCTGACTCATAACCCGAGGCTGATGTAATCCGTGACCACATTCGCTTCTTGGGGCGTAATTGATTTGCTTAACGTATGATGGCGTATTGCCTGCGGAAAATGAAAAGGGTTTCAAGCGTTTCACTTTTTTTTTGCAAGATGCTATACTGCAGAGGGAAAAGCGCACGCGCCACTGCACGCGGTGAAAACGGCCGCTCAAACCTGTGGGGCGAAAAGTCTCGGATGGAGTAAAATCGCAGCTCTCGTCACACACACACACACACACACACACACACACACACACACACACACACACACACACACACACACACACACACACACCTGTGCATCGGTGTGGACACCTGAGCCAACAGCACTCAATGGATTTTTTTTTTCTTTTCTTTTTTTGCAATAATATATCCTACAAGAGATTCGGAGGACAATCTTCAATGCAGAACTTCAGAATTAATGTCCGTTGGGATGGTCTACAGACCTAGGGCTGCTCTCACCCATAAAAAAAGCTCTGCTGCTCCAGTTCTATCCTCAAATCACATCTCGTTTACCCATGGCCAATTCATGCAGTTAAATAACTAGCTCGTGGTGATTTAAATGACTGTAGAAGGTGTCCAGTAATATCATTTTATGCTCAATCATTATTGGAAAATAATTGGTGGTGCCTTCAGAATTTTCTCTTGTCTCTGTAGCCCCAGAACGCCACCATCACCAACCACTCCATGTCTAAAAACCTGGATACGCAACTGAGTAGATCTGAGGGAAACAGCCAGCCCAATCTGGCAACCCTAGTGTGGATCATGCATGAAAGAACGTTTAGCTCAAACTGCAACATAGAGGGTTAGTATGCAGTGTCAAAGCTTAGGAATGTGATATAAACAGTAAATAAAATAAATATAAACAGCCTATAAAACACAAGAATTATAAATCGGGCCTGATAAAAGAAATATCAGACCTGGAGATACATGGGTAATAATTAAAACGCATCACAGATAGTTTCAATGTTTTGGCGCTGTCCGCTCTATATGGTGCTGAAATCCAGCCGCTGGCATTACTATAAAACAGCAGCTTCAGCACACAGACCTGCATCTCTTTTCATTCAACTTCCAACGTTGTTTTGTGGCTAGAAATGCTATGGGTTGATTATTAAATTCCCTGACCACCATAAAGGTACACCATGGAGTGTGCAGTTCACTGCTACAAAAGATTGCATACCAACACGTGCATAACTTTTTTTCTCCCCTCTTGATTATCTTACCTGAAGTCGCTGTAAGGGTGAATGATCCACTTTCCCGCTGACTTGACGCGCTCCTGCTCTCTCTCCACCGCTTTCTGGCTGCCGTACATTCGTAAGGAGAATTTGTTGACCCCTGGCTGCAGCATGCTGCCGAACTGCCTCTGCATGAAGCTCGCTTGGCTCCCGTGCGTCTCCGTATCCTCGGGTGCAATCTGCGCTCCGTCCTCGGACTTGAGGAACGTCACGGAGTTCCTGGGCTGCTGGCTCTGCATGGAAGCGGACGCTTTCCGACTCGGTGCGTTAGAAAACGACACCTTGGAGTCCTTCTTGTCCGGGACGGCGGCAGGACTGGAGGAGTCTCCAGGGCCCGCGGGTGCGTCCGTGCCTGAAGTTGAAGAGCTCGTGGCGCGTTTATTCGCATCCTGCTTGTCCTGCTTGGACATAATGGAGCGCAAGCTGCCCGTGCCTGAGTCTCTCCTGCACTCGCCGTTTTTGTTGCACTTCATTGCGGAAACCGGAGCTGCGCCGTGGCCACCTCCTTCTCCCGGAACATTACAGGCGTCTACTGTGAGCGCTAGAGGCGACGCTTTCCCGGGATCGGGCTCGTCGCGTGCAGCCGCATCACTCAGACGCGCAGGCGCGAACGTCCTAATTGCTGTGGTTGCGTCCGTGGGAGCGACTATTTCCACTTGCTCGAGCTCGGAAGTGTCTTGGACCGCCGGGATCTCGTCGTTGGAGGAGCTCTTGAGCGCGGCTCCCCCTCCCGACGGGAAGTTTTGCATTTTATTGTTGCTTCCTCCTCCTACACCTCCTCCTACACCCCCTCCTCCTCCTCCTCCTCCTCCGGTGGCACCGGCTCGCCGGAGTCGAGGGTGCTGAAACTTGTCTTCTTCACTGTCCTCCGTCTCGGCCATCATGTCGTGCTTGCTCGGGCCGCACTGGTTGGACAGTCTGGTGTCGCAGCGGCTTGCGCAATGAGACGGCGGTGCGCCACAAGCGCTCACCACCGCAGGCTTTTGCGCGACAACTCCAGAACCAGGGGAAAGCTCGTTCCGGTCCATGGCGTTGGGGGGATCAAATTGGGCCTCCGGGAATCTTGAAGGGAAACGGAGAGAGAGAGAGAGAGAGAGAGAGAGAGAGAGAGAGAGAGAGAGAGAGAGAGAGAGAGAGAGAGATTTTGGTATGGGGTTTCTTGCTTTAAGCATAGCATTCATTCATTCATTCATGGTGCCTTTCACTGAAACCCTAACTATTTTATGCAGCACTGTATAGTGTCAGTACTTTTAAAAAAATAAAGTGACATTTCAGCTAAATATGAAAATCACACAATTTCCCCTTAACCCAAGCATAAATATCACATCATCGGTCTGGTGTCTAAAGTTTGCCTCTTATTTATCACTGCTGATACAACTTTACTGAGAAACCCAACTACCAAAACCAAATAGCTACCAAAACAGCTGGTGGAACAGGTAGACCATCTTTACCAGCTGGTAAAGCTTCCATCAACCAGTAGAGTAAATAACGGAGATTTTCAATTTGTCATCATATTTTCTTAAAAAAATTATTTGTCTGCAATGTAGAATTCACAAACTGCTTCCATCTAGCAGCATAGTATAGTCCACCAGTTTGACCAACTCAGCTTGTGTTTTGATAGCTGATCAGATCTGGATATTTCAGCATGGAATGCAACCCAACATGGATGTAAAATGAAATAAACAATGATTGGATAACCAAATATGTATTGGGACTAGAAATAAGCAGCAAATTCCATTTGTAGCTATTCTATTAAAATATAGATAGATAGATTGCCTAATCAGTGTTTTGGTGCTTTAGTTAGGCTACTTGTATTTCTATAGAGAGGAGGTGTGATCACACTTCTAGGTGCTCCACAGATCCAGTGATATATCTGCAATATCAGGAAGACTGCCAATACACTCCCTACAACAACAAAAAAGACAAGATTTCCTCAAGAGGTTTTTGGGGGTAGTGTGCTTTTCTTCCTGAGAGGATACTTGGAATTCTCTTTTATAGGGAAAACCAAGAATTTTTGAGGCTGTCACCAGAAAACAAACCTTTCAGTGTCTAGATGTAACTTTTTTAAACCAGTGCATATATTTGAGTTTCTAAATGTTTAAGGAAACAAATTTCTTAACTGGATTTAATTTCCTTCCTTAAAGAAGCAATTTGTCATTTTTTATAACCTTCTTCTGACAGTGAGGGAAACTGCACACAATTGCACATAAAACACTAAGACTTGTACCTCTTCCCAACAAATGATACCGTTTTTAACCTGTCCTTTTAAGAAAACGAAGCTGAAGAACTAATCATACCAGATATTTCTGCTGGGGTAGGAGCTAATTTCTGGTCCATAAAACTGTAAACAAAATCCGCTAATAAAGACACTAACAAGTTCCATTGTGCAGCAATATCTGTGTCTGCTAAATTAAAAGACTGCCAAAGGTCTATTACATTTAATTGGGTTTTTTTTAGTTTGTTTCTTTATTTGTTTTGTCCATTTTCTCTGTAGGACACTTTTATCTATATAGTTGTTCTTAGCTAAAATGAATTCAACATCTCATTAACCAGGGTTTGTTTAAATGCCACTGCAGTAGCTAAGTACGGTTTCGAGTAATCAGCATAAAATAAATTGCAACGACATTGCGAGGTCCTTGTCATAGAGGATGTTCTCAATGACAGTTTTCCCTCAATGACATCAGCCTACTGCCCCCTGGTGACAGAAATGAGAGAATGTCTCGCATCTCGCAGATCAGTGTGGTGAGGCTCAGTCTTGTTTTATCTCAACCACACTGACTCTAAGGGTAGTAAAAACACTCGCATGAAGGGCGCATAGGGTCAGATTATTTTAGCTTGCACTGCTTGTCACTTTTGTTACAAATCCTACCTTTTCTCTTAGCTGCACTGTAAATATGTCCTTTGATTGGGATTTGATTTTGGTGTTGCAATGTAAAGCAATTGCCAAAAAATGACCATGTCTTTGGAATATGCTATATTACTACAAGTGAAAGAAACAGTGTCACAGACATCATCCAGATACAGAACTCATTAAACAGTTAAAAAACATACAACAACAAAGCGTCCAAGAGATAATAATATATCAATTCCTTGAATAATTTTTAATGGAAGTCATTAAGCTCATCAGGAGCTCCTCCATCCCTTTACATGCCTCTACAGAGTGAACTCTGTATGAGTAACACGGCAGAGTAAAGGTATGCGCCTGACTTACACCAACTAACAGCAACTCAACAATAAAGCACAATGATTGATTTGGTCCCACATCCCATCAGTTATATTTAAGAACACAGGACAGACCCTTCCTCAATGTTGCCTTGAACTGACATAGATTTACCCCCAGCAGAGCGACAGACTTACCTTGAGAGAGCCGGTGTGTGCCAATGTCATTGAAAGGTTGTCTGAGCTCAGTGGACCGGAGCTTGGTGTCCATGTGCCGAGGACACACATCATGCGGTGCCTAAAAAAGGGTCAGTGAGACGTCAAGGCATCCTGTTTCCTCGGTTGCTTCTTTTTACCTTCAACTGCTTGCTGCTGACTGATTGATGCCAAGCTGCATAACACTGAATCACAGTTTCTCTGTGTCTGCAGCGTCACGCACTTCCTGGTTGGACACACAGGAGTGTGATGCTCCCGGCTTCATTTGCATAAAAGGCAGAGTTCCGAGAAAAGGAGATGAGACTGGGATTGATCTTGGAGGCGAGCCAGACGGACGAGATCACAGGAACCGAGACTGAAGGAGGCATGCTATTCAGAAGTAATATTAGATATGGTGGTGCTTGATGTTTCCTAGATGCACAGCAACAAAAAAGCAACATCTATACAAGAATTACAAGCCAGAGACCCCTTGCAGCAGCCAGCATGTTAATAAAATCACAAATATTTGGTGCATGGAATCTGTATAATTTAATATGATGGCTCCCAATTGTAGGATCTCATGCTGTTTATATATTTTTGTGGTTTCCATTCGAGCTGGGCAATAAAACAATCTATTTTTGGTACACACATGAAATACAGTGTAGAAAATGCCCTTTCCAGAGATATGGGAGGTATCAAAAGCATGTGTGTAACGCTTGTTCCATTGCTGATGATACATTCAAATATGATTTTGCATTAGATGTTTAATTTCCCCTCTTTTTATGGGCTAAATGATTTCGTTTTCGTTATCGTTCTGCAGAAGTGTAACCGGAGGCAGATTTTCTAGCTTTTTAAGTGTGGCACTGATTTGTTTCCACTCCATTAACAAGCCTACATTCTTTAAAAATGGGTTTTCTGGATAGTTAAAGGTTACTAAGTTCCTACAAAGGTTCTACTTATCTTATAGGGAAACACTTGATTGTAGGGTTCCTCCAGAGAGACAAGCTGAAGAGCTCCAAATTGAACCTTTTCAAAGAGTATTCATATTGTAACTCTATAAATGTTGTTATATACAGTATTTCTGCAAACTCTGTTGTTTAAAAGTTTAAGATGCAAGCCTAAGCCATGACACTACCTCCACCGTGACTGACTGATGTGTTTGCTCATATGTTTTGGATCATGAGGAGATCATTTCTTCCTCCACACTTTGGCCTTTCTATTACTTTGGTAGAGTTTATCTTGGTTCCAGAACTTGCACTTTGCAAATTCCAATCTGGCCTTCAGAATGGCTTGCTTTTCTCCCATTGACAGCTCTCTGGTCTTCATTTTGGTTTATCTTTTTTTAATAACAAATGCAGTCTTCACAGGTGAAACCCAGTGCTCAAACCAATTGTAGACATTCGGAGCTATTAATTGTTTAAACCTTTACTCTAACAGGGCACACCTGGGCAACAAGAAACACCTGTCAGCTACATGTTCCAATATTTTTAATCACTTGAAAAATGGGTGGGTTCAAACAAAAGGTAGCAAGTTGTTCAGCTTTTCAGAAAATGAAAGCTGTGATTCTGATCCAGCATCTCATATTCATCTTTTGATCTCAAACCTAAATGTCTTCAGTGTGTAGCAAAAAATAAAAAAAAGAATTGTCCTTGCCAATCCAGTACGTTTGGAGGGGACTGTAATTTAGACATTTGACCTTGCTGTCACCTTGACTCTATTCTGAAGAACTTGAATCCAGTGATAATTCTATATAAATCCTTCAAACATTCACTTGTTCTTGAGATATCTTACTAACCAGAGTCTTGGATGGACGTACAGACAACCTGAGAAAATAATGTAACTGCTGGCATGTTACTAAGTGAAATAAAAGACTTTGGAAGACTTGGAAAATAATCAACATCTATCACGGGCCTACACAGACATGAACAAACATTCACACTCACATTTATGGGCAATTTAGAGTAGCCATTAGACCTAATCTGCATGTTTTAGAACTGTAGGAGGAAACAGGAGCGACGAGAGGAAACCGGGAAGACCCAGGGCCTCATCACAATATTAAATAATTTTCCTATATCAGCATGCACCATTGCATTTTATTCCTTACTTTCTGTAATTGTCCTGCATGACTAACACACAGCAAAGCCAAAGCTTTGCAACTGTAAAGCAGCGCATCCCTTATACAGCTGTCATGATAAGCTGGGAAAGCAGCGCCACTGAACCCAAAGTATCGGTGCTGAGCACACTGCTATCACACATTACAAACATGTAATGGGATAATGAGTGAGATAATCTCCTGTAGCTGTTCACCACAAGCCACGTTTGACCTTCGAGCCTCCCAGACTGCAGAAGAGGAATGAGTCATGGAGTACTTCAGGGGGTTGCAGGACACAGGGGGCTCATTAGTACAGCAGCAACTCTCGCTCTGTGTGTGTGGGCACCTAGTGTATAAAAAACTGTCTCCTGGAAAAAAGCAAAAATCTTAATCCTCCACCAGGAACTGCAATTTTATAATAAAAGGCAAGAATTTACTTAGAATTCAGGAAAAAGTAGAATTTTTTTTTTTTATCTGAATTGAGTGTATGGATATCCATTTTTTAAAAAACAGCCTAATATCATATTTATTTCAAATAGTAATGTGTTCCTATCTTCCCATCTTTCCCCATCTCATAATCAACACGGATAGTGATATTGACTTAATCCACTTCATTTTAGCAATAGGAACCATTATTTCATGCTGCACAATTTTAACGCCAACTCCGATTTTATTTATTTTTGCTTTCTCATTGAAACCAATGTTAGTTGTTACTTAGTTGTTTGGAGTTTAGCATTTTAAAGACTGACACTTGACTAATTAAGAAGCACTCTTATTTTGACAAAGATTTAGGGATTTGCATATATATAGATATATATATGTATATATATATATAGATATAGATATACAGATATAGGCCTTTTAATATACAAAGTGAATGAAAAGTCGATTTTCTAATTGACTAAAAGTGATTAAATGTAATTAGGCTATTCTGTAATTTAGTGACACTGTACTGTTGGAAAATACAGCTTTGTAAAACAGTTCTTGGTAGTGATTTCAGACTCCTGCGAGTGGTGAAGTTGAAGACGTCAAACGCTAAGATATGAGAGCTAAAAATGGGTCACAAGAAGTAGCAGCTAAAGGAGAGCTGATAAAACTGACTTTCTCACACAGCTGTGTGGCTGACAGTTTGCAAGAACTTGTCTGGGCACGTACGATGGTGCAAAAGAGATTTTGCGCAAATGATATTATATTATCGAGAAGAAATAGTAAAAAAAAACAACATGCTGTTAAAGGAAAATACTCAACCTATTTGCCATGTAATTTTATCCATTTATAGTTGAGTAGTGTCTGCAAACCAAACACTACTTTTTGTTTACTGGTGATGCTGTGAACGGCCATGTTGATTTGATATCAGTTGCTGAAATTGGGGTTGAGGAGACTTTCTCAAATTTCAATGTAGGAATTCTGAGTCAAGGGGGCATTATCTTTGCTTTTTCTGAGCTATGAGCCGAACACAGAGCACAAACAAGCGCATTATTATAAACCTGTTACATGATAGAACTACTGACAAAGCTGCTGTTATAGAAACCTAATCACCACCTTCTGGCCAATCAGATTCAAGAATTGAACATCACTGTCCTGTAAGTGAACTTGGGAAACAAATATGCAGAGGTCAAAATGAATTCAAAGTTTATTTAGTGTTTTGCAAAACTATTCTTACGTGATCCGTCTGTATAAATCCACCTCAGACAACTGAGTCTGCAACATCACTAAGCAAGCAACCAAGCTCTCCAAACAAGTCAGATACAAACTTGTGGAGACGTATAGATCACTGTTGGGTTATAAAAAATATCCCAAACTTTGAACATCCCACAGAGCTCCATTAATCCATTACAACAACATGGAAAGAACACGGCCACTACAGACCTGACAAGAGAAGGCCGCCTACCAAATCTCACAGACCTCAGACTCAACAAAGACACCCAAGATAATACTTAATGATGGAAGATGGAAGCATCTGTCCATAGGATCACCTACAGCTGTACATTCCTCTGAGCAGGGCTTTATGAAAGAGTGGCCAGAAAAATCCATGGCTTAAAGAAAAAATTACATACAATCATGTTTGGAGTTCATCTAACAGCATGTGGCAGACTCCCCAAACACATGGAAGAAGGTTGAGAAGACGGTTACGCCTAAAATTGAACTTTTTGACCATCATAGGCAACACATCATGGGGCAGCAACAAACCCAACACTTCCCATCACTCCGAGAACACCATTCCTACTGTGAAGTATGAAGTGGGATGCTATTCATCGACAGGGACTGGAAAACTGGCCAAGACTCAAGGAAAGATCGATAGCACTAAATACAGGGCGATTCTTGAGGAAACCCTGGTTCAGTCTGCCAGAGATCTGATATATACTGGGATGATGGTTCACCTCCCAGCAGGACAATTTCCTTAAAGCGTACTCCTAAAGCTACACTGGAGTGATAGAACGGGAAACATTTTAATGTCTAGGAATGGCCTAGTCAGAGCCCAGACCTCAATCCAATTGAGAATCTGTGGCATGGTTTGAAGGTTGCTGTACACCAATACAGCCCATCTAACTTGAAGGAGCTGGAACATTGTTGCCTTCAAGAATGGGCAACAATCAAAGTGGTTAAATGTGTTAAAATAATAAAGCTGTAATTGCAGCAAAAGGTGGCCTTCAAAGGGGTAGGCATGTTGTATAAATCAAAATGGTACAAAATCCCAAAAAGGCTCATTTAATTCCAGGTTGTAAAGCAACAAAACAGGAAGGAGGTGAATACTTTCGCAAGGCGTTGTAGACGTTTGGTAGCATAAAACCTTCAGGAGAAAAAGCAAGGTGTTATTGTTCATGAGACAAAACTCCCTTTTCATCATTCTCAGTTCCAGAAAGACGATGCTGTACGTTCTTCTTTTAGTTTATTATGATTTACAAAAACAAATCACTTAACTTAGAATAAGTTAAAAAAAACAACAACAAAAAAAAAAAAAAAACAGTTGCACTGAATTAATTCACTGCAAATGTGTATGGGGAAAGTAAACAGTTTTTTTTTTGTTTTTTTTTTAAAAAGTCAAATAATATAACAAATGTTAGTCTGGGTGAGGATGAGGGGGTAAATGGAGGCTGCGTGGATCAAAATTAAATCCTAAAAAAACTATACAAACATTCTTAAAAATGAAGAAAGGGTCGTATTATGTGTTTTCTACCTGCTGTATTCACACTCATGCATGTTCATTGTTCTAATTGTGAGGAAAACAATATTGTGCAGATAAATACTTTACACAAACTCGAGACCAACAATCTGCTTGTCTTTTTTTTTTATGTTGTTCGTTCATCTGTTATCTCATTTTTTTCCCTCAATAAATATCACTATATGCCTATTCACAGGGTACATCTCTCAGCTGCCAATATATATGAATTAAAAAAAAACATTTTAATAAAAACAGAAGGGAAAAAAACTGGTTTTAGTTGAAGATTTTCCCTTTATGGGAATGAGAGTGACAGTCTATTAAAATGACATTCAAATCCTGCAATTGGCTTGGTGTGAGAACGTGTGCGTGTGTCTGCAAGAGGTCTGTACACAACTTCCGGTATCCCCTTTTCACCCCATTTGACCCCATAGTCACTTTGAATTAAAGTCCCTGCTTGTACAGGACTGCCTGCCATGTGTTTAAAAAAACAGGAACGATCATGCTCCAGTTCAATAATCAAAAAAAAAAAAAAAAAGTATTGGAATACAGGTGAAGGAGCGTGTATGTTTTCGTGTGTGTGTGTGTGTGTGTGTGTGTGTGTGTGTGTGTGTGTGGTTTCTCTCCTCTGTTTGCTTGTTGACATGTCCTTTGGCGCTTGCTCCAGGGAATCAGATGATGATGATGATGATGGTGGTGGTAATGATGATGAGAAGGAAAATGAGATGTTGGCCTTAAAGGGTGCATTCTAGACGATCAGGTTTCAGCTCAGCCGTTGCTTCTTTCTCATCACCCGAGCGTCAACTGGAGCGCTAGAACAATCTAGAACATTCCTGGAACAGGATTGGCCACGCCCTCTGTTACTGAGATAATAAAATGTTGAGGGGTTTTGTGTGTGTGTGTGTGCGTGCGTATGTGCGTGTGCGCGCGAGTGTGAGGAAGTATTGCGTGTATTTTAGGAGTTGTTGGCAGCGTTCTCGTTACTGGGGGAACTGGAGGAGGAGGAGGATGATGAGGAAGGCGAGAAGTTAATTCCTGATAAGCCAGGAGGATCTGTGGCTGTGTTCTGGCCGCTCAAGCTCTTCCTGCACACCGGACATGTGTCATGCTGTGGAGAGACACACACACACACACACACACACACACACACACACACACACACACACAACAGACACAATGAGTTCACAACTAGCTGTGTCAATAGTGTCCTTATTTTAAAACAGAAAAAATTCCCCATGACTGCAGAGGATTACGCAATAACATGAAATAAAGATTGGACTTTTATTTTACTCTACTCTCTTTCCATCACTGGCCCACAAGTCCATCACCATCATTAACATGCTCTCATATACTTCATATAACTTGTGTTTGTATAGCTGCGGTGCTCTTTGTGCTTTTGTTGCATGTGTGAGTTAGGTAAAAGGTTAAAAAAAATAATAATAAAAATTGCAAGAACGTGCTCTATAAGTACGATTGAGTGCGATTGTACTGACGTGTCCCTGCATTGTATATTATATTGCATTTAGAAAAATAGTTGACCTGCACAAAGATTTGCTTTGTGTCTTGAACAATGAATATCATGCTAATTGCCTTAACGCTGCTTTGCTATGAAAAATCTTTGGTCGGATATGAGGTGCTTCGGCCATTACTAAAGCGCCCTCTGTAACGTCACACTGGCGTGAGGACGGATAGGCGGGACACAGTCTGCCTCACGTCACCGCAAACGCTACAATAAATCAAAACAGACACGGTGTCTTAAAAAGCATAAACCCACCAGCGGATGAAACCAGGGTATTTAAAAGAAGCAGAAAGAGACGAGAGAGATACCTGCTCGAGCCAGGGCACTATACAGTCGTTGTGAAAGAGGTGATTGCATGGAAGTTGTCTAACGCTCTCCCCTTCGGTGTAGTCTTCTTTACACACGGGACACTCTAAACCAGCTCCTGCACAAGAACAGTGAAGGAAACGAACAAACAAACAAACACACACACACACACACACACGGTGTAGTCCTCATTAGGTAATGATGCATGGAAGTCAAGCTCTTGGTGCTGACTGAGGACAGATACGAATTATTTAATCAAGTCAAACACCGTTAGGCTTAACATTTGAGATGGAAATCCGGTATCTGTATCAGGCTGACATCAGCAGAAAATACCGGATCAGATATCGGAGACAAAGGGGAAAAAACCGGATGGGTTTCTGTGACGTCCCATAAAACAGGATGTTCTGTTATAATAAAATAATCAACAATGCTGTGATGTGGAGTACGTCCACGTCTTACTCCTCTTACACCGCAGAAACTTGCTAACTAATTTTTTTTATTAAAGAACAATGTGTCATATACATTTAATTTATGTATGTGTGAACATCCGTGAAACAAAGTCGTCACTTGATTAATAACAGGTATAACTATTGTGTCCTCTCTTCAAATCATTAAGACACAAACTGCAGCTCGTGTCGCTACTGGAACTCCACGCTGAAGACTTCCGCTTGTCTGGATTAAATAAATTCATGCTATCATTTAGCGGTTACTATAGAAACGGGAGCCTGTCGGTCTATCTGACCATCCCGTGTGTTAGCGCGTAGGGCTGGATATCTAGCACGCTGTTAGTGAATCAAAAACTTTTTATTTACTCCATATTCATGTACGTCTATCTTTTAAAATCTCAGGTTATACTTGCACTAGAATACACTCGGGAAGCGCTTCTTTACCCCTTGCATTTCCTCTACTTACTTGTGTTATTATCGAGCAAGTGCTTTAGCTCAGGGTCATGCAGGCAAATCTCATGTAAATAGGATCTTGGGATTACCAACCACACCAGCTTTTGGCATGTTCACGGTTTATATCACACAATCGGAATCATTAACGCCGGCTAAACGAGTAGCAAAACTAGTCAGCCGTTTCTGCATATCCTCCCACAATGCAGCAGGAATAAACACGCTCTGCTGGCGGCGACTCACCCACGTGCTCCTCTGTGATCTGAACTGTCGGGAGGTTTTTGATCTTTTCTCTGTCTGCAGGAGGCGGACCCGTGTTTTCAAATTGATTTAATAACTGTGGGAAGACGAGAGAAGAAGGAAAGAAATGAACAAACGTTCAGAGCGCGACAGCGTTTTTTGCAAGCTGGTTTGACTAATTACACATAATATCATCGTATGGTTTTATTTCAGGTCTTGGTTTTTAATTCACTTATTTAATCATTTATTATTGAAGAATGTGTCGCGTGAACCATTTATCTAAATAAATACTATATAGGTTCGTATAGTGATGAAGAAGGATGGAATGGAATACCTGTGTTATAATGGCGTCCAAGCCGTTGGCACCCCATGCGTAGTCCATTGGATTTGAATGTAACATTCCCCTAAAAAAAAAAAAATAAATAAATAAAAAAGATCAAACCAAGTGACAACGTATTGTGAACCTTAAATAAAAATAATAAGCGTTAAGCTGCATTAACATACCATGGTCCCATTCCCATGTTCGGCATAGCTGTTGGCGCGATGATGCCATTTACTAACTGCTGAATTATTCTGTTGAAACACAACATTGTATTTGAGACAACAGCGACGTGGATCCTAAACACTGAACACTTAACACATAAAGTCATCTTTCAGATACGAGGCTAAACCTGACTTTTGTTCTTCAGCAAATATCTTTTGTTTTCTACGGCAGGACTAAGCCAAGACAGCAATCAAGTCACACTCAAAGTGAAATGCCTTGGCACTACATGTCATCCGTCCTGTCGTTGCTCTAAAGCTGGCACGGCTCGGCACTATCTGCTTGTCATGTCCTCACCCCTCTAAAGTGGGCACTCCTTCGTGCCGTGTCCCTTGTCTCCGTGGAATGTGGCGCCCCCGAGGTTGTCTGGCGCCGTAGCGTTGGCGTGATGCCATCTCCCGCTCCCGCCGGTTCTCAGTGTCGCGCCCGTCCTCAGAGGGCATGCCCGTCCGCAGATCAAAACCCTCGCCGAAGATGCCCAGAGCCAGCTGGCCGTACGGGTGTGGGAAGGTAAACAGGGTCGGGTCCACGTTCTGTACAAACAGAAAGATGACTATTAGAAGGTTCACTTGCTCCTGCCCTTTACTGCAAACCACTTGCGTCCTTTTTTATGCCATACAACGCATCCGGACTCAAACGTAGCCCTGCATTAAGCTAACCAAATCTTACCTCGTGCTCAAACGGACAAGTGATTTTTCAACTCATTTCACACAAATTGCTCTGCACTGGTAGGCAGCGTTCGTATATTTCGTTTACTGCTGGTTGCCTCGGTTTTACCGGTAGCATGATATCCACATACACAAGAACAATACCTGCTCGGACTAGCTACAAAACGTACACAAAACCACCCATTTGTCCCCAAATCAGAGGTCTTCCGACTTAAAAGGAACATTTTAGAGGACAGTGCATGCGTCTAATGTGCATCTGTGCAGGGCATCGTCGTTCACTAGAATCAAACAAACATCATTTTGCTTGTTACAGCAGAAACACTGAAACGGAACAGTGAAATGCTGTTATATATCGCACTTTGGCTGTTATAGCACGTTGGCTAACTGACTAGCTAGCTCATACATCCTCTTTAAAGGTGCTTCAGGTAAAACTGGCATCCCTTCTTTCTTTTTATCTGGATCTGACGTGCTTTTATATTTTAAGTCAAAAATTATGGTTTCCCATGTCCGCTGACGATGTCACTAACACTACTGTAGTAAAGGTTTCGGAATAAGAAGTGGAATTTGACTTGGCGATCAGAGAAGAGCGGAGCGAAATTTTCAAACATCCCACTCCTTTTATACTAAATATAAGCGCTCTTGGAACGCTGCTCGACCTGCGTCACTGCTGGTGAGAATGCAGGATACAGAATCACATTTAACACTAAACTAAACTACAACAAAAAGCAGGATTTAAATTCAGTATTGGCATATTCAGTTTGGGTAATCAACAAACTGAAGGACGTCGGCTCACTCACCTCAAACGGGTGACGGTTCTGGTCACTGGTGGACGACGTGGATGTGGACCCATTCTCTGTACTGCAGGCAGAAACAACCCATTTAAAAACCAATGTAGAACAAGATCTTATTCAACAAGATCAGACTTCTAAGAAAGTGGGAAGACTTGGTCAAATTCTCTGTGGGAGCACCCGCTTGAAATCCTGCAGGAGTGGGCGGGATTAACGAACCTTTCTGCAGGAGTGGGCGGGATTAACGAACCTTTCTGCAGGAGTGGGCGGGATTAACGAACCTTTCTGCAGGAGTGGGCG
>JAQQZR010000018.1:11078026-11111593 GCA_030068235.1 Notoglanidium macrostoma | reverse complement strand
CAAAATTATTTGAAGATTTCTTTATATCCAGTAATGTTTCTCGTGGATAGACATAAACACCGTTTGTTTTGGTGTCCTTGTGCCATCGGAGTTACACCAAGAAAACAAAATAAAAACAAAAACACGATTTTAAAGACAAAAAAGCACGGTTTCGGATCCGGAGGGGCCGCTGCGTGCATACGGTCGCGCCGCACACGTCACAATACTTCTCCTCCCAATTATCTACGCCCATCACTGAACCTCCACCTCCTCGGGACGTTGGCGGGGAGCCTGCCTACACAGTTAGTAGGTTACTGAATGTCCGTCGCCGTGGAAGGGGCTATGAGTTCCTAGTGGATTGGGAGGGCTACGGTCCTGAGGAACGGTCCTGGGTTCCTTGCTGTGACATTCTTGATCCGGCCCTCATCCAGGAATTTTATGACTCCATTGATTTGGCTGGGCCGTCTGGAGCCGGCCCTTCGAGGGGGCATTCTGTCACGCTCCCCGCTATCACTACAATAACAACTACACGAGCAGACGCGCCTCCCGTTACCACAACAATGATGGACTTGCCAGCAACAACATCCGGAGTCAAAGCTTCGCTCCTGGGTCATGGGATATAAACACGGAAGTTCCGGACTGCTCGTTGCTTGTTCATGAACTCGGTTATGGTTTATGCTACGAGCCTCCCGCTTGTCCATAAGCATTTCCTTGTGGATTATTGTTATCAGTCATTCCGGGCTAAGGTTTGTTTAAGTGTTCACTCCAAACGCTTGGTTATATTTCCGTCTTTTGTGTGTTATTCCTTTTCCGTGTTTGAACTCCGGCTGGATCTTCTGTATCACGCTACACCCCTCGCGCCCTCTCTGCGCGTGCCGCAGCTCGCATCTGCGACCCCGTTCCAACACGTGATGGACTGCTCCCACTCAGCGCCTGCTAAGCTACTCTTCCACCTCCAACCCATTCCCTGGTAAGACTATTGACTCCTTTCATCAGTGTACGCCGCTGAACTTGTGGTTTCGACAACTTCTACTCGTCCACACGTTACAGTTATTTAAAAGAAATTAAAAAGCATTGAGCATTGATCATGGGGAAACCTGTGTGTATTTTTGCTTGCTTGTTTGCTTGTTTGTGGAAAGCATGGCCAATCATTATCAGTGTTATTCTGCCTATAAATAATGCCAACTGGAATGTAATCACTATTTTGATTCAAAATAAATGCTATGGATGGGAAAAAAACATTCTTGTAACAAAAAATATTTTAAACATTTAAATTATGGAAATTTTTTTAACAGGTTTTTTTTGTAAAATAAATCTTTACTGAATCTATACTGTGCATTTGTTTGTTTGTTTGTCTATCTGTCTGTTTGTTTGTTCTGAAAAATCTTCCTAAATATAAAAGCATTCCTAATTGTTAAAACTTTGAGAATCCATCATGTAGACTACAGTATATAGAAAGGGCCACTTTGAAATTATTGATTTCAATAATAATAATAATAATAATAATAATAATAATAATAATAATAATATTAATAACAGATTTTTTTTCACTAGTTTTACAGTTTTTGTGACACAAACTAAGATTCCCTAGCTATCATGATTTTTTTTTAATTCTTAGAAATGACTGCTTTTCTAGGGCTCCCTGCATGCTTAACAACTTTTGCTTGGAAACTTTTTGGAAAAGCCTATGCTTTAGGGTTCCACACAGAACCTGTAGGAGTGTAGATATAAGGTTGAGAAAATGTAAACAATTATGTTCCCAAAATTATAAGCTTTATGTGAATGTTTCAATATGCTCTGCATTATTATTTTAATTTAATCAGACAAGGGTTGACATAAAGGGCACAAATCAAAGACCACATCCTAACTTAACCTCTATCGTCCCCAAAAATCCATAAATAGATTTATGATTTTCCGATTTTCTTTGATCAAATAGTTTACTTCAGTACCAGTTAGGGCTACTATGGTGTCTTGGGCTTAACTTCTAGAAAGTTCACTAATACATTAATGCAGATTTGTGTATGACACATGTACTGTTCCGTGACATCACCATTGAGATTTATTCCATATTGAGAAGTGTTAAAAACACTGAGTCCAGTGTCAGACCATATCAACTTAATATAAAATACAAACTACAGCAGTCACTGACATGTGAACTGTAATAGAGTTATAATAGATAATCATGTAATATGTAAACTAGAGAAGCTCCCAAACAGGCCTGAAGATGGTGCTGTAATACCCATGATAACACCCTGACAGCCTGAAAATCTTTTGTATTTGAAAGTCTTTTGAGAATTTACTTTGTATTTTTACCTGGGAAGGTGCCTGTGATGGAGCTTAAATTAGCCTTTTGAGTAAAAGGTAGCCTCATGGTGTTATTTGTCCAGTTATGCACCTTAAACTATTTTAAAGCTACAATATATTTATGTTTTTTTTAGGTATAATTTATACAGGCCTAATAAAGGTACAAAATATGTAGCCTTGATGGTATCACATCAGGTAGACTGTTTTCTCTTTGCTGAATCATTTAATCTGTCAATATGTCTTTGTTGAATCTTTCAATTGGTCTATACGTGCTTGATGTATAATTTAATCTGTCTATATGATTCTTAATGTATCATTTAATCTGTTAAAACATGTGCTTAATGTTTCATTTAATCTGTTGATATGTGCTTGCTGAATCATTTAATCTGTCTATACGATTCTTAATGTATCATTTAATTTTTCTATGTTTTTCAATCATTTAATCTGCCCATAATTGTTTGCTGAATCATTTAATTTGTTTATATATGTGTGCTGAATCATGTAATGTGTCTATATATGCTTGATGTATGATTTAATCCATCCATATGTTAACTGAATCATTTAATTTGGCCATATATGTTAGCTGAATCATTCAACCTGTCTAAAAGTTTGCTAAATCAAGGTAATTTGTCTATATTTGTTTGTTGAGTCATTTAATCCTTCTTTATGTGCTTGATGAATCATTCAGTCTGTCTATATCTTTCCTGTATCATTCAATCTGTCCATATCTGTTTACTAAATCATTTAGTTTGTTCATATATGTTTGCTGAATCATTGAATCTGTCTATGTGTTTGCTGAACCATTCGATCTTTCTATATGTGCTTGATGAATCATTTAATCAGTCTATATATGTTTGTCTGTTGAATCATTTAACGTGTCTGGTTCTTTACTCTTCATCCTCAAATCATCTCATCCTAGAACTGAGCAGTATAATCACTCTCCTGTGGAGGTCCCATATCACAAGGACACACACACACATACACACACACACACACAGCTGCAGGTTGGAGTGTATGTGGGTGTGGTCTCACCACACTGTATGAATTTGCACCTGGCTGTATTCAGAGTCTGACAGAACGATGAATAGCTTTAAAATGACGCAAACGTGCCCTTTTCTTCCTTTCATTCATGACTGTAATAATACACCTGTGGCTGAGACATGCTCTCTACAGCCTGTTCTAATGATCTCTCATTCCTAATGCAAAAGGTTTAAGCAAATGAATCATTATTGATGTCAGGTAATGTAAATGGAGCACACAGAAACGAGAATGGTGCACGGTGACGTTACTGAAGCGGACCTACCAGTTTATTTTGCTAAACCAGTCAACTGTAAATACGGCCTGTATTTTTTTTTTTTCCATCATCACCAACATCTCCAAAACAAGAATACATTGACAACTCTTCACATTAAGGCTCCTGTTTAGTAATATATTTATTGCATTAGAAATGATAAAAAAAAAAAATCACCATTAATGAACGTTAAGGAATGTTTCAAAAGTATGTAAGAATAAAATAAAAATAATCAAAGACAGGTTTGTGTTTCCCAATAATACAATAGCATAATCGGGGTTTTTTTTAATTTATTTTTTATTACTGAAAAAAATTTAAATGACTGAATTTATTACTGAACGAAACCATACAAGTCAAAAAAGTGCAAAATAATCTGACGACTTTCCTATGGTGGACGACTTCCTGATCGTTACAAAGGACTCCTCCCATTGATATTTACCTCACAGAAACCTTCACCATAGCAGTAACTGTTCTTTGCTAAATAACAACACTTTTTTTTTTATCTGGCTTATGTGGAGCATTTGCTATACAAGTCCCTGTGAACAAGTTGTTACTATAGAAACAAAAAACATAATAATAATAACCACCTTCTAACCAATCAGATATGAGAAATTTGGTAGAAAACACATTGGAGTTAAACTGATATGTTTAAATGATACTGAAACACACCGGTATTGACTAACGTGTCAGTTTTGTCAATCCATGGATAAAAATAAATCCATGTAAAAATTGTTACAGCGTGGTTGAGAACTTTGTAAACTCTGGTCTCTGGGTGAATATATCGAAACTTGAAATTCAGTCTCAGGTCTGTTCATTAAGATATTCCGAGTGAGTTTAATTGTATTCCCTGATGGTATGAACATTGGTTGATATTTTAGCTTATCTGGTTTATTATTCATCAGTCAATTACTACAAGTGTTAGTTAATTCGTTCATGTTAATTACGGTGCATTAATGCAGAAGTTCATGTCAACTGTCGTGATAACCATAATGTAATGCATTTTTGTAAAAGCATATAGATATACTGTACGTGGTATAGACTTCTTGTGGAAAAGGATTTTGAAGAAAGAATTGATGCTGTATATAAATAACAATACTTCTATATGATTTCAAACCACTGCTTCTTCTGCATTAAGGGTTAATGGTATATACACTTTACCTTGGCTGTTTTGTCTTACAAAACAGGAAGCTGTTTTGTAAGAGAGTGCCATCTAGTGAACAATGATACACACTGCGCAAACAGGAAAGGGTTAAGCACTCATTAGTTTGTGCTGAGATCAATTAATATTATTAACATTCAATGTGAGTGAAGATGAAGTTTTTTGCAAAGAAAGGTAAAATCGTATCATCAGCAATAAAAAAATGGAATATAATATTAATAAACCAGAAGATACTGAAACACAATGCATAAGAAAGTGTGTGTGTGTGTGTGTGTGTGTGTGCGAGCACTCTCAGAAAAGACAGTTCATGCATTTGACCGCTTTGCTGCCGTAGTCCACACACTCAGGCCCGATGCACTCACAGCACGCGTTATGGAACCAGCGGTACTTTGACGCTCCCATCGACTCACAGTACTGTTTACACTGGCGTATAGACAAGCACTCGTCAAAATACACCACCGTGCACAGGTTATCTGTCAGACAGGAGAGCAGGGCAAGGAGACGTAATGGAGAGGAGAGGAGAGAAACAGAAACAGAAAAGAAAACAAAAGGAAACAGGAGAAGAGGATAGTTCATCAGGTAAATGTAGATGTAAATACCAGGGAATAAAAGCTGAAACTCTGATCTCTCGTCTCATATTCATCTTGAACTCTCACTCAAGAATGTCTTCAGTGTACAGCAATAACAAGTCATTTGACTTTGCTGTTCCAATACTTTTGGCACTGCATGTCCATTGTCTGTTTCAGTTTAAGGCTCAGTCACATGTTCCACAGACACAGAGGTTCATTACAGTAAGAAACAATGTAAGCAGAAAAGAGCTGGAATATAAATCGAAAGTGAATAAATCACATTAGTTGCTTAAATTGTCTTTATTCTGTGATGAATATGACTTCGAATACTATTGGAAAAACATCACGCTATGGTATGCCGCACACACCCTCACACACACACACACATATATATATAAATTTTCTATTAAAAAATGATTCGCTTATTTTCTTCACTCTGGTACCTTTATCATAGGTGTCATGGATGCTTATCTCAGGTAGTGACACATTTTGATGCTCTTGTTCCAGAGATTCCAGGAAGGACACCAGATTCTCGTGGTGGGAGAGCTCTTCAGCCACGGGGAACGACACCACCATCATGTTGATCGAAGTGTCTCCATCGGTGAGAGCCCTGAAGAGTGACGGGATCGGCGCATGGAGGTCCTCTACTGTGCTTTTGGAAGTAGGCGGGGTCTCGCTGTAGTTCCTGGGGTTACACATGCCTACGACAGTCCGACAGATTACTCATGGATCACTATACCATATATAGTTTATGGGCAGTAACGTAAAAACAAATTAAACAAACATGGTGTTGACAGGATATTTAGATACATTTCATATTTATCTGAAAAACAAACCGTAAACAGCACAAAATTGTCGAGCTCGGACCTTCAGAGCCTGCTGTATATTTAATCCATTGTAAAAATGTTCTTAAAGCAGCTGTGTGAATCTTTACAGCCTAGATTAGTAAAGATTTTTAAGAGTAAAGAAGTGTTTGATTTGACAAGCAGCTCATGACAACAATCACGACGACAGGAGAAGTTCTAAAGAGAAACATAGCGCAGCGGTTTCGTCTCCACTGCATTTTACAGTACGGTTTGGAAACCAGGCAAACAGAGACATGTGATTCGGCTCTGATGTGGTGTCCAGCGGACGTCTCTTTTCATCACCAGGTGTACACAAGTTATGCATGTAATAAACAAGAGTTGTATGTGACCCATGTCGTTTTTCTCTGTGTGACACGACTAGAAATAAATCAGCCCCAGGCTCGCGTTCTCGTACCAGTCTGTGTATTTTTCTTGTAATAAGGGGTTGTTGGTTCTGTTGCGCCTGGTTTCACAAAAATCCTAAATAATTTGAGGAAATTTGTTAACGACAAATAATCTCATATGCATACCAAAAAAATGAAACCTCATCCTTGATCAGGGAGGCTTAACCATCATGCAAGGTCATTTAACAGGCGTCCTTGTTTACTTCCCTCTCAGCTTATTGAGCAAAACCCAGCGAAATGTCTAGTTTATTCTCGCTCGTCTTCATGTCTAACATTTCTCAACATTACAGTTCTCACGCGATGTTCTAACCTTCAGTAATGTCTACACGGACACACAATGTTTACTGCTGCTATTACCTGAGTGTTATTAGCTCAGGCGAAGAACTTCAGCTGGCCAATAAGTGACTGAGCTACAAAACTATGTTCCTGAGGTGCTTGCCATAAAAAAAAAAAAAAACACTTAGAGAAGAACCTGCACCGTCTCCTCTGCTTACTTTTACTGCCAATATTGAACATTACAGAGGTTTTCTACACTGAGCAGCTATACTACTTTTTGTTTTGCTTACGTTTGCCACAAAACCATGAGACTGTTCCAATCCTGGGGATTAATGAAAAAGTCATTTTTGGTCAAAGAATTACCCTGTTATGAGGAGATGTTGTGTCTGGGTCGTTTCACCTCGCGCCCTCGTTCCTGTCAGAGTCTGAGCCAGGACGCATCTAAATCAGCTAACGCTCTCTGCGCTAGCACACGGCGCATGCACAGTTAGTGTGTGTGTGCTAGAAGCAACTTGTGTAGTGCGTCAGTTACTGGAAAGTGCCATATTTTGATTGCTTTAATTTTGTATTTCCGCACACTGGATTTGGAAAGAAGTAATGACTCCCTGTGTCAAGGCTCCATAAGTACCATGTGATCCAGAAGTCTGAGACCGTTAGCTGAGTGTCGTAACCCATTTATTTCGTGCAGCAGAGCTAAAATAAATAATAAACATGTAGTAAATCACGTGACGCCTCCGGATCGTAACATTATAGCATAAACCCGTGATTCGATCCTCACAGATTTAACAAGGTCGACAATGTATCGCTCGCAATTTACTCGTACATCCGGAGCAGTGTGGCGCAAACACATAACGCAAAACTGCAAATAACGAGGCTATCAAAAGGAAATTCCGCGCTGAAACACATTTAACATGTTTATATGAAAGTATTTGTGATGTGCTAGTTTGTTGGTTGGTGCTGTATTTTTGCTATCCCAGTGAGAAGATAGCAATTGTCTGTTATTCACAGGTTTACAATGAAAAGAGAAAAAAACGTTTCTCAAACAAAAAGGATAACCGTCAGCTTTCGCCGTTAGCGTCTGCAAAACAGAAGAGCGAAAAGCTTTCCGGGAAATGCCATATTAACGAGAAATCCGGAATATAGCTGCAGGATGCACTACGGCAGAGAGTCAGCTCGGCTAGTTAGCGATCTGTGAGATGACAAACATGCTAACGTTGATTCGCATTAAAGTTGAAACTTTCTGTTTTGAGCGTATGGATGATGAAGAGAGAGAGCTGGACAGACGTAAGGACTAAAGTGCTGCCGCATCGCTCTCTTTAGGTAGAGATGAGGCTGGGCTAAATCTCACCAGCACTACTATCAGAGGGTTTTAATGGCATTGTGATATTAGAATTTCATTACAAATGAAATCTTGGTTGCCACCAAAAGTCACATGATAATTATAAAGATTGATGCGTAAGTCGTTCAGAGTGGATTTTTACTTCTGGTGTGTAATGTACCGATTACTGATTAATATCGACTCACCCACACAGTCGCAGCACTCTTCCCATAGTGTGCTCAAGCACAGCATACACTCTTTACAGCAGGAACAGTTTCCTTCTGATGGTCGACACTGACACAGGCCCTGCCCAAACGCACACACACACACACACACACACACAAAGACGCACTTCAGTGATATACATTAATGCATATACATTATACAGTAATATTCACATCATGAACAGCCTTCAATATGAACCTCCTCACAGCTAAATACAGTCTGAGTCACTTGGAATTACATGCTCAAAGGAAAGACAAACATCAGCATGTCCAAGACTTGCCACGAATGAATAAAACCATCCAAAGGAAGCCTGGAATAGTCAGACACACAGATAAATACAGGAGTAGTGAGGAAAAAAAAAGAAGAAGAAACAAGCAGAAAATGAAGAAATGGAAATGTCAGTGCAACTCTAACCTCTTTATACAAAGATCACGTCTGATGGAAAAAAAAAAAACACTATCATACTGACCTGGTGAGGAACGCGAGCAGAGTCACAGACATACAGTATTTAGACGTAATTACAGGTTGAAAGAGAGGCACAGAGACGTGGCTCAAGAAGAAAGCAGCTTCCAGATGTGTATCTGTGTGTGTGTGTGTGTGTGTGTGTGTGCGCGCAAGAGTCGAGAAATGTCCCTTTTCAATACTGTTGTTAACACGGCCTCATTGACTCACCCCTTGTTATTTTGCCTCGCAAGAATTCCCGGTGCCAACCTAAAGACTGTTCCATTTGTGTATTAAATCAAGAGAAGTTTATTGGGTGAGCCCTTGGTAGGGATAAAGTCAACGCAGACGTCAGACTTCCCAGAAATCACTGCAATCGCAGTGTGCAGCTCAGCAAAGCCATATCTTCATGCATTTCTGGGCTTATTACGTTCTTAAAATCCACTCCTCGGTGACCCCTCCTCATCACCTTCAGCAAGTGTCCACTTGCTTCATGAAGGCACGCTGCTACAGGAAAAATACAGTGCCCTCCACAATTATTGGCACCCCTTGTAAAGATTAGTAAAAGGGGTTAGAAATATATATATATATATTTATTTATTTATTTTATTTATTTATACACTACTGTTGCCAAATACTGACTTTTTTTTTGGTTTAATCACTGTTTATTGCTCGTTATAAACATTTTTTATATAGAAACATTGAATTGCATTATTTTTGCGCGCATCAGATTCGTCTCCGCAGACCTTTGCGCAGTACTGTATATATTTTTGTTCATATCTTGTCCGAACGCTTTGTTTATAAATACATACTTTTTTGTTCATGTTTAGAAGTAAAGTCTAATGACATGAAAATATGCACTGGAAGTACATATAACAAAAGTGTTTGTATACCTCACTGTTTATCACAAGATATGTTCAGAATGAGACAAAATCATATCATCCCATCGTTCAGCCTTATGGCTTTATGACTACGTGAAAGAAATGGTCCCAGAATAGTGTTTACACGTGAGTGAAACGCAGACTGTGATAAAGCTAACAAATCTGACATATGCACTCGGCTTCCTTCCAGTAAATAAAGTGCTAGCGGATTTGTCGGGTGTCGTGGATATGCGAGCTATGAGAGGTTCTTGCTCCCTATTCCATGTTATAATGCTTCACTCAGCACACAAAAAGATTAAAGAGTGTATTAGAGACAGGTCTGATAGTGAAGAAATGTGGAGCGAGAGAGAGAGAGAGAGAGAGAGAGAGAAGTGCATTCCATAAAGAGGTACGTCACAACCCTGTGCTGGAGAGGGACAAGGGAAATAAACTCCTGCTTTACAAAACGCTGGAGTTTTATTTCCCTGTTCTTTTCTTCTCTCAACCTCTTCCACATCTAATTTCTTTCTTTTTGTTTCTCATCCCTCCATTTTACTTTCTCGGTTTCACCTTTCCTTCCTGTCTCTGGTTCTCCTCTCTTTTGTTTGCTGTTCTTTCTCCTTTATACGTCTCATTCTGTGTGTCATTTCCTTTCGCTGTTCCTTTTCCTTCTTCTTCATCTTCTCTCTTTCCACTTTTCTGCCTCCCACCCCCACCGTCTCTGCCTCGATTTTAGGAGAAACACATGCTCACTGTAAACATAACATCCCGACTGAAATCTGACTCACAATGCTTTCATAGCACGGCCACACACGTACATACTTGAGCATGCATGCACGCACACACACAAACAGCTGATACTGACTCATGTCTTCCTGTGTGGATGAACAATCATAACATCTTGTTTATAAAACAAATGGCAGTTAAAACAGAGCGCATGAATAAGAGTTTAGTGTAACATTTAAAAATGTTTTTAAAACTTTAACGCTCCACCAAATAATTGCAGTTTCACACACCCATGAGTGAGCAAGATCTTGTGTGCATCATGGATGACATGAGTTTTCAAAAACATGATAACGCAGACTAATATTTCGAATGAAAGTGTTGCACATTTATAACACCTTCATAAGACAACACAGAAAAGTGGAATATTCTACATACAGTCCCGTCCAGAAGTATTGGAACAGCGACTCAACTTTGCCTCCTTATACCACCACAATGGATTCGAAAGAAAGCCAATTGAAGTCTAGACTTTCAGCATTAATTCAAAGGGTTTAACAAAAATATCGCATTAACTGTTTAGGAATTACAGCCATCTTGTTTTACACAGACCCTCCATTTTCACAGGCTCAAAAGTAAGTTGACTGATAAGCAGTTTTACGGCCAGTTCTGCCCATTTTCCTCATTATTTCTGTAATAGAGGACTGTAATGTTCCTGTTTACACCACAATGCTCTCGAATGATCGGTTCTGTTTGGTCAGAAGTGTTTATTTACTTATAGTGACGCAACTCTGATAGCAGGCGAATCACAGGATAATATTCTACCTATATTATTCTACAGTAACAGATAATTCACAGGGACTTGTATAGTGGAAAAATATATGATTTTTTTTAACAGACTTTTAAAAATGCATACTTCTTGGCAAGAGACATTTGATAAACATTTCATGGAAGGAGTCTTCCGTTTTGTGTTTCCGTTAACCTGCTTAACGTGCAGTTTGAAATTGCGAACCACAAAATGAGTAAACGAAAAAATACTCTCAAATGTCACAAAAAGGTTTCTACGCTCGGATGAGGTGTTTTTTCAGATGATTCAATACAGTAATATTTTGCAACACTGAAATAGATACACGCCTCCTGATCAAGCGCAGTATAGATGAAAAGCAGGTGGATGGAAAGACAGGAAATGACACTGGGTCTGGGCTCACCTGTAGAAGGCACTTGCTCACGTCACTGGCGCACAGAGCTTTGTTACAGGCCGAGACGACGGGGATGTGGGAGAGCAGGAGGAGAGAGCAGAGTGAGGAGAGAAGGAGGAGGAGGAGGAGAGCCGACCTCATCCTCACCACTCCGGTATATACACATACATACACACCTACAAGGTAAACAGAAAAAGAGGAGTTTAACATACTGTACACACTGGGAGAAGCTGAGAGGCTGCTGTGGTGCTACAGACACTTCCTGTCTAAATAATAATGTCACAAAAACATGTCATTAATGTGCAGCCTTTTCTACAACCACTAGAGTTGGGTTATTATTGTTGTTATTATTATTATTATTGTTATTATAATCTTCATCTTTGTTTACTTATTTGCTGATGTCATTTTTTTGTTGGTGTTTACATACAGCTGTCCTCAGCAACAAGACTTTAAATTCAAAATTTGGTCTTCATAGTGTTAAACATTAATGTGTGGTCTTTTCAACAACCACCAGAGTTCTGCTTTGTTTACAGTCCTGAGGCATATTATTATTATTATTATTATTATTATTATTATTATTATTGTGGTTGTTATTGTTGTTTGTTTGTTCCATACAGATGTCCTCATGCAAAATCCACATAAAAAAAATTCTAAACTCGTTCTTCACACTACTGAAAGCAAAAGCATGTAACATTAGTACAGGAGTTATATTTTGTTTATTACCATTTCCAATAAACTCTTGTGGCATATTATTATTATTATTATTATTATTATCATCGTACCTTTTAATATTGATTAAAAATAAAGTGAGTAACATTAACATTTCTGCAACCACTAAAGTTGTGTTTTGTGCCATTATACCATTATAGCTTGCTTATTTATTTATTTGTCCAGGTGTCTCAATATAGCCGTCTTCATTTACACACCCAAAATTCATCATTTGGACTTTTTAGAGGAAAGTGTAGAAGACTTTTCTCCAACCACATCTTATTTATTTATTTATTTATTTATTCATTTATTCTCTCCATATAGCTTTTTTTTTTTTTTTTGCTCTTTAAGCTTTGAAATGTTTTTCAACATTGAAATGGAAAAACTCCTTCACCTCCATATGAAGCGACAAACACGGATTGACACTGATGATGATGATGATGATGATGATGAAACTGTCATGCTTTTATGATTTATTATAATCTAGGTTTCCACCCTACATCAGTACACTTCGGGTTAAATATTTCCAGCATGTGTTACAGACCCAAATCTAAGTTTTGCACGGATACACTAACTATAAACCCGAACACACTTCCACCTCCGAGCGCGCGAGCAGCAGGTTTAATCGACCTCAGACGCCTAATGTGGCTTTTTGTGTTTTGTTTCGAGAAGTTTAGGTGCATTTGCTGATCTTAATGCCTCACACTTTTCTCTACAGCCTTAAGTTTTAAAACAAAAGAGCAAAGACGAGTCGGGTCTTACCGTGTGGATCACAGAGCAGCTGCTGGTGTTAAGCCTGTGCCTGCCACACACACACACACACACACACACACACTTTCCGCCCCGCCCGAGTGAAGAACTGACCGCCATCAGGCTTCTTAAAGACACCGCGACTCTCCATAAACACACCGAGCTGTTCTCTCTCTCTCTCTCTGTATGTGTATGTGTATATATATATATATATTTAAAGAGAGACAGAGAAGCATAAATATACAAAGAGTAACAAAAATTAAGATAATTAAATGATTGCAATAAACTAATGAAATGATTGGTTAAAATAAACAACGTCAATATTTGATGCGTCAACCCTTTGCTTTATTTATTTATTTATTTTCTTAAATAGTCCCAGGTACAATGTGTACAGTTTTATAAGCACATGAGCTGTAAGCTTTATTGAGCATCTCAGAGAATCTGCCACAGTTCTTCTGGGGACTGTCACACTCCTTTTGCTTTTTCTTCGGCTGCGAAACCCAGGAGCCTTCATTATGCTTTTTGTTTGACAAGTGGTACAAACATTTTTCTGTAAAATTATTTTTGGAAAAGTCATTTGTTAACTATAAGCATTTAGTATATAGTTTAATATAAACATCCATCCATCCATTATCTATACAGCTTTATCCATCTGGGTCGTGGGGAAGCTGGAGAGAATCGCAGCATCTTGGGGTGAGAGGCGGGGTACACCCTGGGCAGGTCGTCATTCCACCACAGGGTCAACACAGGGCCAACACAGACAAACAACCACACACGCTCGCATTCACACATATTGGCAATTTAGAGTAGCCAGTTGACCTGTCACTCTTTAGACTGTGGGAGGAAACCTCGGGGAGAACATGCAAACACCGCACAGAAAGGCACCCTGGGTGATCCGGGGATCGAACCCAGGACCTTCTTGCTGTGAGGCGACAGTGCTAACCACTGCACCACCAAAAATAGTTAAACAAAACTTGAATGTGTTACTTTGAACCCTGTTACTCACTTAAGAGCAAAAGGCAGCCATTTCTGCAAGACAACATGTGGGGAAAATGACATTCATGTCCATGATGGATTAACACATTTTTAAAAATAATTAAATGCATGATTTCTTATATTCAATGTTCATTCATTCATCTACAGTAAACACTGCATCATGATCACCGTTAAAGTGGGTCTGGGTCCTGTCCAGGGAACCATGCATACACACATACATATACATTAATACCACTTTAGCTATAGCCAAATCACCTACACGTATGTTTTTGGACAGTGCAAGGAAACCAGAGAACCCAGAGGAAACCCCAATTGAACACAAAGAGAACATGTGAAACTGCCCCCTGACAGTAACTCAAGCTCAGGATTGAACTCCGGTCCCTGGAGTGGTGAGGTGGCAAATGGTACCCGCTGGACCATTATGTGTTCAGTGTTTAAAAATGCTTAAAAAATTATACAATATAATACTTAAGAGTTAGAAAGGTTGAATGCACCACAATGGTGAAATTGGTCACAGATTAAATACCATACAGTGTGTATATGAATATGTAGCACCTTAAGCAACATTTCAAATTGAACACTTACATTTGGTGTTAAACAGAAATGACAAATAAGCAGCACACTATTTCATGTCATTCAACTGCACCCGAACAGAACCCACAGGAACAAACACAGACTGTAAAACCACAACTGGAAGGGGGAAAAAGGGAATTTAATACAACATCCAGGTCTCAGAAGTACAATACATCTCACTGAACTTCCCAGCGTGAGCTCACCACCTGCACTAATAGTAACCAAAGTGACACAGCATTAGTACATGTTTTGTGGATATGTTTGGGATGGAACACATACTTGAGGTAACTTGTGCCAAAATCACTCAATCTAACTTTAGCAAGAACCATTTGATGAAAACACATCGCAGTGCAATGAAGTAACTTTTTAGAAATGTGTGGAACGTGGAGAGAAACGTATCTTTTAGCTATAACCAAACCCACATAGCACCCACTTAATTACTACATATGTTTCCATTTACTGGTTTTTAAAACTGGCAGGAGCATGTGCATTCCCACCATCTAATGGTTTCGTAGAACATCCTGAAGAGAAAGTGACATGGTGTGAGTAATATGATGCCAGTCAGTCACAGAAGCACATACTTGCTGGCATTATTTACTCATTTACTCGTTATTTACTTGAAGGCTTGATTCGTTTCAGACTGTATTACACCACCTCGTCCCAGATCATTTACCTGTAATAGCACAACACATTGTTTTATCACTTAAGTTTAACTTTCCATTTATCCATTCATAGATCAAAAATGTGCCTAAAACTACCAGGATTGAAGAAGTATGGCCGTGGAAACAACTCATGTGATGGTGTCTAACAGCTGAAAGTGATGTTACTACACTACGGAGTCTTTGAAAGAAGAAAAACACAACATTAAAGGAGTTCACAACCAATAAAATTTATTCAGGTATATATTACAATTATGTACATTATGCTGTAACAAGTAAATATTAAAATAGACATATTTTTAGAACCATCGTTCAAAAGGCGTGTTGTAAAAAATAGGTTTTGTTTTTTTGTGATCTCACATTAAAACTAAAAGTAAGTTTCCTTTTTCTAATGAGAAGACACATCGATCTTGTTTTCACTTAATGTGCGCAAGACACGACGGGCAACACGGAGGAAGTGAGTGTTACTAAGAGACGACAAAGGCGGGAAAAAAGCAGGAGCACTTACAGAAACCTCACCACAGCACAGCTTTCAGAAAAAGAAGTACAAACCTGCAACGCATGCACAGCATAGAAATCACAAGTCAAAAAACACCTGCTGTGATGAATCTAGGAGGAAACGTGTAGTAGAAGAAGCAACGGAACAAACGAAAATGAACGTAATTCAAAAACACATGCTTAAAGAGTTAAGCCAACATCAACAACAGAGAGGACGCGCAATATAAAACCAACTTTGGTCCATTAAACATTTGACAAAAAGTTTACAATCAAAATATCTATTAACTTCCTTTCTGTTATTTTCTCTTTTTACAAGTTAAAAATAATAATTACATGACTATTTACAAATGCACAATCATTATGTATAAAATAAGTTAAAAAAGAATGAAGAGCACAATCTATACATCATGAACACTCACTTTTGAAACGAGTTGGAACGAGACCTCTCCGTTCTATCAGAAGAGGGGTAAAGTGTTTGCTTCTTCCAACTTTTCCCTCTCTCCCATTGATTATCTGATTATCGAGGGACGGCATCGCCCTCTGCTGGCTGGCTCTCTGCCGTGCAGCTCTGCCAGCCTGCGGTTCTACTGTTCTACAACAGGGACTTTGAGTATAAGAGCATTTCTGTTTGGACCTAAAGCCAGCAGCTGTAAGAATCTGTTTTGCACATGACTCTTATAACAGAAGGGCATCTGGAGCAGGTAAGCCTAATCAAACAAGAGTTGACAGAGAGAAAAGTAATTGGACCTTCAGGGACGCAATGCTGAGCCTTGGACCCGGTACAGAAACGTAGCATGCGTTTAGTCTTTCGGCAGATACTCCTATCAAGAATGAGTTACAAAATAAATACTGCAGAGTTTCTAATCCGCAGAAATGGAGGACTGTTATTCAATTCTGTGTCAATGTTGTTACTAATTTTTTTTCCTCTGGAGTGACCGATAATATGGTGCAAGACTGTGCGCCACACACACACGCACACACTTACACACACAAACGCACACACTGTAGCTTGCCCTAAACAAGTGCTTTGTGTTTCTCTACTCCTGTCGAGTCCTGAAGAGGTGAGCCTTGTCAGTTCGCTGTGATCCGAGCACCGGACCACTGCTGTTATATCGGGGTGAGGTCAAAGTCATCATTGACCTCGACAAGGGGGATGTGAAACTCGGGGATTTCAAAGATGCTGGTTGATTTGTAAGTGGCAGGGTCCAGCTCCTGTAGCTTCAGCTGCCACTCCAGTCGCTGGACGGCATTAAGAGCTGCTGCCTCGTGCTGCTGCCTCATCAGGAGGCACGTCTGTGAGACAAAGCCAGAGCAATGCAAAACAGTATGACACGAAGGCCTTACAAACCAATTTCAACATTACATATTGCTTTAAGAATGTCAACTACGATCATAGAGAAATAATTTCAAATAATATTTATTTCCAAATATGCAGACCTTGTAATAGGAATAGTTAGTCTTTGTCATTGTATTAAATAGCCTGTCATTAAAACGTCACACAGAAAACAAAATACATCATTAGCCATAACCACCAACACAGAAATAATATAGTTTACCTTTAACTTGTCAAATTTGTCATCAACATCCTGAAGCCAAGACATGAACTGTCTCGCATTAAACCGATCTCTCACTGAGGTTTTCCCGTCATCCCCCTGCCATGCAAGCAATACGCAAGAGCATAAAACAAAAATGATCACTTATTAATATGTTTTGACTACTTGCCAATACCAAAGCTTTCTGGGAATCGTTTAATCCAAAAACCTGGGCCCATATACAAATGACCAAGATTGTACAATATTGGCAAAAGTAAATTGCTCGACTGCATTTTCAAGACAGTGTTATGAAAGTCTGAAGGAGCGCTAAAAAGCATTTCAGCCACTAAGGTGGGATATTTCTTATGGCTAGACATGTTTCATGCTTTGTCTAACTGGAGTTAAGTATATACTTCCAGAGCAGGAGGTTTCATCAATACAACAAAGAGCCTCTATAAGGACACTAAATGTTATAGCAGCACCACCAATAAAACAATAGTGTGATACAGGCAGATTGGCAGTTACCTACCTGTACATCCTGGGGCATGTTGTATACTTCTGCGTCCAACAAGACTGTGCAAGCACTGAAGGGCAGTGTCTGATTGGCTAACGTTCTTGCAGCACGATAATGAACACGCAAGACTTCTTGCTCATTGGACACGATCAACTTCTCCTGTAAGGTGGGGGGAAAAAAAACAATCATTTGAGAAAAAGAAATTCAGAGAAGTCAATAAATGGAGCATATGGCATAAAATAACAGGATACCTCCAACATTATTCAACTTAAAGAGGACGTACTAATTAGTTCTTACAAGAACTATACTAAACTGTAAAGTGGTGGAACCCTGGAACGGAACCATTCAGTTGTATCTATAGCGTTGATAAAGAAATTCATTTATAAATATCCACTTACCCGTTCAATGCTGTGCTGCAAGCGCAGTTTCATGCGCACAACCTCCTGCTGTTTGAACATCTCTTTTAGTGGTTCAGGTAGTGAGGGTGGTGGTGTTATCTAATACAAAGAAATAAATTAATGAAGGAATACATTAGTATGGCTGACACTGAAAAATACTTACAATTAAATAAATAAAACAGTAAGCGACTCACCGTTGGAATACAGAGCTTGCTCAGAGGATTGCCATCAAGCAAGTAGGACCCATTGAATGTAACATACTCATCGTAGTATTGTGGTGCTTGAGGAATGACACTACATAGCACCTTCCTCTTCTCCTCAATCTTTTTGCGGATGTGCAGGAACTCGTAATAAGGATTAGCCCTTTCTGTCTGGTAGGGCTGAATTTCCTCGAGCTTCAGGGAGTCCACAATTGCTGCCAAAGACTGCTGGGTCTTTTCCTTAATCTGCTGAGCTGAAAGGCTGGCTTGGGTTGAAGGAGAAACTCTGGGCATCTTTCGTTTTCTGGGGTGAGTGACCTGGAGGTCAACCTCATCATCCAGAGGTTTCACTTTTGTCCTTGCTCCAGTTGGATCACTGTCTCGATCTGCCACCGATAATGGAGAAGAGCTTCCAGATGTTGCTCCACTGGTTACGTCTGATTGAGAATCAAGTTGAACCCCAGTGCAGCCCAGATTCTGATCTCCATCTGATGGAGTACCTGGTTTTGCTGTTTTCTCTTCAACAGCAAGCTGATCTGGCATCTCCACGTCAACATCTGCTTTAGCATCTGGGACAGGCTGGATTTGGGCCACATCTTCTGTAGCCACTGCTTTCTCTATTTGTGTCTCAGGAACAAACTGGTTATTGTCTGGCTCTTCCCCTGATACTTCCATTGGCTCATCAGATGTCTGTTCAGGACTAGCACAGTGAGAGACATTTGAAATTGAAGGGACAGGCAAACCATGTTCAATTTTCTCCATCTGTCCACTTGTGTTCTCATTGGAGAGACTTGACTTGCAGTCATCTTGTGAAATTTTTTCTGTAACCTGCTGAGAATCTCTGGCCACACTGGCCGTACCTGGTAATGTCTTAGTAGACTCATCAGAACTGATCCTACAAGAGCTAATGGATAGAGCTTGGCTAGATGTCCAGTCCATTCTGCTCCCATCAGAAACATTCTCCATGCAACTGTCCTCCATTATGTTTTCAGGACCCACTGAGAGACTTCTCTCTCTTTGCTCTGGTCTTAAATCAACGTCTGTCCTTGCTGGGTGGTCAGTACTGGGTTCTGAGACAGAATCCCACTTCAGGTTAATTGAATTTGTAGGTGTTTTGGTGGTGAAGCTTTGCTCTGGCTGTGAGGACACAGCTGATGCAAGCTGGGACACAGGTGCTAAAGAGGAATTTTTGTTTGAACCATCTGTCATTTCTGTATCAGAACTGTCAAGTTGATTTTGTCCACTTTGCTCTGGTAAAGTATCAGTGTTTAGCTTGATGACCTCTACTGTAGTTGGCAACAAACTGCTGGCTTGTGAAAGGCTAGCTTGTTGATCTGCGAGATCTTTTACTGAAGTATCTCGAGAGTTGGATACGCATGCAAACTGGCTGCTTGAACTGCCATTTGCATCCTCAACCCCAACAGAATGTCCAACTTCAGGTATAGCACAAGGAGGATGTGCTGACAGCGAGTTGTGAATACTGAGACTTTCCTGCGTGACTGCTCCACTGGCTTCGGTCTGGTGTATTTTACCAGTCTCCTCATTGGAGTATCCTACGTCACCAACCTTTTGAGATTCTTCAGGCAGCCGATCTTGTTCGCATGGCACGGCTTTAGCATCCTCATCCAGGACAGCTCTTAAGTAAGGGGATACAAGCCTGCTTGACAGTGGTGTTCGGCTTCCAGAAGCTATGTCAGGAAGACTGTTGGTATCATTGACAACTGGAGATCTGGAGGACTGAACTGTGAGGGAAGACTGGAGGAAAGGTGGCTGGGAGTCAGATGCTTCTAAATTGAGGTCCGAGTCGTACTCAGTGGGCTTGGGTGTTAGCATGCTAGCCTGGCAGGAATCCTCTGAACTGGCTACTGAGATCATGGACACTGATCTTGACATGATACCAGATCGTTCACTGTCGGGTCTTGGAGATCGACTAAGGCTGTTTTCTATTACTGGACCAGTCTTTCCAAAACATGAGAGACTCTTCGCATCTAGTGAAAGTGTCCTTCCACTGGTTGCATCCTTTAAGATCTTCTCACGACTGGAAGCCTCTGGGACATCTGAGCTCTTGGAGCGCAAGAGTTCTTTGTTTGCACAAGGTTCACTGGAAGCAGAAATTTTTGCTTTATCTTTGTTTTTCTGCTTCCCAGAGTCAGCTGCTGGTCGTTGTTTCAGCCTTTCCCTCTCTTTTTGCTTGATCTTTTCCAAGTGCTTCTTGTGCCACTGCTCAATCTCCTGGTCCTTCAGGCTAAGCATTCGTTCAAAGCTGGTCTGCATGAGGTCATCATTTACCAATCTTTTCTCTTTGGGACGGGTTTCCTTTTGTGCAGGTGAAGCTTTGGATTTGGACCTGTCTGACTCGGACTCAGAAGGTCTAGCTTTACTGAGTTTGCTTTCCCTATTCTGCTGTGACCTCTCTTTATCCTTATCCTTTTCCTTGTGCCGCTCTCGGTCCCGGTCCCGGTGCCGCTCCAAATCTCGATCCCTCTCCCGTCGGTCCCGGTCTTTCTCAGGGGTTTTCATAACCTCTTCTTTTAATTTTAAGGTTACAGTTTTATTGCTCTCTGATGTATACCCCTTTTTCTCTTCCAAAAGATATTTTAGATTAGAACTTGAGGAGGAGAGAGTAGCCTCTTTTGATTTTTCTTTTTTCTTCTTGTCAGAGTCTTTGTCTTTTTCTCTTTCCTTTTCTTTAATTCGATCAATTTTGCTATGATCACTGCTCTTCTCAGGAACCTTTCCTTTCTTTTCAGAACTCATTTTATCTTTGTCCCTGTGATCGCATGAGGAATGCTCTTTCTCTTGCCGTTCTTTCTCACTTCTTCTGTCAAGCTTGTCCTTATTCTTTTTGCATTCTTCATGCTTTTTTGTAACAGGCACAAGTTTAAGTTTTTCATTTTCCTTGTGACTCTTCTCACCAGACAAATTTGATGTGGTTGTTAATCTGTCCCTCTCTTTCCATCGATCTGTAGAGTTGTGAAGGTCAGATTTATCTAATAAATGCTCAAATTTGGTTTTCTTTTCTTTTTCTGCCTGTTTTTTCTCACATTTTTCAGATTCTCTGTCCTTTGTGGGTAGCCGTTTATCATTCTTCTCTCGAAAGCTCTTCTCTGTAGTCTCCAGCTGACTGTGATCAGCCAAGTTTCCAGTAAGAGGCTTGTCTTCTACCTCCTCTTTTACACAAGGACTTGGAAGGGAGTCTTCAGACTTTCGTAACAAGTTAAGACTTTCTGACCGGTCATCATTTTCAGCCCCTTTCCCATCTTTACCTCCTCTCTCCTCTTTATATGCCACCTCTTTCTTCTCTTTTTTTATGAGTTTGTCCTTCTCTCGCTCGTCTTTTTGTTTTCTCTCCTTAGTGCTGTTGCAGACCGAATGTTTGTCTTTTAACATTGCCTTTTCTTCTTTAATTGGTGACGAGTCAAGGGACTTCTGAGGAGAACAACTGCCTGGTGTCTCACATTTCCCTTTAAGTTCTTCATTCTCATCACTTTTGAAGAAATTCTCTTTCCAAAACTCTCGGTCAAACTCCGTGTTCCTATGTCCATCTTTCCGTAGCTCTTTCTGGCGATGCCGATTCCTCTCAGACTCATAGTCTTTCCTGTACTTGTCCTTCTCCTTGTGTTTTAGTTTATGCTTCTTGACAACCTTACCGTCTTTGTCAGTCTTCCTGAAGGCTCCTTCAGAGCCATCCATACTATTGCTTAAACTGGCATCTTTAAAAGGACTGGAGCTTCGGTCATCTCCATCCAAGCTGTGTTCTTTATAGTGATGTTTGCTTTTGTCCTTGTGCTTACAGCTCTTGCTGCTTGAACCTTCTGTGTAGTCAGAATCTGCGTAGTGGTTGTACTTGACACCATCCATAGGGCAGGATCCATCTCCAATGGAGACAAAAGTCTTAGCATTTTCCTGTTTTAATGGAGTCATCTGCTTGTCAGTTTGACTGTAACTGAGCTTTGGGGATTTCACAGCTGATAAATGAAACAGGTGCACCGACGAATCGTCTTTTGGGCTGAAGGACATTTTGAAAGAGTCTTCCTCCCGAACACTTTTATCAGAGTTGTCAGACACTGTCGCTGTAGTAAACAGAAGAGACTTGCTGTTTTCTTTTCCGTCCTCTTGAACCTCTTGGTTTTCCTTGTTTTTGCTTTGGCTCTTGTTCTTCTTCTTGTTTGCCTTGCCTTTTTCTGCTGGTGCTAGGGTTAAGCTTTCTCTTTTTGTCCTGCTCTCTGTTTTGTGAGTGTCATTGCAGAGTGACCTTGTTGGTGAACACTTTCGTTCTGATGGAGCTCCCATTTCATCGTCTGAACTATCTGAGCTGCAGTAGAGGACTCGGGATGACTTTGGCTTTTTCAATTTGCAGGATGACATTGTTTGATCACTCTTGGTGGACTGTTTGGGTGTGTAATGGTTTTGCTCCTTTTCCTCCTTCTCTTTCTGACGCACTTCTCTTCTCAGAATGTGCCTGTCGTTTAGGGCCTTACTCAGGTCTTCCTCCTCATCCTCATCCTTGAACTCATACTCATCCACACCAGACACTGAAGATGTGGCCTTTGCTGTGGTCGATTTGCTATCGGAGTCCTTCTCGGTGTCTGAATACTCCATATTCTCATCTATGCTGGAGGGGTTTACTGATGGAGGGTCCTCAGAATCTGTAACACAAAGCAAAAACATAATCAATAATCAGGTTTTCAATTTCCATGATGAAAAAAGTGAAAGAAATCTTCACCCGCTTTGTGCACTGGGGCATTGTCACGCTGAAACAGATTCAGGCCCCCTGGTTCCAGTGAATGGAAATCTTAATGCTAGAGCATACAAGGACATTGTACACAATTATGTTCTACACAACTATGCCTCCAGCTTTGGAGCAAAAGTATGGGGAAGAACAGCACATAGGTGTGATTGGTCAGATCTTTGGCCATGTAGGGTAGATATAGAGAGGGTAATGCCGCTGTACCTGAAGAGCTGTCATCTGGGTCAGACAATGGGATCTCCCCCTTCAGTAGCTGCTCAACCTCCTGAGAATCAGCAACGTCCACCGGCCGCTCGCCTCTCTTGTTTGCCTGGAAGGCATTTCCTCCGTGTTGCAAGAGTAACTTCACAATCTGCAAAAGAGTAGGGCCATTATTCGGCTGGTATAAACAATTGTGAGAATTAAATAACCTGGTTGTCAGTCAGAATGGCTTCTTGGAGTATGCATTTTTTAAACATCTTATCCAAAGAAATTGACAAAATGCATAAAAGTTATCAGAGCTATAATTTACATTTTACTTAACAAATCATACAAGTGTTTCGGAATCTGACAGCATTCTCTGTATTTCATGCTTAGGAAGTGGTAATCCAACACTGCAATTATTAGAAAGCACTGAAAAGAAACATACATCTTTGTGCCCACTGCTGGAAGCATCATGAAGAGGGGTATCATCGTCCAATCCCTGCGTGTTCACCTCAGCTCCTGCAGCAATAAGAACCTTTGCTACATCATAGTATCCAAGGTTGCAAGCTTCATGTAGCGGTGTCCAACCTACAAAAACAGAGTCGACCATTCATTAGAAAGGTAAATATTAAAAATATTAAAATATAAAAATGACCATATTCAAACACACCAATACCTGCAAAATCTTTCACGTTTACATCCGCCCCTAGTCCGATCAGCTCCTTGACTTGTTTGACATCCCCTCTGATGGCAGCCATGTGCAGTGGTGTTTCTCCGCGCTCATTCCTCTTGTTCACCTTGTCTTTCTGACGTGAAGTGGAGCTATTTGGCGTCTTTTTCTGCACTGCTGGAGCTTGGGAGGGGTGGTTCGGTGTGGTGTCTGCATTGAAGGAAAGGACACTGTAAATTGTATATTGAAATATCTTCTGGGGAAGAAATTAGGACAAAATGTTCACTATGTGCTCAGCCTTGGTTAGACAAAAAGGAAGCAAGAGTCGAATATGAAAACATCATGTCAAAGATATTGCAATCTGAAAAAAGGTTGTGTTTTGAACATCTTGTATGACTGGAATATACCCAGTTATAAGCTTCAGCAGAAAATCGACAATTCCACACACCAAAAATACAGTTCATGTCAGGCAGGTGAAATTACCTGGACTGTTGTCTCTTGCGGTCATCTGCATCAGCAGGGCCATCTGCTTACGTTCAGACAGTGGGTAGCCGAACAAAATGTTCACAGGGGTGGACTTCTTACCCCCAGACTCCTTTTTTACCCTCTTTTTATCAGGACCATCTTTATCTGCATAAAGAGATGATCAACAAAAGCAATTTGAATTGTAGGAACCATGAATTCCAAGCGAAAGCTTAAAAACTTGTGGCAGGGCACGTAGCGAAACAAATCAGGTAACAGTATTGTTGTAAGATTGTCTAGAGACATGCATTATTCATTGAAATCGGTCACCTCATATCTGTGTGCACGATTTGAAAGGCATGCATGTTAAATGGATATAGCAGACGTGTATGCCTGGACCACTGTTAAAAAGTGGGAAAAAATAAAGAAAAAAAAAAAGATTCTGTATATTCAGCAACAAGAGAAGGTAATGCAATCACTGTGTCCCCCACCCAGTTATGGAAAGAGCTAGACTACAGAAAGTTCATGCGGTAGGAGTTAGTGTTTTCTAAAGACAGCGGTTCTCAGACGGCAATTTATATCATTAAACCCGGATTATTATATGGCAAAAACTATAAACAATATGTCAGGCAGGAGGGTGTGTTGGGATTTATTTAAGGCTGATGCACATCAATATGGTGCCCATGCTTGCTGAGTTAAGCAGTCTCTAAAACGGCTCGAGTTTCTCCGCCGTTCGTTTTGCTGCCTTTGAGCGGCACAGCAGAGCGGCGGATTTAGCTGAGGCAGTTACCTGCGTATATCCTGCAGGGAGGAAGTAATCTTTCTCCCCACATATCGCTCGACTGGCCGGGGTCAGAGTCATCTACAGTGCAGAAGCAGAGAAGCGGGGAGGAGGGGGAGGAGGAGGAGAGGTGGAAAGGGGGAGGAGGGGGAACGGGAGAGGACAGCATTGCGTTACACTCACTCGCTCGCTCCCCCTCTTGCTCAAATGATAAGCAGAAAATACAATGCTCTTCATTAAGGCACAAAAGGGATCCACCACTCAAAGCCAAAAAACCACCTGGGTATGCAGAAAGGGCAAAATCTACCCCTTCTACAAGGGTTATTTTGTCTCCTTTCCCTACAAATAGCAAAAGGGATTCACTTCCTATAAGGATTACAAGCATCCCTTCTTGTACACATAAAATTAAAATGTCTCAAAACATCCGTAAAATTTTTCCGTGATGCAATAAAGTAAACCCCACTGCCCACAGCCACATCCTTCAACATAATGTGCTGAAATATAAAAATAAAATAAACAAAGACACTATAATCCCACTTTATTATGGAAAATACAATTCTCAGTCAAAACAGCTATTTCTAGTTGCACTCCCAGTCAAACATTTGAATAACATTTCCCTGTCTTCAACATTCGAAGACACTAGCTCAACTGTTATATAACTCCAGGGGGGGAAAAAAAGCACAGCCGTACAGTGTGTATGTTTAACCGTTTCCAGAACTAACCACAAGAGGCAGTGTAGAGGCGCATGACTGCTACTGGAATTTTCTACCAGAATGAAACTGACCTGTGTCTGAGTCCCGTTCCTCGTTACGGGGCGGGCTGACACTGAAGGAGAGTTTGCGTTTCATGGAAGACTTCGACTTCCCCTCCTTCCCCATAATCTCACTCCGATCCAGCTTCGGAGTTTTGGTAAATGGGGAGATTTTATCTTTACTCTGCAGAGGAAAAAAAATTAACAAACAAAAAAACCCAGTGATTACATTTTTTATTTTTCCATAGCAAATGTGCAACCCAACCTCTATTACTTATACAGTATTTATTTTGTCAGGTCAAATTTGAGTCCAAAATCTAGGCACGATCAATGTAAAACACAAACATGTACTCATTCGCTAAAGCAAGTCACGTTAAACTGAAATGCTCATTTTACACATTTCCTAAGCTTATGTCTAAACAATGACAGCTGTGAGCATTTCACGAGTACTTCATAGAGAGCCAAACAATCGAAACCTGGTCCGACTCAAATCAAGTTTATGTCGATCTGCGTAAAAATGACAAGAAAGGGACTGATTGCTCGTCTTACTGTGATGAAGTTTCACTTTCATCGCTCAACTTTTTGGCTCTAATAATGTTTGAATGAACTGCACTGTGTCTACAACAGGACAGCCTGAGAATGACACACACCAAATACTATAAAAAAATTCAATATAATAAAATAAATAACACTCTTGATACAAAACAAGGTGTATTTATTTCTAGACCAATGGGTATGCATGCGTTTTCCCTTAAATACATTTTAAAGAAAACTTCGTCATCAAAGAAATAGCTCCATAAGTGCAGGTAACATCAGACATTGTTATTGATCTTAAATTACAGTGGATTATTCCTCTTACACCAACAGATCTTTTCTTTCTTGAAGTTAATAGAACAAATGCAGCTTTGTCACGTTACAGAGAAACTGCAAAACCCTCCGTCATTCCCGTGTCGGAAAACCTAAACACCGGCTCATGCTGTTCCAAAGCACTGGCGCTAGAGACTCCTTTCAAAAATGCTAAATATACTGTACATCTCCCTGTAGAAATTTATCAAAGAGAAATAATCAACACCGTCTGAACAATGAGACTTGGACTACAGTGCAATCAAGAGCAATGTGGTATAAAGTCATTATATTAACTTCCTTCTCTACTCGAAATTAACTGGCATGTCCTGCAGCGGAAAAACATTTATACTGCTGGGTGAAACTGATTTCAGCAAATGAACTAGGTGTAATAACAGAAAAGCAGTAACAGTAGTGGTTGTGTCACCTTCTTCCCCGTCGTCTTTTCCACCATGGCTCCATCTCTGTCGGTCCCAGGCTTGGCCATGGTGCAGCTTCTGACTAGCTGTGGCAGCTACGGCTCACGGGGTTCATCATGGGCCTGCGGTTCAAATTAAAGCCTCAGATCAGACACCACACACATTTGCTCTCCATCAGATCCAGTTACTGACCTGCTTTCTGTTCAGACATGTTTATAATGGCATGTTTAATCTAATGCACTGACCAATGAATTGTGTGTTAAATGAAGTACTAAAAAAAAAAGAACTGATTAAGCCAGGATAAGAGGTAATGATTCCTATTAAGTAAGGAATCTTATCTTACACAAGCGATGCTATTCTGATACTATGAGAAACGAGGTCAGGGCTGAATGTCCTCAACATTGTGTAGAACATAAGATCTTATTGGCGGTACTTCACAGCTCCACCACAAATATTTACAGTTACACGGTAGACAAATAGGTCTGATTAGATGGCTGTAAATGTCTTCAGTGATTTTTTTTTTTTTACTCATTTCACTTAACCTGTGAAATAACCAGGGAAAGAAATAAAGCGACTTCCTATCGACTTGCCCAAACAAAATTCTTCAGTTCAAATGCAACATACTCCATATATATTGTTGCAGTGGCACCAAGCATGAACCCTGCCACTTGATGTACATTTAAACAGTTACTGAGCATAAATATAGACACCAGCCTCAGACACAAATAAACCAAATCACACCACAGCTTATAATTGAAATGTTGGCCATTTCTGTTAAGGGCACAAACATGATGCTCCATCACGAGACGTGTCCGGGTGAACATACGGACTATGGACACAAAGTCCCGACACACGGGGATTAAAGTTCTCGCTTATTTCCTATAGTCTGTATTAATGCACATAATTAGCTGCTGATACTTTTAGCTGAATTGCGTTCATTTTACAGTTCACTATTAACAATGCAATATTACCAACATTTATCATATGGGTCACAATGTGAGAGTACCATCAAGCATTTATTTTCATTGGTCCTACAGATGTTTTTGGACAAAACCAGACAAATTCAAAATAAATATCTGTGGTCTGTCTTGCTAACAAACACGCCCCGGTGTTGTATATGCAAGTGAGGTGAATCATTTTTGGCATGTGAAATCAGCTCCAAAGCTTTGGGGTTGACTCTTGGTTTGCAAAGCCTGGAATCAGTGAATCAACTGATTTGGGCTTGACTTTGATGTGAACCCAAAGCAGGATGAAAACCTGATGACTTGACACAGAACATACATCTACATACACACACACTTATACATACACACATACTTATTATCATTATTAGCATTAGACGCTAATTGATTGGAATAGCTTTCCTGCTTGCTGCCCAACACCGCGTAATGCATATGCTAGTGTGTTTGTCTCATAGACTAATCATGTGAGATCAGGTTCAGTCATTACTGACATCAAGCGGTCATATCAACCAACGAGGTTATTTTAAATGACACAAATGTTTGATAGGGCAGGAAAGATGGCTAAACAGGACCATAAATGTGCAATGCAGATAGAAAAACCCAAACAAATACACCGTGGTTAATAAGCCTGATTCCAAGTAGGGACACTGCGATTTCAATGTTTATCACATTCCCACAAACAAGCAGTTACAGATCGAAGTATTACTCACACGAAAACACAAGCGGTCATGAGGCCAACAATGTGCTCCACCATTTCCAGTCAGATTTCCATCAAATGCCATAAAGTTCTTCACAACATAGTCCAGCTAATCAATAATGAAATTTGTTGCCAGCTGTTTTTTTATCACCAAATTTCATCAATTAGTCACTGCAGCTCTTCTTGTCACACTGGTGTCATCTGGTATATACGCGCACAACTTCAGAGAACTCGGTGTAGTGAGACTTGAGCCAACGACACACTGCTGGCACAGGGGAAAAAACTGCTCTCCATATTTCTATAACCAATCTACGCAAAAGGAGTAGAAGCGCTGAGTCATTCTCTCATAGTGGAGAGCTCAGAGGAGGTGGGGGAAATAAGCAACTACACAACTCAGCAGCCAAAACGGCAGTGTGGGACAAATTCAGCTCAGAGGATTTCCTGTTTGAAGAGAAAAAGCCTTCACATGCATACAATACATCTCTACGTCATTCGAGATCAAAATCCCTTTATACTCTCGAAAGCCCGAGTTCACTAAGACAGCAGAAACAACAATCTATCGACAGGCAGCAAGATAACGACAAGCGCCGCTGGACTGTTTTATAGTTCTTGCATGTAAATGTTACATCAGTGCGATATTAGATAAAAAGTACTTAAAGTCGGAGTCGGAATTCAACTTAAACGCCAATATTAAGATAATTAGTGACAAGAAAATAAGTAGTGCGGGGAACTCTACCCCATCATCATATGTTCATTTCATTACAAAATAAGCCTTTGTAACCCACGATGTTAAGTAACAGTTATAGAAACTGAGTCAGCCGCATCACAGCCGTCCTCTTCTAATGACTGCGATGTGTTAATGACTTCTAGAGACACACAGAAATTGATATAAACAATATATCAAAATCTATGTATTTCAGACAGGACTGGATGTTTGCGTCAGCATAGAAAGCATAGACAACATCCCAAGACGATGCAATGTAATTTCACTACATTCTGGAAGGACACATTTGGATACTCAAGCACTTCAAAACACACACACCCACGCATGTCCATACACACCCAGGAGTGCACATGAGCATGCACACACACAGAGACAGAGACGTGCATGTGCACATGTCGGTCACTGGAATGGAAACACAAACAGTTCCAGACCGTGCAGCGTGACTGTGGTCTGTCGTCTCGTCTGGGACTGGGCCAGCAGGAGAACAGGCTTTCCCACCACTTACAGCCATCGTTAACGGTCATCTAAACCCGCATCTCTACTAGCATCACGATAGCAAGCAGGGGTTTAAATAATGTCACGATATTTAGGATAAATTTGCACTAGCAACAAAACTGGTTTGAAAATACTGAATATTCAGCTCAAATCAGCTCAGCTTTCTGTTACGTATGCTCTTTTTATTAATATGCTCTTTTTGCTCGGTGTCTGAATGCTACAGGTCTGCATGTCCGAGCGTCTTCGTTGGATTGTTAGAGTTTGACCTTGTGCAGCCGAGCCGCTTCCATACTACTGGACACAGCTCCTCCATTAAGAATCAATTTGCCCGCTCTCCACGGTAAGCTTTCTGCCCTTGGAGTATTCGGGGGGAGAAAAAAAAAATACACAGAAGTGGAAGCACAGAAAAATTCTGCTTTCTGTGTAGTTATGGACAAACTGCTCCTGCTGACAATCTAATCACAGCCTGTGCCGACATTCTGCCACCTGAAGAACGGTCACTTTTCTTCTTATGACCATCATGGTCATTGACTGACGTCTCGCCTGTAGAGCTAAATGCAGTTGTCACGTTAGTCGCTGTTTCTGTTGAGAAACCGTGATTGTGTATGAAGCTTCTGCGATCAGCCCCAATAATGAACCTACTTTGTCACAAAGACACTTTGCCACACAGCATGGTAGTGTGTTAGTCACTGATTCGTATCATGTCACACACGTCTCTGGAAGCATTGGCTCCCGTCAGTTTCTTCAACTCAATATATTCGAGTTTTTCCTTTAATTTGTCACCGACCTGTACTTTATCACAATTTGCTGTCATTTTTTTTTTCCTTAAGAACTGCTAGAATATAATGACCTAAAATTCAAATTCAATAGGATACAATGGTGTCTTGATACATTACATTTATGCCATTTTTATCCAGAGCGACTTACTCTTACAACTGAGCAGTTGAGGGTTAAGGGCCTTACTCAAGGGCCCATCAACAATAGCTTGGCAGTGCTGGGATTTGAACTCACGACCTTCCGATCACTAGTCCACCATCTTAACCACTAAGCTACCATTTACAGTTTTCATACAGAAAAAATTTGCATTACCTGAATATGTGCTTTAAGTTTGTATTTTTAATTAATTTAAATACTCGTTCGTTCAATAGCGGCTTGGGTGATCCACTCGGATTCTCAGCAGAATAAAATTAAAACAAAAGCAGAGTATTACAATGAAACATTAGCTTTCTGGCTGTGACTTCATTGGTGTTGATTTCCACACACTCAAAAACTGAGTCCAAAAAGTTCAGGAAAGGGGAAAAGCGAGACATTTTTCTTCTTTTGCCACCTGTCCCTTTGTTTCAAAACAATCCCAATTTGGAATAAGAAATGCAACCCTGCAGGTGTCTGAAGTCACGCAGCTCTCTGGTGCTCAAATGTGTTTTTGAATCCTGCGTTCTCCACCAGCCTCAGCAGAGTCTCATATCTGCAGCTATGAAACTCTCAATCTTTAATTTCTTTAAGATGGACTGAATCAGCAGGGAATCGCTGTCTTAAGCCCTCACACGGGATTACATTTCAAAATTACAGGATAAATTACTTACTGCTTTTTTTTTTGCCATACTCTGTGATTGTCAAACTCACTGATAATTTTAGTCTCGTTGCGTTGAGAAAAAAAGCAGTTTGACTGCTGTTACATGTTCCGTATTTAGTCTTGTCGTGCATGTATCAGTGACCTGCTCCAGATAGTGGTCACTTCACGAACCGTGAAATGAGTTCAAACTGTCGCTGGAACTTTGGCTTGGAAGAAACTGAAATAAAGAGCTTCTCTACTCCGGTGCCTCTTGGATGCCATGTTGTGAACGGAGCGTGATCATATGAACACTTGACGCAAACATCCGTGTTCGTAGAAAATACATCCATCCATCCATCCATACCGCTTTATCCATCTGGGTCGCAGGGAAGCTGGAGCCAATTCCAGCATCTTCGGGCGAGAGGCAGGGTGCACCCTGGGCAGGTCGCCAGTCCACCACAGGGCCAACACAGACAAACAGCCACACACGCTCGCATTCACACCTATGGGCAATGACCTAATCCGCATGTCTTTGGACTGTGGGAGGAAACCGGAGCACCTGGAGGAAACCCATGCATGCATGGGGAGAACATGCATACAGGGAGAGAGAGGGAGAGAGAGATATATCTTGGAACTAGGCTAGCATACTAGCTGGGTCTATCAGCTAGTGAAAACCAGTGGGCCTAGTAAGAGGGTATGTTTTTTTAATAAACCCTCATGGCCTTTCCAGAGTCAGAGTAATGATGAAGCTACTTTTTAGAGGAACCTTGTACAATATAAAGATTTTACAACGAATGGCCTGTTTGAGAATCGAGAGCCATGCAAATAAAGGGGGGGGGGGGGGGTGCATTTGTCAAACTTGATGGTGAAAGCTCGCCAGTGCAGAAACACTACTTCATCTGGTACAGACACCTCTTTATCAGTGATGAGAAGCAGTGTTCAACTCGAAACCCCAAAAACACACACTCCCTTTTGTAAATCTGCTCCTCTTTGCCAACATGCCTTAATAGCACTATACTGGAAAAAGAAACAGTGACGACAGTACGTATGCTCGACAGGAAAATCACTGCTGTGTCTCCTACACTTGCAACACCCAGTAGTATAATTGCAACACACTGGCTTTCAGCTCTCCAAAATATTTCACTTGTTTAATTTGTTGAGCAATCCACAACGGCCGAGTTTGCTTCCAGAGGAAAAACAACAAAAAAAAAAGTTTCGGTTTTCTTACAATTCCTTCCATTAAAATGTTTCAATTATAAGCTCCATCTTCAACATCTTGCTCCTAGCTAAATATTACAGATATTAATAATTTATTAATTATAATTATAATTTATAAAAATTAATTTGCTTCACCATAAAGCCAAATTCTTTTATCCAACAGTGTTTCATTGACTTGTGAAAATAAAAATCATTGGTTCTCTGTCCTTAGAGATGTTTTTTTATCTGTCAGACTGGAGACATCATTCGGACAAGCGAATTGCAGGTCATCAGTGTGGACCATTTATTTCTGGCACACAAATTTATAATAAAAACAAAACAGCTGCTTTGCATTGTTGCCTAGTGTTTTGCATGTACCGCTGTGTGGAACATTGATCAGAACAAAGATCTGGGATTTTTCTTTGTTACTTATGTACAGAATGATGCAGCGACATTTCTAAACCGCTTGGCTCGGCAGTGTTACGCTTCAGCCAATCAGAAGGCCTTATTTAAAAGGATGAAAACTGCAGGTCAAATAAAGGGGGAGGAAAAAAGCGAATTAAAAGTGTTGACTGACAGAACGCAGGTTGTAACTCGAACACCAAGACTAAACTCGGTTTACGCTCAGCCCCTCAAACATCCTTGTGTTTCTGCTCTACAACA
>JAQQZR010000018.1:11059151-11072115 GCA_030068235.1 Notoglanidium macrostoma | reverse complement strand
GCCCAGAAGAGTTGAAGCTGTTATAGCTGCAAAGGGTGGGCCGACGTCATATTAAACCCTATGGATTAAGAATGGGAGGTCACTTAAGTTCATATACGTGTAAAAGCAGGTGAGCGAATACTTCTGGCAATATAGTGTATCTTGTAACAAAAAGTTAAAGAGTAATCCCGTCACCATTATTCTCAAAACCTAAAGGTAGCACGAAATCATGACAAATTGATTTATAACACATAACAAAAAAAACAAAAAAAAAAAAAAACAAAGGTCAAGTTATTTATTTGAAATCGGCCACGTTAGTCTGCACAGACATTCCTTTGGGTTAATATTTCCTCTGTCATTTGCGTGTTTTGCATTTTTAGCATCATTTCTTCTAGTTTGAATGTTTGTTTTTAATCGACATGCATGAGCAAGGCTCTCAGGAACCCAAATTAAAGCTGTCTATTCATTTGATCACACAAAATGATACTGGTTGATATTTCAGCGTTTTGGCTTTGTTTTTTTTGGCTGCTTAAAGTCGCAGCAGTGACGCAATATTCATATCTGTCTGCAGACACCGAGATCTGAACTTCCTAGGAAGCAGTACACATTGCTTGAAGAAGCCTGCGCGCTGCAGCTCAGAAAGTAGGTTAATGGCCACGCATACCCACACGAGCACAGAACAACGCGCTACACTGTCGGTGCAGATCACAACGTGTGCAAATGTGCACCACATTCCTGCACGTGTTTACGTTTTTGTATGTAGACGTTTGCGCTCTTCCTGGTTTTGCTTGCAGTACTGTGTTCTTACAATACCTTTCAAGCATGTGTAATGACGGCTACATCTACAGGCTTATCTTGGCTGATCGTTAAAAACTGGAGCGAGAGAGTAACGGAGAATGGTGAACTGATGAGCAAAGAGTAAGCAGGTGAATAAAGGGAAAAACAAAAACACAAGGAGTAAGAGTGGTGTGGAGAGGGAGAGACGGGGTGGACGGGCATTAGTGACGGTCGAAGGTCAATGGATGAGTGTAGGTCTGGCTGGAGAAACCCCAGCGTAATTAACCTCCTGCATGTCCTCTTCATAAGCACACAGGAGGTTAATACAGAGTGACACGCAGGTCAACAAACTGTTTACAGTCTTCAGGGTTGTTGGTTCAGGTTTGTTGGGGTCTTGCATATTTAACAATTAATCCGATCCTAAATAATGCATTTTTGGGAGATAAAAAAATCTACACAATGTACAAAAGATTTCATTCTGTCTTAGCAGAAGTGAAACCGCAGCACGACTACAAGCACAGCAAACACTCGCACCGTTTTATAGACTGAAACACATCAAACAGATTACTCAACATTACACGCAGGTAAAATTGGTGCTGTGTTGCATCTCATAATAGTTTCCTTTTCACCTACATTGTAGTCCTAGATGGACCTTAATAGCTTGTGTTGCTTCATTTGTTCTTGCAGGCAAACAGATAAAGCCGTGAATGCCTTCAAGTCGTGAACGCCAGTTTAAATTACGAAAACGATGGACCAATCAGTTCAAATCCCTTGATTTGGGAGCCTAAAAGAGCGGAGGGACCGCACACTGTCTCACTGACACTCGTGGATGCAGAAGAGGGGAAACAGCGATTTCCTCTCACAGCGTGATGCCATCCCCAGGCACAGCATGAACGGAGTCACGTGTCTCAGAGGAAGTCTTGGTTGGTAGCTGCAGCATGATGGGGAGACCAGGTGAAACAGTGTGTTGTTTATCAGGGCTATTTCATTACATCTGGCCTGCTGTTCAACAAACAGCACATATTTAACATTGGTTACAGCTAATAACTCGTTAGCATTTTTTTTTTTCAGTCCCTAATGTTCATGACTAATTGGTACAGCAAACGTCTGGACCCAGCGTCTGGTATTTCCTGCTGTAAAGGCATGACGTGTACACAATGCTGTAGCTGCTCACACACTGGTTACAAACCTCCAAAGCCATGAGGGGAATACTATCATCAATATTACAACTAGGCATGTAACGATTCACCTGATTTACAATTCGGTTCGATTCATGATCTTGGGTTCATGATTCGATTTTCCCCACAATAGTTTTCGGAAAACAAAAATTGAAATGAAGAAAATGTTATTACCAAAAAAAAAAAAAAAAAAAAGAAACGTTTGTTAAATAAAAAACACTTTTGTTTCATTTTCTTAAGAACAAACAATAATTATTTACAAACATTTGAACAAGTTGGAATAAAATGTCAACTAAAATATTCCTAATATGATTAGGAAACATTAGTGAAGGCTGTAGTTAGGCTTAAAAATAAAACAACTGCCTCCATTTGCTTCATCATGAATTTCTACCATGAATCTGATATATTGCTACATGCCTGAGAGCCTGATAACAATCGATAATTAAATTAACAAATGATCAGAGAGCCTGAAAATGATCAGGGTTCATTTTTTACTTCCTTGATTCGAAATATCATAAAGTTTGATACATCATTAGATGACTAATTGTGAAACATTTTGGACAAAAATTGCAGTACAGCAACAACAGCACACAATAGCAAGTAATCTAGCAACAAGCTAGCCAGCGAACAGTACAGAGTAGTGTTAGCAACAAGCTAACACAAGTGATGATGCTAATGCTGGGGAATACCTTCTCAAAACAGCGATTAGAATGGCCAAGATCATGTTGGTATCGTAACGGATCTACAAATCAACACTACAGAAAGTGGGGAAGGGATATTTTATACTTTCCAGTGTGCACGGCCATGTTGATTTGATGTCACTATGTAAGGTAGTTGAGATCTCCCCAAGTTGGCGAGTTGAAATTACATGTTTTCTGTTGGGGTTTTTTACGGGTTCCAGATGAAGAATTACAAGTTGCAAGTTGTGTATTCTAGTTGTGAAGAAAACAATATCCCTAACCTGTTCATGCGTAATAACAATAACAAAATCAGTCTTTAGATTTTAGTGTAAGCGTAATACTAATTTACTTCACAGTGGAGTTGTAACCGGATGAATGTGTTTCCGATATTTACACAGAACGCTTCAATGTCGAAGGCGGAGTTACTTGTATGGTACGTTTTGGAGTGAAAATCATGTTTGAAAATCCAAGTGCTTAAAAACAAAACCATGAAGGTCACGCACTCATCGAGAGAAGTACGCGCTTGCCAAACAATTCAGCAGCCGTTACAGACAGAGATCCTCGTAAAAAAAAAAAAAAAAAAAAACTCCAAACAATGACCAGCCGAGTGTGTTGAGCAATCAGCATGCATGCTCTCACACACACACACACACACACACACACACACACACACACACGTGCATACAAGCATGTACTACAGTTTATGTACTTCACTGTTTGTTGCACACAGCTCACTCTACAGCATGTATAGTTTCATTTTCACATCCTCTCTGAAACCAGTGTGCCAGAGGGGTCAGTTTACAGAGAGCAATTCACTTGCATTGAAAATGCACCAGGCTTTCAACATTCTCCAAATAACTAATTTGTGGTTTAAACAAAACAAAAAAAACAACAAAACAAAAAAAACGAGTGTTGTCAGATTTGGCTTCACTGTATTCAGCGACGTCACACGTTAACCCACAGCACATGTCAGACTTGGGTTAGAAATGTTACTGCCAAAAGCTTTAATAGAGAAGATGGAAACGCTCAGGACACTGCGTTTCATTTCCATAACTCGCACAGCTGCTTTAAATTTGACATGGATCTGATACCTTTTTTGCCAAAATATAACCGAGGATGTTCCTGACAAAAGTTTCGATCCCGATGATGAAAAGGTTCGCCACAGTTCCCCGAGCGTGACTCATCTAAACCATGTTTTAAAAAAAAAAAAAAGTTGCCCATATGGGAATCCTAGCAAAACCATGGAAGGGCTGTTTTCTATTTCTTCATTCATCCATCTACAGAAAAGCCGGGGATTGGGTACGGATGATTTAAAGGTAGACCACCTGAAGTGTTATTCACAAGCTAAACCCAGGGAGCCTGGACTCCAGAGCACTGAAGCAGGGAAACCGTAAACTTTACTCGGCTGTAGGGTTTCACGAATGGAGCCGTGTATTCCTGCCCTACGATTAAGTAAATAAATCCCTGATACAATGGTGCACCCATGTTAAATAGCTGTACTATGTTCTCAGCCGACACAGCACAAAATTTCCTTATTCACTAAAGAGATTTTGGGTAAAATGTAACGGCTCAGCAAATTTATTCCCATCATCAATGAGTAACTATGTAGGATATGCATCTCAATATGCAATATAAAATATACATATTACACAATTATACATGCAAGGTTTCAATACACTGATATGATTCGATTCAGGCCCGACGCACTGAGGTTCAATTCAGTTCACTTTAACATGCGCTGATGTGCCCTAGTTCTGACTCAGTCAGGAACAGCAATTTCAAAACATTTCTTCACGGTGTTTCTTTTGCCTGAGAATTGGTGCTACATTCTTTCTCTCTACAAATCCTCTGCGTTTTTACGTTTAATTCTTCATTGTATCTCCTCCTCGGTACAGCGGATCAGAACTGTGTATCTAGGTTTCAACATAGCGGTCATCTTAATTTAACATTTTCTGTAACGCTATAGGGGAACAGGTCCTTGGGTTACTGCCTGCTAAAGCTACTGCTTTTCTACAGGCGACACGTGTGGGGTAGTGAGCTCTGCAAGAGACAGCTACGGCCAGTGTTATAGCTTCTGCATCCAGACACCACTGCACATAAGCTAGGGGTCTGCTGCTATCTGTATCTGTACAATTCCACTTTAACCCAACATAAAGACAATCAAATATGCAATAATTAATGGAAATAAATTCATAGAAGGAAATGCCAATATACTGTGCATGTATGGAGCACGTCCTCCAAGTGGACTAGAAAGCAGAATAATACGAACCACTACACGCCGAGATGTTTGCAATTGTCCGTGTGCATCTGCAAGGGAGTGTAACGGAGGCTTAGCACCGGTTTTACCCATCACAGCTTAAGCTGCAGCTTCCTTTGGCTAACGTTGCCCCGGATCACCTCCGCATGCGTGGAGCGAGGTTTGTTCGTTGTAAGCTTAGCATACTTGTGTCGAGACTTCCTGCTGAAATTTGTTGAATAAAAAAGTATTTTCGATTTAATAGTCAAGACACTCGCTCTCACTCTCTCTCCCTAACACGTGCGTATGAAGTGTCGAGTGTCGATGAAGGTGTTGAATTTTCAGCACCAGTATCAATTTTTAAATGCTTTCCTTTTCAATTCTAACCAGATCTAGACTTGTAACCTGATACAACTATACTGGACAATTTTGCACCAATTTTTTCATTTTTTTTCTTTACACCCTAATATACAGACTACTACTTAAAATGATGTCTGGCAACCTTGGTAACACACCAGTACTTAAGAAGAGTAATATCTAGTGATTTGTCAGGTGTAGCAGAGCTCGAAACTTCTCTTTCTAAATCCAAAATCCTCCCATTGCTTTGTTAACCCCTTGGTCAGGAGACAGGTCAGTCATGTTGATCCAAGAGGAGTGAGAAATAGACAAGGTTGACGACGGTACAAACAAGTCCCCCTCCCTCACTACCAAGTCCACTAGACAAGAGTTCCTACTCCTGAGCCTAGGATCCTGGAGGGCACAAACAATACAGACAGGTCGTTTTTCCAAGACAAGAAGAGAACACACATCATGAACCCCTCCAGAACCACACAAGAGCAGAAGACCGACAGGTTTAAGACACAAAGTGGTGGAAACTAGCAAGCACTCATCTGTTTATGCATTTTGAAAGGTCCTATTAACCTGGTTCTTAACTTCATCAAAGCCGGTCTTATATTCCAAGGTCTCCTAGAAGGGATCCTGAAGGCTGTTGGATCCTGACGTTCTTCACCATACAGACTGCCCGAACTTTCCCGACAATAGATTGCCTGTTGGATGCCTTTAAGGATTTTTAGGTTTATGGATAAGTGTAGCTGCTGGAGGTGTGTCATGCGTATCTACAGCGCGGTGTTTCGATCAGCATTCAGACAGACGGTGGAAGCTGAAGCAGTGTGTGTCCAGCGGCAGAAATTTTGTAACGTCCTGCGAGTTTCAGAATAATTCTGCCACAGTCACATAAGTCTGGCAAAGACGATAAAATGTGTGTCCAGATGACTAGCAGGTTTGTATCTTTTCCTTCGGTTCATGTTTATGTCACATATGGCGATATGGTCACAATAACGAATCATGGATTTATTTACATAAAACTGCAATCATCATGACGAGGCACGTGTGAGTATAGAGCGAGGCTTTACACCTGCTCTGAAGGTCATTATAATGGCTGATTTTCTCATCCTATGGGATTGAATTTTGGTTTACAGATTCCAAGTAAAGAACGATGTAAGCTACTAAATTAAGATTTCTAGATCATTCACCTTTCCGTGATTCATAAAGAAAAAAGTGCGCGAGTAAACATGCATGAAACCGAAGTGCTGAATCGCTTGATAGAGTAAAGATGCCTCAGAAAGACTCTCAGCACTTACTGACGTGGCTTCTGATTGATCCTTGGCACACAGATTCTAAACCTGTGCGTGTTCATTCCTATGGTTAGACAAAGAACTGCATTATTTGTGTTCTAAGATCTTTCCGCTTTCTTTTTGCTGTAAACTCTGGTTTTACCCTAGTGAAATGAAAGTATGCGGGCAGACACGTATGGCAGCGCCCAAGGACAAAACCCTATTTTGGTCTCACGTACCCAGTCAGAGAAGTACAGTACAATATTTGGGATTGGGCATATTGAAAAATTCAGTACAGGTCAAACATTCTTGGCAGATTCGTACGGTAAAAAGCTAATCTGATATGGCCAGGCTTTGCTAGCAAACTTCTTAACAATAAAGGATTAAAAAGACAAAGACCATTGGGGCCTGTCGATATATTCCATATCACAGTGATTATTGGGATTAGAAAAGGATGCTGAACTCCCTCCAGTTGGTGTCCCCACTCCTCAAGGGCCTGGTCAACAGCCACCAGTTCAAAGTTGTCCATGTTCTAGTCCAGTAGCGAGTGCAAAGATCCAACCAGGGGGGCATTAAGAGAACACTGCACCAATATGGACCCAGAATCTCTCGCCTCAACAGTGAAAGACAACACAACTTTAGGAGGTTTGGCCATGTACGCCTGGGGACTCTAAACATCCCATGATGCACAAGCAAATATTCATAATGCCACCTAGTAGATTATAATTTCTGCATTTTTATAAAATAATTCTATACTCTTATCAGGCATCCGGCAGAAAACCTGTACCAACTCGGACGTGAAGACGATGGATGATCCGCCGCGCGGGAGCAGGACAAGAAGAATTATACACCCTTATCAGGTCTGATCTGATCGAACTGGGTGCTCCCCTGACCTGTTCAATGACTGAGGCAAAAAGCAATGCATTTAATCACACAAGATGTACCATGGTTTTATAGTGCTTCTAGTAGATCGAAGTGAATTGAGGCAACAGCCATAAGAAAAATGATTCAGTGGTATCGTCAAATATCAAATCGTTACGTAATATACTTATAGATCATACTGCGTGGAAGTCTGATGTTTACAACCCGAGCTACTAGTATTATTTAGGCCTTACTATGACATCTAAACAAACAAATATTGAATATAATACCGTATACAACTGTTAGGTCCGGTCCAATAATTTGATTGGTTGAGCAGCGTTCCAAGACCGCTGATATTTCACACAATAGTACTGGGACATTTCACCAGAGAGGATCGAGCCGCAAACGTATGACCATTTCAGTGTCCACCTTTTGGAAGGGGGAGGGAAGACGGCTCTGCCTTTATGCAGACCAGAACGACCCAACGCTCCACTCAAGCCAAAGTAATTTCGTTTGGGATGTAAGGCAACGTGCCCACTTATGAGACCAAGACTGTTCCACTTTTGCTCCCATAAAGCTTTATCATGCTGCTCTATCTTAGTATATTTTAAGAGCTTTAGTTTTATTGTTTGCATCACGTCGCTCAATCCACTTTAATGGCAATGTTAACAAATCCATGTGAGCTAGCTAGCCAACTAGCCAATGTTAGGTATAGCTATAAAACTATAGCTATAAACTAGCTATAACATGAGTGTGGCTTCTTCAGGATCGATTTCCATTCGCAGAGTAGCATAACGCTTGGTCATTTTGTGTCCAAAATGTCACTTACGAAGTCGTGCTGCTGTACTGAATACCAGAACGGCCGTGATTAGCTTCAGCTGTGCTGATTTTCAGTACAACAGCACTCCTTCTCATGTGATTTTGCTTAATCATGTAACAGCGCTGATGGATCTTGAATATGTTTGATCAGAAGGTGTTAAAGGTGCAGCTCTGACAGCAGTGAAGCCTGCAGGGAAAATCGCAGTTTTATATTAATGCGCTCAGACCTGTAACGTCAACGACTACATGAGGCTGCTAATAAAAGGATTTTTTAAACGATTAAAATATGTGTAACAGTTGATGCGGTGAAGTGTTTTTGTGTGAGGATACATTTATCTGACGTTTCGTAAAAAATGTAACGCGACATTTTTTCTGTCTTAACTTCAAGAAAAAGAAAGGCCGGCGAACTGTTTGAAGTGGTTACATGCTCGAGCGCAACAGAAATTTATTTGTTTTGCAGCCATTCCACAACATTAAAAACAAATAGAAACAGATATAACGTATCAAGTATGCAAATATTTGATAAGAACAATAAAGAAAACGTGGTACATGTGTTGATATAGCGAAATAATCAGCTTCAGGGTGGTAAAGGCATCACACCACCCTGGTGGGGATTCTTTTCCTATAACTGTCGGATATTACATCTTCCACATACAGCTTTCTTAGTATTATGTAAACCTTTAAGTAATGACTATGCTCAGGTTTTAATCTTGGTGATTACAGCTGGTAATAATCTTACTACATCATCAGCACTAAATATGACATACAATCCTTATATTTCCCCACACAATGCACTATTATTAATCTGTCATGCTAACTCGTTATTTCATGATGGTCGTGTAAGCTAGCATTGATTGTTTCCCCTTTACACAGCAAACTGTCAAAAGGTTTGAGCATCCTTCTTGCAAAGAAACCGGTTATGAGAGTCGAGCAAAGTGAAACCACCTTCCTGAGTTTTAAATCTTGCGTACTCTCGGTGGCTTTGGCTTGGCCATCACGTCTGCACTCGGCAGTACTGCAGGTGGCAGCATGAAAATAACGAGAAAAGCTTTGCACCAAAACAACTAACAGCTACCATGTGATCCGTTAAAAACCACCAGCTGGGTCGTAAATATAGAGCTAGGCTCAAATTATCGTCGTCGTTGCTCATTGAGCTGTGCGATGTTCAGTTTTTCATACAACAGAGATGCTGCTTTAATCAACAAATTGAAGCGACATCCAGAAATGACAATCACATTGGCGAAATGAGCACAGGGAAGTTCCTGTACTAGAAAGATGAAGGAACGTTCTAATAATAAATATAACAAAAACATTTTTTAAAAAAAGGTAAGTGTTGAGTATCACGTTCCTCCTGTCTTGAACGTGAACCATTCATTCAGCTTTGACATCGGTCCTTTTGACTAATTCTGTTTCGAGATATTAAATACAGAAGAATCCAATGATTCAGCGACTACCTTTACAACTAACTCTTTTTCCAGCGTGGTCCTGACCACAGTCACGGACAAATTCGCCACATCAGCTGGCTACAGTACCACGTTCCTACGCAGACTGCTCTTTCAGGTGGGACTCCACTTATTCGGGGATTTTCCCCTGGAAATGATGTGCATTTTCTTCAACCGTTCTAAAAGACCTTGTCTGCAACAGAATCCAAAGCACAGACAAATGTTTCTAGGCATCGTTTCTAGTCTGGAGCAGAGAATCCACACATTTGGCCTGAAGGTCACTGGTAACGCCCTCTTAATGGAAATTAAGACTCAAATGACACATAACTTCACCAATCAAAGAGCAGTATTTGAATATGATGCAAAGCTTCGGGACAAATGAAGACCGAAAGGTCCTGGGTCTTACATATACAACCCTTTAATGAGTTTGTAGGACACTGAAGTGGAACAAAATGCCTTTCTTTGGAATAATAAGCAGAATAACAGGATCTGTAATCAGATCTCGGCACGTCTTAAAAAAAAAAATTTCAGGTTCAGTGATTCACAACAGTCTACTTTTTAACCTTAAACAGGAATGACTGTCAAAATAATTTAACATCTACATTAGAAAAAAAGGCATTTATAGATTTCACACTGAGCCCAAATCTAATGAAAATGAACAAAATCTTATCTAAATAACCAGGAAACAAAAGGCATCAGCACCTTCTCTTCTTCTTCACTTCACAACCTTCTCATGTTGTGGAAAAAAAAGAGCAAGGCAAAAATAAAAATGGCATCCAGCTCGAATGTGAAGCAGAGCGAGGGGTCTCTCACGGGAACAGATCTGAACACAAAGGGCAATGTCTAATGGGTAAGAGGGTGAGTCAGTGTGCTCTTACGCATGCCTGTTTCTCTCTCTACACCACGATAACAGCTCCTGCTCACATGATGAACGCCATGGAAATGCTGATCTTTATCGGCCAATGGTGCAGACTGCGAATCCACATCGCCGTTAGAAATCACGTAAAGCTGCACATTGTACAGGTAACCAATCGCTAATACTCTACATCTATTTAACCTACATGACATTAATGCTTTGTAGAAGATTTCACAAAATGAAAGCAGTACTGTTTGTATCGTCTGCTGTCATTTTAACATTCAGCTAACACATCCACTCCTCGTTTTCCCACCGTCCCTCTCTATGCTACCGACCACGGAGGAGGAAGGCTAATGAGGCACGAGGCTCCCTTTGAGAAACGTGAAGCCAGCCAGCTGCATATTTTTTCTGATCCGCTGCTCATTCTGCATCACAGTGCAGCAGCACGACACCCTCGGAGGAAAGAGCTAGCCGCCCTCTTCCTCATACACAAGCTCGCGGACGTCCAGGATTGCCTCGTATCACTGTGATTACAGGGGAGAGCGACTGCGCCATCCACCCTACCCAGAAAGCACGAAGGATTTTGCTCCCATGACTCCTCACTATGGATGTCTGTGGTGTCGCCTGGTGTCAAACGATAGACGGAACGTGTTTCTGTTGCGCCACTCGGGACCCCAATTAGTCAGCGAACAGTCTTTAAACCTTCCAGCAACACTGCACTGTGAAATCAACATCAGGAAATGGCTTATTTTAGAAATGCATGGAACTAAAAGTCAATATTAGTCGAAATCCTGACTGAAGTCAGACCGTGGAAGTGCCATGATTAAACTAAAACTACTGACGTGCTTTAAAGTGCTTTTAACTCAAGATAGTCTTCATTTCCGTGTACGTCAATCCATGACTCGTTAGTCACTTTACACAAATTAAGCTAAACTGCTTCTCGTCACTACTGGGTTTCAGAGACAGCCCAACACGCATATCACAGAACAAGGGTTCTTAACTCCAGTCCTCAGAACCCCCTGTCCGGCATAGTCCGGGTCCTCCCTACCCTCAACACACCTTTGCCGCCTCGTTAAGGGCTTAATAATTAACTGATTAGCTGGGTTGGGTGTGTCAACAGTAGGGAAAACATTAAACTGTGCAGGACAGGAATTCTCCAGGTCTGGAGTTGAAACCGCTCGAGTAAAAGATAAAGCACAGCCTTAAAATGATTAAAATCACTCTATAAAGAAGCCGGTTCCATGTATACGGTCATGAAGGCAACACTATGCTTGTGTTACCAGGATCACGTTTTTATTTCTGCACTAGGGCATGAAAATAGTTTAATAACATTATTATTACTACTACTACTACTACTACTATTTTCACTCAATACTAAAAATCCTGATTATTATTTACATTTATTCCGCTGACTTAAGAAATCCTAAGATCAATAATCCTTAGCGTAAGTATGCTCCTTGTCACATAACTACACATCTGTAAAGCTACTTAAAGACGCCACATATATAAATAAGGCCAACATATCGTACACCTGATCTACTGTGCCTTATTGGCCGTGCACCAAAATCACAGGAGATTATGTTTGATTAATTGTGGAAGCAAAAAATCCTGAACATGATTAAAATATGATTAATTGCGCAGGCCTAGACAAGGTACATAGAACAAAAAAAAACTAAATCTCTTTCACAGCAGAGCTAGCACAAGAAACTCATGTGTTAATGCAAATTGTGTGAGGTTATGCTGCGACAGATAATGCTGCAGGATAAAAAAAAAAATCTACTCCCAATAATGTGACGCAATTTAAGGCAGGACTCATTGACAAATTATTTTTGCCACTGAAATGCGATCCTTGACGATTTCCTCCGTTAAAACGATGCTGTGTGGGCCGTAATCCAGCAAAACCCTGATTTTCTATATAAACAAACCATGAACGATGGACAATTTTAGAGCAATCCAGCACTACAAAAGCTGACAAACAACCTACACCTCCATCTCAAATACGTCCTGCTGAAACTGGACCAATCCTCATACGAGACCTTCTGCCTGTGGCTAAACGCCTGAAAAAGGGGGTCAATGGAAAAACGAGCGACCGCAAGCTCCTGTTGGCCAGCGGCCCGGTGGAAAAGCGGGAGCTTCGGATAATCCCTAATATGTCATTTTGCGAGTGTGTGAGTGCAGGACTGCTGGAGTGGGTGTAGAGATCTGATTTACGGTCCAGAATAAAGCCCAAGAGGAATATTTCGTCCAACACACATACACAGTCAAAGCTAAAATGTTAACATGAGCATGATAACAGGTCACTTAGTTTTATTAATTGAGAAGTGACACATACATCCATGAAAAAACACACTTACAGTGCTACATGTGTTATGTAACGGGCTGGTATCTTTTTTACTTTATGTTATTGCACTATGATTGTCCATTAGCAGTCTTTTAAACTGTAAATGAAGGTAGGTAGGGCTTTTTACTTTGCTGTGTGCTACTGCGCTGAACTGCTTGGCAAATTCCTGTGTCATGCACCAT
>JAQQZR010000018.1:11013650-11030973 GCA_030068235.1 Notoglanidium macrostoma | reverse complement strand
TACTTCGGTACCTTTTGCCAGATGGCAGGAGGGTAAAGAGTGTGTGTGAGGGGTGTGTGGGGTCGTCCACAATGCTGTGTGGATATGTGTGTGTATGTGTGCACCAGAATCTGGCATCTGCAGCAGATTCTGCAAAACAAACTGTATTGCAGAAGCACGCTTTCTCTCTTCAGGAGCAGTGCTGAGTGTGTGCTCCTACTCTTCATTAAAACTTGGACTACTTTTGTACTGCTTAGTCACCCTTGATAAATATATATACTATATATGTGTGCGCTTGTGTTTTCAAGCATTTGTTGCATACAACCCAAAATGACATACGTGGATAACTTAGAAGTTTTATTTATCCTGGCCATTGAGTATATGATGGCAGAGCCCTCAGTCTGCTTCTGCCAGAACTATTTTTGCCATTTGGGTTCTTGTTCCAAGTTGCAGCTGAAGTTAAAAATACTGGCGGATAACCTTCAAGGTTAATTTTAATGGCATATAAAGGTCTATTTTTGGGTTACTTGGATGTGAGGCCTCATTCCTGCCAGGCCATTGTCCTACTTCTTAAAACTGAAACAAGTTTGAGATGCACTATCTATATGAACTATCTAAATTAGTTGATCAGTAGTTGTAGTTGATCATCCAAGATACATACAAAATTTAGTCTCTTTAGTTTTGCATTTAATCTACAATGTGGTTGTCTTGTGTGGAATTGTACACAACTGCATTAACCATTGCAGGAAAATCACATATATATATTTTGCATGTGATTACTGTATGTGGCAATATGTAGTTAAATGTGGCAAAACAGGCGAAAGTGCATTTCAACATGTTATGTGCTGCATTATTGATGCATTTCATCAAGCACATGTGCCATAATAATAATAATAATAATAATAATAATAATATGATAAATAGACATTATTTATTTAAATATGTCTATATGTTAATTTTTTTAAATGCTGTATTAAAAATAATCACATACAATGTCAAATTAAACTAATCATGAGTAAAAAAAAACGCATGTGGAAATGAATTAAAAAATAACATGGAAATTAATTAATCACATGGGAAAAACACATCTAAAATCATGTCTAAATTCACATGAAAATGATTTGTTGTTTTATTTAAAAACGTGAGTCAACTCATTTGCTTTAAAATTTGAGTTCATCGAAACGCATATAGTAAGTTAGCATAATGAGGCTGAATCAAGCTAACTTACTTTTTTTAAGTTAAAACAAATCATTTTTACAGTGTCGGAAAGGAACAGGTGACTCTGAGATTTTTTCTTGTTTATAAATCACAATACTGCATACTGAGACCTACAATTCTGCTTGACATTACTGAAGAACTGGATGTGGGTTACGGGAGATACTTATGAAACAGATTTTCATTAGTTCTTCACATTAGCTTCATAGCTCCAGTGCAAAACCAAAGTAGGAAACATCAGGTACAAAACATGACTTTGTTGATTGACTGCATTTAATACTGACAAAGCTATGCTTTTATTTAGCCTTCTGTTCACTGTGTCACTTTGATTGTGCTTCAGTTTGCAGGGTTTTCCTCCGAGTCTCTGGCTGAGAGGATCGTGGACGCTCAGTGCAGCATCCTGGTGACGGCAGGTAATGTACACACTGACGTGGCACTGTGACAGCAAGGAAACAGTGTCAACCTGATTTATGAGTGGTTATCTTCAGATAACTCAAACAGTTTGACAACAACAGATAAGACGTAGTAAATAAAAGGCATGTTCCTATAGCTTTTTTTTTATTTTTTATATCTCTGTGTGTGTTTCAACCCACAGACGGCGTTTACAGGGGAGACAAGCTGATCAACCTGAAGCAGATTTCAGACCATGCCTTGGAGCACTGTCAAGAAAAGTAAGTCTCCTTCTTTTCAATCTTGAATTCTTTCAGCCAAAATAGCTCCTGTTTGCCCAAACCTTCCCTAACAAGCCACAGCCTGTGTTCATTAGCCCTACATCCTGCACCATAAGCCTTTATGGAGGCTTATCAGCCTCTCAAAGCAACGGCTACCAGCGACAAGTTGCCGGGCAACAGCACGGCTTGGAAACAGCATGTACTGGTTGTCATGGCGACAGGTGAAATGGAACGTACGTGCAGCTGAAGAGGGCAAAGAGATGAGACATGAAAAAAGGAACGATGGTGAATAATCTAGTAGAAACCGTTCACTATCATTAGGTGTTGACACTCTGACTCATTGAATGCAAAGATAAGTGAATTTGATGGCACGATGACACGTATCTCACTTCCACGCTGTACAAACTACAATTTACTGACCTAAATTGATGTGCCAGACATGATTAATCTTTTGCATCTCTTGGGTCTAACTAAATTGACCTGAAAGTGTGATGGAGTAGCTGAGTCACAGTTTCATACATCCTCCATTACCTCATCTCTATGTCTATCTCTTTCTGTCTTCTCTTATTCTATCTCTCTGTACATCTCAGAAGCTCCTTTACAGTCCAGAAATGTCTTGTTGTGAAGCATCTTGCCTTCAGGACAACCAGTACCTGCAATAAGCTACAGGTTGGTCTAACTGTAACTTTATTTCACCTTGCAAAATGTTGCAAGATTGAATATAACATCCGCCTTTCCATCTCACTGTTTAAAAACTGGGTGTAATACATCTTATGTGCTCATACTTGCATAATGAAACGAATCTCTGTCCTTATCTGTATCTGTTTTATTGCTGTATTTGGATATAAACCTGAAGTGGGTGTGGCCTAAATGTGAAGATTTTCTAAAATGAATTATGCCACTATGCCTCCAGAAACACAGGAAAATCCCCAAATGGCGAAATACCCTCACTGTCAGGCAGATCTGTCAATTCTGGCTATGACAGTTCCTCAACCTCAGCTACATCACTTGAGTTTATAAATGGTCTCAACTAGCAATGTATGTGGGACTGTTTTTTAAAATCCCACTATTATGTATTATGTAATATACATGTACCTGCCTGCAATATTTTCCTAATTATTAAGTTGGGTCAAATTCCCAAACTACAAACAAGATAGTAGCTTAATATAAACCACCATGACCCTGACCAGGCAGTTACTAAGGATGAACCAATGAATGCTGTAAATGCTGTAAATATCTGATTTTTTTGTTGTGTCCTTTGGGATCCCAGTCCCGATATACAGTTTAGGTCATATCTTTACATACAATCATCATGTCATGGCAATATTGGACATAATGATTTCTTTGAACAGTTCTTTTTCGGGGGAAGAATGATTGTACAACATACATCTTTAATAATAATAAAAAAAAAAAGAATTTTGTGCACAAGTTAAAAATTTTTATTTATTTTTTAATCAACACCGCGTCAAAATTATACAAACCAGGTGGAACATATACATTCAGCAGACCTAATATTTTGTTAAATGTCCCTAACAAGTTTCACCTTGACCAGATGCTTTTGGTAGCCATCAACAAGCTTCAGGCAGAATTCTGGCTGGATATTTGACCACTCTTCTTGGCAGAATTGCGATTAAATTTTGTGTTTCCTGGCACAGACCTGACTCTTAAGCAGAGTTCACATATAGGGTTCGGGCCAGGATGTAAATTTAATGTTAGCCTGCTTTATCCATTCCGCAGCCAGCTTTGATGTGTTTGGGGGTCATTGTCCTGTTGGAATACCCAATTGTGTCCAGGCTTCAGCCATCTAGCTGATGGTTTAAGTTTATGCTGAAGAATTCTGAGGTTTCTCATTATTACATCCATTTTTGCAATTCACCAGTTTCATTGGGAGCAAAACAGCCTCAAAGCGTGATGCTGCCACCACCATGTTATTTTGGAAGTTATTTGGCCGTGGCAAGTTAAAAGACATTTTGAATCTTTCAGCAAACAGAATTAAAAGTCAGTTTATGTATGTTTTTAACCCTGTGTTGATTTCTGACCTAAATCTTTGCCCCTCTAAAATCCTACTCAGATTTGTATTTGTATCCATTTAGCATACAATTATACAGTATTTTCATTCCAAATAACATACCACCAAATATTTGTTTACATATACCTTACTGTGTGTGCATATGTGAGAATTTATTCATGTTTGTCTGCATATGTATCTTACAGACACCTTGGAATGCAGAGTGCGATGTGTGGTGGGACGATGTTGTGAATAGTGCATCAGATGAGTGTGAGCCTGAGTGGCTGAATGCTGAAGACCCGCTCTTCATCCTCTATACCAGCGGGTCTACGGGCAAACCCAAGGCAGGGACATTCACATTTTATTTATGATTTATTCATTATAAATACATTTTACTCATTATAAATAGCAAGCCAGTATAGCATTGACTACAGAGGTGACATAGTTAACAAAGTAGTAGTATGACAAAATGACAACAATACCATAGTAACTATGTATCAAATAATATTGTGTGCTTAAAATGTCCAGATTACAGTTAATATGTTTTACTGGTGTCTCATAGGGCATACTGCACACTATTGCTGGCTACCTGCTCTACACATCTCTTACATTCAAATACGTCTTTGATTATCACCGTGATGATGTGTACTGGTGCACAGCAGACATTGGCTGGATCACAGGCCACTCCTACATCACATATGGTCCTTTAGCCAATGGGGCAACTAGTGTGCTGGTGAGTCTTTTAGCCATGGTTCATTTTGACTGTGTTCTTTACTTCAAGTTGGTTTGGTTGATTTCGTTACAACGTGGTTAGTACATATAATCAGACATGTTTGTGTGTGTGTGTGTGTGGACTCGTGGCAGTTTGAAGGCATTCCAGTCTACCCTCACGTAGGCAGGATTTGGGAGATCATAGAGAAGCACAGAGTGTCTAAGTTTTACACAGCGCCTACTGCCATCAGGCTGCTTATGAAGTTTGGGAGCGAACCACTGCAAAAGTGAGTGTGTTGTAATATAATACACACTTTTGTACACACCTATGTGAGGATATGATCTCTAATGCTGGTAAAAATCAGATCATTTATACCATACCACATTTATACCATACGATTTTATCCACATCGCTTGCTAGGCACTTGTCAAAGCATCACTAGTTAGCCAGACATGTTAATATGCAAACAGGTTACATTTGACCAGCAATTTCCTGTCCTGTTCCTCATTTACAGTAGTTTTGTAATCCACAACCTCAACTGTGATTTTGTGTGTTCCACTTGTTGTCAGCTTTGATCATTGAAGAATTTGATCTTTTTTATCCATTTATAGTTACATTTAACTTTGTGGCGCCTATGTGAACCGGATTAGTCCCTGTTAGCACTGATATTATAGCAGCTGTTAACAGTCAGTTCAGTATAGTCACCTCTCTCTCCATTTTTTCTTTTTTTTTTCTTTTTTCTTTTGCATTCTAGAGGATGAACGGATATGTTCTAGAGAATGAATTTGCAACATTTGACCAATTGGAATCAAGACTTCGACAGAACAAAATGATTTACAGTGTATAGTATAAAATTGACAGGTATAACAGATTTAAATCGAATCATATGTATTAGTCGGAGCAACAGATTTCAACATGACTAATTTGAGTACAAGTGTAAGACCATCTGGTTGTGCAAGACACTGACTATGTGTTAACAGTCAACGTAATCTGCACAATTAGCAAAAATATTATAGCAAAAACACCTGACCTTCGGACACATGCCGTGAACACGTGAAACCCCACACACAGATTAGCCCAAGTTCAGGAATGAACTAAGAACCCTGGAACTGTGACATGGGGATTTTACCCATTGCACCATCATGCCACCCAGAAATGATACTGGCATTAAGATTTAATACATGGCCTTGAAATTGAAAGCAGTTTATTATAATGGAAAGTAACAAAGGCGTTTGGGATTTTGTGATAGTAATTTAAATTCATCTTGGTTTTAATCAGGAAGCCTGTAATTTTATACCATTCCCATCCCAGAAGAATTGACACAGCAGATTGTACATCATGCTCAAATGATGCCTTTTTTTCCATGATACTTTGCAATCTGTGTGACTCAGATGTCAGATTATACCACCATGTTCTAAGAACACAAACTGCTACTTATTTCGATGCTCTCTTAAGGGCTGAGTTCTCCAAACTCAGGGCCTGCGAGGCGGCTGTGGTTGAAGCAGTAATCAGTACTGCAGTCTCTGATGTAGGCTTTAACTGGAACTTACTGGTTTTCGTGGCATGACAGGGTTCACTGGGTTCATTCACCAGTTCTTCGCTGGCAGAAGTGTGGACTTGATGCCATCTACTGGAGACAGGAAGGAAATACAAATGGAGAATGTTCTAGCACAAACCGCTGTCATTAGTTGTGCCACACGTTTGCTAACTAGCTAGCAATAAAAGTATAAAAATAAAAATAAAAATAACATAAGCTGTCGGTAGTTCTGATTGCAAAGCAAATCACAGGTTTCTATTTCTATATATAATCTAAGATGAATAACAAATAGATAAAAAATGTGCTGTTGTTTAAAAAAGAAAAATATGGGATCACTGATGCAGTGACGTTTTCTGTAAGGAAACATTTCTACAACATTTATGGAAGGAGCTTTTGTTCCTTTTGCTTTTGTTCAAGAACTGATCTAATTTTATTAGCCCAGAGGAAACCCATGCAGGCACAGGAAGGCCCCAGTCAGGTTAGAACTTGCTGTGAGGCAGCAGGGCTAACTACTGCACCGACGTTTCGCCCTGTGTTCTATTCCTTATGTAACAAATTAAGGAACATAAACTGTCTGTACAGATTAAGTGTGGCTACATAAATCTCAGTTCGAAATGTTTTTAAAATACCGACCCTGCATTATGGTTCTTCCCATTGCTTACCTAAGCTAAAACGACTACAACTGATGTCAGTGAATATTAAGATCTACAATGACCTCTGACCCACTAAAGGTTCATGAATATTATGACAATCTCTGTGAAAGTGTTTTTCATTATTTCAGCGAGTCTTACTCTGTCTGTTTCAGATATGATCTGTCTAGTTTGCGTGTTCTGGGGACTGTGGGAGAGCCCATAAACCCGGAAGCCTGGCTCTGGTACCACGATGTCGTCGGTCAGGGTAGATGCCCCATAGTCGACACCTTCTGGCAGACTGAGACGGTAAAATAATGTATATTTACGAACAAAAAAAATGTTCATTCAAATAATTCTATGCGTAATCAGAGAGTGGAACTTTATTTTCTATGATCATTCAGCCAAACGTGTACAAGATGTGTGAGAATTTTAATATGTTGATGCTAATAAAATAAATCATTCTTTTTGTGAATTTGGTCTTTAGGGAGGTCATGTTTTGACTCCATTGCCTGCAGCAACACCACTAAAGCCAGGATCTGCAGTAAGTCTCTTCAACATAATCTATATAGTTTTCTCAATTAAGTTTTAAATCAAGGCAATGATAGATGATTGCTTAGTTGGGTTCTTTACTGGTGCGATGATTTCACATTATAAATATATCAACAAATTTAGTCTGGAATCTGCAGTTATATTACTGTACCTGTTATATTCCTTTTATACTATTACTAGTTAAAGAACACCTCATACCTTTTATCTGTTTAAAGTCCTGAACTTGGTTCCTGTAATCACTTTTGTTAGTAATACCTGTAAACAGTTGCATCATTTCCAGCTTCTCTTTTCTCTCTTGCTGCCAGTAAAAGAAAATGCAGCTTGTAATATTACTAAAAAAGAAATACAAATCCCTCTATCCAAAGACTTTTACATGTCAGAAAAGTTCCAGCTTTACTTCAGACTGTTACAAAGTGCTGACACTGGAGACTCCTTCCAAAAATGCTAAATAAATAATTGTATAATTGTATAATCCTTATAGTGTTATTGTTTGATTATTATATAACATTTCAACTGTTCATAACCCCTGAACTGCAAGATGTGATTTTTTTTTTGTTATGTCATTATTTTGAGTTAGTAACTTGCTATTTTTAGATTTTTTTCTCATTGTTTTGTCATAGTATCTCATGAATTTGATGTTGTTATTTTAACTTATTATTTCAAGATATTATCCCATTATTTGGACTTAGTAAGTCAATATTTTCACTAGGTTGTTATTATGAGTAGTATCTCATAATACTGACTTAGTATGCCATTGTTTTTACTTAATATTTCATTATTTTGATTTAATATCCCATAATTTTGACTTACTATGTCATTATTTGGTTATTTTGACTTAGTCTCTCATTCTTTTGAAGTAGTCTCTCGTTATTTGGACTTAGAATCATTATTTTTACTTATTGTCATTATTCTTGACTTAGTCTCTCATTCTTTTGACTTAGGATCTCGTTACTTTGATGTCTTTGTTACTTAGTTTACTTGGCTTTGTTTGATGTCTCGTTACTTTGAATAATGTCATTATTTTTCCTTAGTATCTCTATTTTGACTTAGTATTTTATACATTTGACTTAGTATCTCATTATTTTGACATAACCCATTATTTTGACTTGGTGTTTCATTAATGTAATTGTCATCCTGAAATACGAAGTCATTGTTTTGACTACATCATTATTTTTACTAAATCATCACTGAAGTAACTTATTTCAAGATATTATCTCACTATTTTGACTTAAAAAAAGTCATTAAGAATTAGTATATTTTTTAGAATTATTAATCGATTATTTTGACTTAGCATCTTGTCATTTTGACTTAATTTGAAGTTAATTTTACATAATATCTTATTATTTTCACTTTCACTGCAAGTGAAGACATTTATAATTTGTGATAATTGCTCACAATAAGGACAGCATGTTCTCATATAGACCAGCCTGGCTGACAGTGATTTGTTGTATGGGATGTAAATCCAGTCATTGCCATGCATTTAAATGGTTTTTGTTTTTTGTTTTTTTGCATTTTGTGTATTGTGCAGACGTTACCATTTTTCGGTGTGCAGCCCACAATCCTGAACGAGCATGGAGAGGAGCTGGAGGGAGAGGCCGAGGGCTATCTGGTGAGAGGCTCGTAGCTCACAAAGCAGATTTACTTTCATGTAAAATGATTTAGATGAAGAACTACAGGCAGTGTCGATCCTGAATCAGGAGAAATGAGATACAGAAAGGACGTATGAACATTCTTATACCATTTGGTTTATGTTAAAATGAAAACATTGCTATAAAATTGCTACCATATATTTTATTCATATTGTCAAATTGATGTTAGAAACATTAGTGCATATGGCAAATAATACTTTTCATGAATAACCTCTGGCTTCAAATAGGAAAGAACGGGACACCAGTTTCACCTTTAATGGGAACTCAGTGTGAGCTAGGCAGCTAGCTGACAGGCTGTAAAGTGAATGTAGCTTCTTTGTGATATATTTCTGCTAGAAGAACAAAAATGAACAGAGCATTTGGCCATACTGTGTCTGAAATGTTAGTTACTCTATATTAATTTCTTGCTTGTAGAACTGTTAAAAAGCAATATCGCACTTGTGTAGTTATACTGAATATTGATACAGCTGTGATTAGCTGCAGCACTCGTCCTGTGGACTTGTGCCTAGAGCGAATCACGGCTATACTGACTTTCAGAATAACCAAAGTCTTGCTTGTTCCATATTACCTAAATATGTTGTCACATCAAGCAATGACATTACCGAATGAGTGTCAGTGACACAGGTGTAGTGATGAGTATTTGAGGCATTGGTTTAATTCCAAGTTTGACTGCATGATTCCAGGTTTTCCGGAAACCCTGGCCAGGCATCATGCGGGGCATCTATGAAAATCAAGAACGATTCCAGAACACTTACTTCAAAAAGTTTCCAGGCTTTTATGTGACAGGAGACGGTAAGTATAGTTCACATGATGCCATACTGAGGTGACATGAAGGTCCTGTTAACACCCAGAAGTTGATTATTTCCAATAACTTCACATTTCAAAATGTTTTAGTCCTCCTATACCGTGGCAATTTACCAATAATTATTTAAGTTACTAATGAAAGACTCCTTGTACCTTTCCATCCATGTATATTGTGGAGCTATTAATATTGTTGGACAACCATCCAAATCCAAGTTCCTGTTTTCACTTTAACAAACAGTTGTTCTCTCACTTTCTTTTACTGGGAAACTATAAAACTGTCCATCCTAAAGACTTTCCTGTGTCAATAAACGTAAATAAGCAGCTTTAAGCCGTTGGACTAGTGATCAGAAGGTTGTGAGTTCAAATCCCAGCACTGCCAAGCTATCACTGATGGGCCCTTGAGCAAGGCCCTTAACCCTCAACTGCTCAGCTGTATAACTGAGATATATGTAAGTCACTCTGGATAAGGGTGCCGACCAGATGACATGTAAGTAAATGTACGTGTTGACACATTCTAACCAATCGAATTTGAGAATTCGCCAGCGCTGTGGTATGAATAAAAATAAATAATGTTGCTCACGTCTAGAAGCTTCTTCGTATTAAGTGCTATTTTAATTGCATCCTCACCACTGAAGTAGAGCATACTGCCATATGACCTTCTGGTGTTGTATTTCTTCGGTTCTGCGCCGCAGTACAGAGGTGTCAGTGTTGCGCTGACATGGACTGTGCTGTGTTCTTTAATTTCAGGATGCAAAAGGGACAAAGAAGGTTACTACTGGATCACTGGCAGAATAGATGACATGCTCAATGTCTCAGGTGAGGGTTAGAGGTTTAAGATAATCTATAGCTGCTCATCTGTATCTGCTGAGATTATGTTATGTAAAATTTTTCATCAGTAAGACAGTAATACAGTTTTGTTATATTATATTTGCTAACAAAGATGACAGCATTAGTAGGCCTGGCTCCAGCTCAAAGTTGTGGGAGAACAGAATTTGGTTTGGGGCCAATGTATTTTTTTCCATATTGCCAGTTTTATGTAATATGATGCATGAGCATGGACTGAGTGATAATCTGTATTGGTTTTAGAAAACATAAAATAATAACTGCTTTTGTAATGGATTCAGATTTTAGACCCTACTATACTGTGTGGTCATCTGTCAATCCGATAATTCATAAGTGTTAGGAACAAATACGATAGCAGAACCACAAATAAAGCAGCTTTTGGATAACTGGGACATACAAATCTGCCTTCCTCCAGGTCACTTGCTGAGCACAGCCGAGGTGGAGGCGGCGTTATCAGAACACCCGTCTGTGGTTGAAGCGGCCGTGGTCAGCTGTCCTCACGCCGTGAAGGGAGAGAGTCTCTACTGCTTCATCACACTTAAGGACAGTCAGGAATTCAACCACAGACTCAAGGAGGAGCTCAAGAGGAAAGGTCAGATGCTTCTTAGAGCACTGCTATATAGAGCTTCTGATTTTATTGCCATAAAATGACGTTGTTTTTCTTTGCTTGACAGTGAGAGAGAAGATTGGCCCTATAGCCACGCCAGATTTCATCCAGAATGCCCCAGGCCTCCCCAAAACCCGCTCAGGTTCGATCAGCTAATCTTGTTTCTTCTTTTATCTTTGATAAATCAGAAATAAGATTCTTAATCCTTGTAGTCGTGTCAGTAGATGTACTATTCAGCCTGCTAACTTTCTGTGTTATTCCGGATATACAAAGAAATCAGCTAACGCTTAAGGTTTTCTTTAGTAAAGAACACCTCATGCTTTGATCCCTTCATGGTTATATTTAATGTTGTGGAATTTTCCCGAACAAGTTAGTTCCAGTTCTCATTTTTATTTTTGCTTTAACAGCTTTTAACTCCTGTAGACTCAGACACTGGAGACTCCTTCCTCAAACACTAAACAAACATCTCTTCAAAAAAAACAATTACACATGCTTTAAAAAATCTGTTTATGTGGAGTGTCCACATTAGCATATGAATATGATAAAGTATTAGAACGAGAGCATTAATATAATATTGCCTTGAATCTGGAACTAACTTCAAAGCTGCTGCTGTAAGAAAAATAATCAACATTGAATCATTCGCGAGTTAAACAATGCTGTGGTATAAATTATTATATTATTTTTCTTTCCAGGGAAGATCATGCGGCGTGTCCTGAGGCAGATCGCCCGCAATGAGAAGGACCTGGGTGACCTTTCTACTCTGGCTGACCCCAAAGTTGTGGAAGTGCTCTTCAGTCAGAGGTGTGAAGTAGCAGTGTGAGAGCTTCAAGCCACTTCTCATGGCTTTCCAACTGGTCCTGGAACTGCTTTAATTCATAAAAATCTTTCACACTGACCTGTAGTGGGTTAGCTGATCGTAAAAATTAGAAGCAGAGGGACATTTCTTTCACGTTATCGGTGATGGATTTTAGGTTGTTCTTCCGGTCTCGATCTAAAAATTAGCTCACAAGCAGGCACAAGGACGATTTTGATGGGGGTTACCTATTAAAGAACAGCTTAAATGAATATGTTTGTTATTATTTTGTGTCACCAGACACTCTAAGGTAATCACGAATGCTCCATTCACTAGCGAGAATAACTCTAATGGTGTATATATTTTCCATGACATGCATTTTGGTCATTTTGACAGGTTGACTAATTAACAGAGAAATATTCCCAAGAGGTGATTTTTCTTGCAATGACTTTATATAGCTTATTTATTTGCACCCTTGATAAAACTGTAGGAATATTGTGCTTTTGTCAGATAAGTTAGCCAAATGATGCATTTTGATAGTAATATCATAGTCAACTGTGAACCTAGTTCATGGTGACGTTACGGAACAAGATGGAAGTCCAGTATCAACCTATTTTTTTATTTTTTTTATTTCCAGGCCATAAAAATGTAAGCAGAAGCCTGAAACAAAGGAGCTAAGCCAAATACATTTCAGTATTGGAATATGGCAGTATTACAAATTGCATTTTCACAAAGATATCTTTGATAGACAATTATTATTATTATAGGTCTAGACTAGACTAGTATGACAAGGAAGTTCAAACCACACCTTTAAAACTTCAGTTCCCCTCGCTCACTCTCTTTTTATATCGTTTATATTTATACAGAGTCAGCCTGAAATGTATACACACTTCAGGAAAAGAAAAGAAAAATGTGCATAAATATTTTAATACTAAATTTATTCAGACATCACGAGATTAATACAAAGTTACCTTTGGCCTCTACAGTTACAAGAGGAGGCTATTAGCTTCCAGACATTGATGTGAAGAAGTGTTCCGGAAGTGTGTATACATTTTTTTGGCTTACTCTGTATACATGCATATGTATATATAATGTGTGTGTTCAAAAAGTCTGGATCCATTTTTCCTTATCTGAAATTTAAGATGGAATCAATGAGAAATGTTTAATGTTCTTGTGTTCAGTGTATACAGACCATCAACTTGAACAGTTGTAATATCTGTATTTAAATAAGTAAATTTTTTGGGACATATACATTTGAAAAAAATGAGTAAATGAATCCTATATACTCTAAATAAAAGTTATTTACAGATTTATTATTTATGATTAATCTTCTGATCGAATACCTTGTTGAATTCTGATGTGTGCAAGGGGTGAATAGTTACTACACAGATTATATTCCTTATATAAGTTTTGCATCCAAAATTTTGTCTCTGTTCATTCTTGAATCCGGTACCACGTCCTATTATTCATATTTAAGGTGCTTAGTGGACTGCTTCTTACATCATGGATTACTTTCATCAGTGTAACCCTTAAGGTCTTCTGTTGATCTTTCTTACTGATCTTGAATCTTGATTAAACGGTTCCTCTGATTACTCCCAAGACTCTGACACAGACCTGTTGACATAAAGCATGTATCTTAATTAAATTAAATGAATTCATTGGAATTGTTTTGTAACTTGGTGCTTTAAGGCTGCAATGGAAAGTGACTTAATGTTGGTTGTTTTAAAGTCTTATATGAATAAATGTACTTACTAACTAAGCAATGTGTTGTGCTCTTATGTGTTTTCTTTTACCTAAAATTTGCCTGTATTATCTAAGATAGCCTTACCTAGACCACGATCCTCGTATAAGGACATAACATTGTAGTCAGCTCCAGAATTATTGGCACCCTTGACGAAGATGGATTAAAAAAAAAGGTTATGGGGAAAAAAAAGCCTTTTTGGTGGATTTTTTTTAAAGTGCTTTCTGAATGGCTGATTTGAGCCTTTCTGTGTATGTCCTCCCAATGGCTGCGTGGGTTTCCTCTGAGGTTTCCTTCAACACCCCAAAGACATGCAGATTCAGTCAACTGGTTATTCTAAATCACCAATAGGTGTGAATGTGAGTAAAAATGGTTGTTCGTCTCAGTGTTTACCCAGGGTGTACCCTGCCTCTCGGCCAAAGCCTGCTGAGACTGCCTCCAACTTCCCTGTGACACTGAGGGACAACTGGTATAGATAATGAATGGATATATAAACAGGCATGAGGTCAAAATGGAAACCAAGCAAGCACTATGGAGCTTGGAAAAAGAAATAAAAGAAACAAGTAAATGCAGAAAGCAGGTCCAAAAACATTACATACATTCATAAAAGGAACCTTCACAACAATGCTGTGAACCAAGGATATAAATACACAAACTGATTAGAACTCTAAACAGAAACAGGTGGAAACAATTGGGATTAGTACAAATGACAACACAAAAGAGCAGAGAGAGGACCAGGAAGTGAAAATAAATGTCACAGTATGGGCTATGCTGGTGGCGCAAACGAAAGCACCTTGCTCTGAGGGTGGATTCATGACAATTAACAATTCACAGACAATCCACGCCGAACAGGGCTGACGTTTCTACATGTGGGTTTTTTCCCAGTGTGTTACACCCCTAATAGTCTCACACACGAGAAGCACTATTTGGTTTATGGGAAAAGATGGCATGAAAGTAAATATGACCTGACCATTACTCACCATGTGTTCATAATATCTTACAGAAAATGATCTAGTTATTTGCATCCTGCTGCAAACCCAGCATTGATCTTTGACCCACAAACCGCACAAATTCATCACGATCCTTCTGATCCTCGTGCGTCTTTGTCAGTCTCTGCAGTGACAACTCTAATGCAACATGCTTTTAATGATACCATCAACTTAAGACAAGATAAGAGACAGACATTAAGTGCCCTGAATCTATCTTTCTCTTCTCCTTTCTCCCATCTCTCTCTTTCTCTGTCTCAGACTTAATGCCTGGATGGGAGGTTTTTAAAGAGCATTTGCAGGCAATAAAAGATTTTACAAGTCACCACAGACCAGGCAAAGGTCACGTCTTTGAAACATAGGAACATTTTGTAGAGCAACACGTTTGCCAGCATGATTTAAATATATCCTGTGATATTCCTGATATTATCAGACAAACATATGTTTTAAAATCTTTGTCCAGAAAGTGTTACATATTGTAGAGCAATGTGGCATTTTTTCATTGATTAACATAAGAACAGTACATATGAAAGATGCAAGACCCTAACCCTAACCCTATAGATAAATGGTATCCTGGTTCACGAGGTAAGATTCCTAATGTGCCTGAGACAGGATTGTGCTATGGTCAGCCTGACTAATGATTAATTATTAATATGTAGCAGAGCAAGGTAAAATTCCACTGAGCATAATAATAAATACAAAAATAGGAATATTCACTGCTGAACTTGGCAGCTTTCAGCATCTGATGGTTTTTGTGAGCTGTTCAGCTGAAAGAAAAGAGCATGCATTAAAAATCCATCAATGTCACCTTAAAAATATCCATTTCTATTTAGAATAAAAGACACTCTGAGGCCAAATGTTATGCAATCCATTTTGCACTTATTCAATTTGCAAAGGCAGGCCCAGATTTATACAGGATCATGTCTCAGTGGGTACATGTGTTTAACTAGAGATCAGATTAATTAATATAATGCAGACAAACTTAGATCTTGATATTAAATAAGGCTGTGCTGTTCAATTATAAGACGTCACCTCAACGCCACTTTGCTTAAGTGATCAATTTGGTGGATTGAAAACGGCAAGACATGACAACAAGATAAGCTGGAAGATTTTAGTCACATAAATGAAATGGAGTTGCTTTTGCTCGCAATGAGTTCACTTGCATACCCTTAGCACTAAACAAAAATTTATTTACACCAGCAAGACAATTAGTGTGTAAAGTTCCACCGTTTGCCTTCATATATATTCGTAACCTCCGACACCGAATTATTAGAACTTTTAGTAAAAGAGCTTCTAAGAAAGAATACAAAGCGATGTGCAGTTATAGGAAAATAATCAACAGTGGGGTGGTGTGATCCATCCTAACGTAAAGCACCATGAGCTACCAATCTCAAGACCCAATTGACATGAATTTGCCAATGATTACGATGTTTAAAAAACATCTTGTTGTACTTTTTCCTCCATTAATAGGGGTTTAATGTTGCAAAACAAGTTACTTACTGTTATCACTTATATTATAGCAGCTATAAACAGTTGTCCAATTAGCAGCCTGTTTTTGTTTGTCTCCTGAAGTTAATAAGACAGAAAATACACTTCGCTTTTACCAAGAATGTCTTGAAGACTTTCCCATGTCTGAAAACTTATGGCTAATGAGAACAATGGCTACAACATTAGACAAATATAAAATCATAGACAGGTTAGTATTATCACTATTACAACTAATGCACCAGTGTTGTAGGAACGTTTATTAGCGTTACGTTAAAAACCAACATGAACAAAACCTTTCTAGAACTGCGATGTTCCAAAAAATTCTCCCAACTTTAATGGGTTATCTGAGGATGCTTGGGCATTCTGCTCAAAGAGTCAGAAACAAAGACAGACAAGTTTGTACGTTATTAGACCTCTACTCTTTTTGATTCACTGGTTTCATATCAAGAAAATGAGAAACTGCAAATCCTTTATGTAAGTATGTGGGAATAATAAGGATGCTCAGCTCTTGGGTGGTTCCCTCTTTGTTCTTAAAATGTTTTACATGTTCAGCTCTGAACAGGCTCCATGAAAAATGATTCGTTAGTGGAAAGTGTGACGCAGAGACACAGAATGGATTTTATAGAAAGCAAATGTGATTCAGAGCTCTACAGGCAGAAAGGACGTTGCTCCAGCAGGACAAACACCAGGGCTTTTTGTGAGAGCTGGCAGCTCATACCTCAGACCATGTGGCTGCAGTATGTAGTCTGTAGGAGCTCTTTTGCAATGTATGCAACAAATTCCATGATTGCAGTGTCTTGGTAACTCTTAAAAATGAACTTTTTTGTAAAGTCAACAAACAATCTAAAAAAAGGTACGTTTAACCAGTCGACAAATGTATTCATGAAAGCTCACATAAATTTTTTTTTTGCTTAATTGTGTTTTTATTTCTAATAATTCTGACTTTATTTCTTGCACTTCCAACTTTTTTTCTCATAATTGTGAATTTTTCTCTCAACGGATATTCTCACTTTTTTTCTTCCGTCCATCCAGCCATTATCTATACCGCTTTATACGTCTGGGTCGCGGGGAAGCTGGAGCCAATCCCAGCATCTTCGGGTGAGAGGCGG
>JAQQZR010000018.1:10983890-11008729 GCA_030068235.1 Notoglanidium macrostoma | reverse complement strand
GCTCACTTGTATAAAATAAGACGTGTGTAAGTCGCTCTGGATAAGGGCGTCTGCCAAATGACATAAATGTAAATGTAAATATCTATCTATCTATGTGAACAGCTAAGCAGCTTTTCAGCTGAAGGAGACACTAATTTCAGGATGTCATATCTGCACCTACCCTTCCCACATTAAACTCCATTTCCCAGGATTCCACACACCTTGCCTGTCAATTTTGTACTTCTGAATGTTGTTTTTTAATAAAACCCTGAAACTGCACTTGCATCCCACGTGTCCTGGTCTGCATGACACAGGACCAGAAAAAAAAAGAATCCTGATATGTGCATTGTTCATACCATGCTGTAAACAATAGTTATTTTGTTTCCTCACATCCTACATGCATATATTTTCACTTCTTCATCTTCTTCACAATGCAATTGCTTCTTTATATCTAATATTTTACTCCACAATTTCATTTTTATTTAAAAATTGCCCTTAAATGTCTATTTTCTTGAATATTGTTAAGCACACTTGTCTGGTCTGTTTACTATGTTCCATATCATACATGTGTGCAAATGCCATGAGAAATTCCTTATATATGTAACAGACTTGGTGAAATAAATAGATTCTGCTGACGTTATGTAATCTGGAGTGCTTTTAAATGTCAAAAGTGTTATCTGTTTCATGCACAGTACAGGGATGGGCAGAATGCTCACCGGAGACAAGCAGATTACACATCCAGGATATCACTTGCTTCATATATTTCTATAACTATGAACTCGAACATCTTGCACATCATGAAGTGAAAATGAACATGGTAGCTAATTAATTTGTCTCCATCCCTGTAGGGTTTATACACTCTGTCTCTGTTATCATGTTGATCAGACCAGACCATTTCTGTAAATACACATTCATTTTTATTACCAATTAAACAGACTTTATATCATTAGACTTTAGACACTCACTTAATTTAAAACATTCGTTTTTTTTATACAATCCCATTTTATCCTTTAAATAAAAGAAAGAATTTAAATATAATAATAACAGCTATACAAAGACAAAGGGAAATAGGTACAATAAGCGACTTAAAAAGTGATCTAACTCGTGTAAATTTGATGGCAACAAAATTACAGACTCTGGACAGTGATTTCTGTGTGTGTGTGTGTGTGTGTGTGTGTGAGAGAGTTTGTGTGTGTTCATATATAGGGCTGTCTTATATTATAGAGATATAGCACAAGGTACAACAGCATTTAATATCATGCACTAAAGTGCTAGGGTTTAAAAGGCATGCAGATCAAATTATGCAGGAAAATATGCATAAGGATAATCAGTTGCCAGTTACCTTCACTTTGTGGTGCATTAAACATTCATCTTTACATTTGGAGTAATAAATACATCAGTGTTGTTGACATCATGTTTCATATTTCCCTGACTCAGGTTTCTGTTCTTCTGTCGCATTTTCTTTTTTTCGGTGCATAAAATAAATAAAATGTCTTTTCTTTGTACTCAAACTAATGTAAGCCACAAGCAAAAAAAAAGAAAAAAAAAAAAGGAAAAAAAAAAGAAAACTATCATGCTGAAAAATAAGAAAATAATTGTTTCAAGTATGTACATGGGAGATAAGCTATATATATATATATATATATATATATATACTAAATAAATGAGTAAAAAAATCAACAACATGTAAACATTTAGACAAAACAATTTATCCATTTTTCCCCAGGATATAAGAAAAGAAAAAAAAAAAAATCGTAATCTGACCAACACATACAAATTCATACGTATTGCATATACACAGAGACACACGAATATGGGACCATTGAGATATTAAGTGTGTTTAGGCACCTCTGATGGAGTAGGTTGTGTTGTTTTGCTTCAGTACATTCGAGGTCCTTGAATTCGCACAGAAAGTACTAGAAGGTTGTTGCTTGTTGGCTGGTGCTCGAGGAACTGTGTCCTTCTCTCATCCCCTAGGTGGAGGATGTGAAGGGTGTGAGAAGGGCTATAGAATGTTCCAACACTCTGGTGCTGCTTGTGTGGTCAGGCTGGATTAAAGGAGAAGAGACGGAAGAGAGAACAGGAGAAAGGAGGAGAGAAAACGAGAGACGGAGTATGAGAAGGACAAAGGTAAGAGAAGGAGACGACAGACGGAGAACGAGTGAGAGTGAATGATGAGGGGTAGAGGATGAAGATGAGGTAGAGGAGGAGAGATAGTGTATGAGAGGAGATGATGACTAGGATGAGGAGAATAGGCAATAAAATAAGAAGGGTGACGGAAAAATGAGGATGGACAGGAAAGATGAAAGGATGTGGACAAGAGAAGCAAGGTGAGGAGAAAAGAAAGAAGGTAGAAAAAGAGGTAGAGGACAGGGGAAAAGGAAGGAGGAGATGAGAAGATGGGAGGATAATGATTACGAGAGGAGAGATGAAAAGGAAGAAAGGAGAGGAGAACAGCGTATATGGAAGGATGAATAAAGAATGAGAGGAGAAGAAAGAGAGGAAGAGAGATGGGAAGAGAAAATGGAAGACAACGTGACAGGGTTGGAGAGGGGAAGGAGACAAGATAACAGGACGGATGGAGAGAACAATCCAGGTCTACAAGTCTAGAGGTACGTATAGGAGAGGTGAGGATGGAAAGACGAGTAGAGTAGAAGAAGAGAGGAGAGGACAGTGAGCAGGTTCGGCTGGTGCAGGATGTCCTCAGGCTGGGTGCTGAGGTAGTTCCTGACTGGACTCCTCTGTCTCTGGGATCGTGTGAGCAGGTCTGAGAGGTGATGGGAAGTGGAACCTCTCTGTGTGGTCTTTGTAGCTGGGTGAAGAAGAAGGAGAGCGCGCAGCCCAGCGAGAGGGAGGGCGGCGATTGGCAGGACGCGCCGGTCGAAGGAAACAGGAGTCCAGGGGCGGGGCTACAGGTGATCGGGGGAGGTCCTTCAGGAAGGAGACACATGAACATACACACATTTTAAAGGATCGATATAAGAAAAACAGCTCAAGAGCAGGGCTGCTTTTGGCCTTTGCAATTCTACAATCACTTGCAATGTGCAAATGAGATTTCAGATACTGTGAGTTTTCTGTGGTTTGTTGATAAATTGTGGTTTCTTGTAATCAAAAAGCAATTAATGCAGGCTGGTCTTTAACTGTGATACATCACAAGTTCTCCGGTCTATTTGAAATCACAATATGTAACAGTATGCTTGCCATATTTTTGCCTCCCCCTCCCCACCATATTGTGCAGCCCTACTCAACACTCTTCAGTGTAATATTGGTATTTATGAGCATACTAGTATAACCAAAACCACAAAAATAATATCATAATTCAAATTATTTCTGAAGTTCCATATTGGAAAATCCCATTCCAGCTGCAGAAAGACAATCTGTTTTCATCATTCTGTTACTCTAACGTCTCTCTGTCTCTCTCTGATGTTATTACTGCACTTCTTCAGGGCCCTTGTTTCAGATGAAGGATGAAGGAATCTAATCCACAACACAAACTACTTATGCTAAAAATAAACAGCAGAACGAGAGAGAGACACTTCAGCTGACCTGATAAAGTGTGTCAAAGCAGATCGCCTTCATTACACAAGACGAGACTGACACTGTAGCGGCTGACGCTGTATTAATAACTCCTGTACACTTGGGAGACTGATGACACGAGACTTATATTTATGATATTTGTTAATTATTATTTTATACAAAATTTTCATGTGAAATCTAAGGTGCATGATGCATCTGTTGTAAACCAGGTCAGTTCATGGTAGTTGATGTTTAAACTTATGATACGTGATTTTTAATGAGTCAAATCTCCTCTTGGATGGCTGATTCGGATTATACACAGTGCAGAACTATTGGCACCCTTTATGAAAAGGAGCAAAGACAACTGTATAAAATAAAACTGCAATACATATAGTAATTAAATTTATACAATTTATCGTCATAACAAGAAAATCGTTTTCTGTAGAACCTTTTTAAAAATAGTATCCTCAATGATGTATGTTCCCAAAATGATTGACATTTCTATAATAAATTAAAATAAATTGCCAATCTTGAAAAACTTGCTCGAACACGAAGCATCCATTTGTCATCGATTGCCATGGGAAAAGAACAAGAACGTTCGGTAAGAGATGGTTGTTGATCTGCACAAAGCAGTTCAAGAGATCATTAATCACAACTAGGGCCATGACAAAAAGTTTCACATGACTGAAACAATTGAAAATTTGTCAGGAATTGGACACATGAGCATACGGTCTCCCCACACAGTAAGGCGGATGGTGGAGGAGGGGGGGGAAAAAAAAGAAGAATGGCATGGTTTAGTTGATTCTTCTAGTTGTAAAGGTTCAAAATCATCTTTGTTAAAAAAAAAAAAAATAAAAAAATAATAAAAAAAGACATTCAGAACAACAAGCTGTTTGGAAGTACTGCAAGAAACAAACTCGTTTCGGAGAGCATCTTAGAAAAAAAAACTCCCCGAGAGTCATTAGAAACAATATTGCGATGTGATCAGATCAGAAGAAGAGACCAGAATCAAATTTTGTGATCATGTGCACCATTAGCAGGCTTGGCAACAAAAGACTGCAAACAAGGTAAAGCACCTGATACCCCACTGTAAAATATGACGGTGGAGCAGTGATGCTTTGGTGCTGTTTTCTGGCTGGTGGTTCTGGAGATCTTGTGAAGAACCAGGATATTGCAACCCAAAACCTGTTTGCCTCTGCCTGTATCTTGGCCGAAGATTAAGCGTTCGGGCAGACAAACATGGTTCCAAATAAACACAGATATGGTTAAGAAACACAAAATCAATGTTTAGCAACGCCCTCCTCAGTCTCCATATTTGAACCCTTCTGAAAACCTGTGATCTGGACGGAAGAGAGACGTCCACATGCACAAACCTAGGAGTATAAAGGAGCTTAAAAGGTTCTACATGGATGAATAGACCAACTCTCCTTTATCCTTTTATCTCCAACCTTGCTAGACATTACATTACATGAAGAGACTCTGAAGAGCAATGCTGTTATTCTCTTCAGGGTGAACATCATAAAATATAAATGATGACTTGGTTTGATTTAAAAATAAATAATAATAAAAAAAATCACTATGTACATGTTTAAACATGCTCCTGTATGAAGGGTGCTTTATGTAGACTTTAACATCTAAACACTTTTTTTTTTTTTTTTTTTTAATCTAAATGACACTTTTTTAGCTTAACAGCTAAAAATACTGCATGACAATGCAAATTTGGCAGGTACTAAAAATCTGTGTCTACCTGTGACAAATGCTTGCTAGCAGTTAGCAACCAACTTGGCTTATGTTTGTGATGAACCAAACAGTAGTTGTTTAAATGACTTACTACGAATATCACAATGTAAACTGAGACATGGATGCCAGAATCCACCTCATATTGTCCTCTGACTAATGTGAGTTGGTTTACTAGCAACTAGCCAGCTAGCTAGAAATATTTTCAAATTGCCTTTACAGATCCTAGCAATTTTTAAAGGGAGTGTTTTAGTAGTGTCTTGTGCATTAAAGCATTGATTTTTTCTAGATTCATTTAAAAAAAATGAGCTCATGTCATGTGTAAAAACACACAAATGCCAACAGTTTTCATACTAAACAGATGCAGCATAGCACTTGCTAACCAACTCTACAGGTTTTGAGCTCACTATAGCCTGCTAATACTGACATTACAGTCTCCCAAGAGTGGCTCGCTTATGATAAACATGTGAGTTATGCATTAAACCGTGGGGCTCCGAGCAAGCAGTCAATCCACTACTTGCAATAAGTACCTAATATACAGATTCTCCTGAAAAAAAAAAAAAATCCAGCATGACTATGCTAGCTGCACCAGCCAAACTAGGAAGATTTTGCTAGTCAGCTAGCATAAACTAGCGTGGATCAGTATGGAATTCATGCTAGTCTAAGCTGTGTTTTTTCCCCAGCAGCTTTCAGCACAGATTCTGCTATTAGCATGCAGCAATGATACACATCATTTTACAGTCTGTTATCACAACATGGAGAGCGGGAAAGGAATTGTTAGTGTGTAGTCTTCGAGGAGGTCATTTATGTAGGCATGTAAATAGTTCGCCTCTTAATATGGCCTCCACTTAAAGAACTGCAAAAGAGTTAAGGAAAGGATAGAAATGGAGGAGAACATCATACACACAAGACGCATAGCAGAACCCGCTGGAAACACAATGCGGTCGTTTTACTTGCCTATGAAAATATCCACAGCATCCAAATAGCTAGCATCATATCCTGATGTGTGTAGAGTGCCAGTGTGAGTGGCATCCATGTAGTGATAAATGGTGTATGTTTACATATTAGAGTAGGACAGTTTTATTATATAGATATAAAAAGCGATATGCTGCTAGCTTTTTAGATTCAACTTTTTAGTTATTGATGGAATTAATTAATCAGACAATGATATGCATGCTCACACCTACACCACGACGTTTACGAGTGAGGCAAAAAGAACACACCATATAACCCACAACACCTGACTGCAGAAACCTTGTCGTTGTGAGAATAGTGTGGCATGCAGTGCTATAGTGATCCATAAAACACAGTCGGACACAACACGGCGAGGTCACTCTGAGGGTAAACATCATAGAAGAGGAACTTACGGGACAGCTCGTGTGTGCGAGCAGCATTATAGTCCCCAGGGAGCTGTGAGTAAGACAGTGTGGTTCTGGAGACAGTCCGGAGAGGGAGACAGGGCAAAACACTAATCAGCACAAAAATACAATCTCACAAGATACAGGAGATGTTGGCAAAAAAAAAAAACAAAAAAAAAAACAGCCTGTGTGATCAGACTCCATGAGAAACATCACTGCAGGCTACACGAAGTCCACTCCTCTTGCTGTGGGACCTGTAAAAGGGGTGAGGCGGGGTTTTGGCATGACCATCCTCACTGTCCATTCAGAGAAGAAACATACTGAGTATATGGTACACCACAGTATTTATAAACTCTATATGTTTTCCTGGTATTAAGGAGGATGACATTATCAACTAATGTAATCCAGGCAAATGACGTTAAAATATGCTTTATTTTCTCTCCGCTGTTCCAATCACTGACTAGCAACATTTGCTCTCCTCCCTTTCCTGAGTCAAGCTTTCAGCACTTTAGCATGTGTGACACCATTTCCCTCCAGATACGGCCAAAAATATGCCTCTTTGGACTTTGGAGCACCCTGACAGAGCAGAGGACAGCAGTTTTATATCCATATCTAAAGCAAAATACAGACTTTGCATTGATCCATGTGGAAACAGTTAGCCTTCGCCATTAGCTAAACATATCCACTACCTCCAAAAGCTAGCTTTTTATCACTAAATATAACCACCTCACAGAAATAGGCCATTTGACTGACAATGCATATTATCAAATTTAGAGCTTTTCCCGTAGCTCATTGGTAAACTGGTGTAATTATCATGTTTACAGCTTGGATTACACCAATAACACACTAAAACAAAGTCCACGTGTTTCCCTCCACTGGCTTTCTCCTGCTTTTTTCTATGGTTGCCTTATAACGTGCAATTTATAAACAGTCAGCCCTTTGCTACTTTATGATTTTATCATTAAAATTAAACTGTACGTTTGTGTGATCTCAGCTAAGGCTTGAGCTTTACAATTGCTGTCAACCTACAACATTGCTGACAGACATTTCTTATATTCACTCAGTGTGTTAGTCATCCAAATGGACAGTATTTTAACCATCGACACCAACAATAGCTACAACATTATGCATTAGAGTGACTGTGTGGGACTGAGCATGAATCCGTAGCAAGAAAACAGTAAGCAGCAAATTTTGTTAATTAATAAGCTGCAGCACAGCATCTCTGTCCCATGCTTTTTAGCCAGAGGCACACCAAGGCATGCAGGTTTGATTAATTAAATATTCTCAGTCTGCACCATCTGCAAGATGAGACCAAACCAGACACTAGCTTAGCTACAAGTCACTGGTATTCCACTTACTGAAAAAAAAGTGAAAAAAAAAAAAGTGCTGAAAAAATTCCTAACTTATTAGAGTTGTCATCCAAATAGAGTTGCCATCCACTTTTATCAGTACGTACAGAACAAAGGGACAATGAAACAATTAGTATCTATATGTTTACCTCAATACATCCTGCTTTGTCCACGTCTCCTGTTTTGCTCGGTGTTGCCGTGGTTGAACCTTGTTTCTTCTCCTCCCTGAATCCCTGCTCCAACAGTTTCTTATTCAATATCCGTGCTGCATTCTCTGCTATCGTGTAACCCGGTGGAGCTGACAAGTCCTGCCTGATGCTAATTGTTTCTGGGTTCTTCTCACCCTGTAATTCCACTATGAGCTGGATAGGGCTGGGCGAACGACCCCTGGATGGCCTCGCCAGGTCCTGTGGTGCTCCAGAATTGCCTGCTTTAGGGTCCGAAACACCTGCAGACCCACTTTCAATGGGCCTGGAACGGCTAGGTGACTTGTTGAACTTCTGTGCTGGGTCATATGTCACTGGGGTATGGTCAATGATGTTAAAGAGGCTAGAGAGTCCATCGTTGATGGTGGTGTGGACAGGGCTGTCCCGGGTGGTGGTGGAACGCGCCCATGCTGACTCACTGTTGCCCTTCACAGACTGAGAAGTGGGCGTTGGAGCTCTGGATAAGGTGGCAGGGGGTTCAGATTTGCCTTGTGCAGAGTTGGTACATGAGGGCTTGCGCTGGAGTTTGGGTGATCCGTATTTTGGTGAACAACATGAGCGTTCAAACTTGGCCTGTGTGGCAGGTGAGTACTGTGCCTTCCTGAGGCTACGTGAGGGAGATGAAACAGGAGTGAGGCAGCGGCGAGGGCTGCTGGTGAGTGTCTGCAGTGCCACATTCACGGCCTGTGTGGTTTGGGTGCCACGTGTAGTTGAGCCATTGGTCTGGCATGCTGCATCACGTGTTTGTCGATCCACAGGACTGCTTCCGGTTGCTGTGCTGGAGCGGATGGCATTCCGGACGGAAAATGCCACTTCCTTCATGTCATCACTGAGATTCCGAGATAGTTCAAGCTCGAGTGAGGATGTGTAACCCATAGCTGTGCATAGAGTTGTATGCTCACCACCTTCCATATGTCTCAGTTCACATGGCCACCTTCCTCCCAAAATGTCATCCCCTTCATTTTCTTTGCTCACTTTGGAGAATGTGTACTCCTGATCTGATGGTCCTGGGTTCAACCTCTCTGCCCTAGTAGGGCTGTGGAGGACACGCACACCAAAGTGGTCAGGCACTGGGGAGCTTCTTGCAGCCAGACGCTGACATTGCTCCAGGCTGCTTGTGGTGTTAGTGGTTAGTGTGGCACTGGTGGTCAAGTACCATGCGGCTGGCTGAAATGTATCTGATGAGGAAGGGATAGGTCTGTGGGTATCTGCCCGTTCCACCCATGCCTCCACTACCTGTGGTGGCAGCACGGGGCCTGGGATTGGGCAGGAAGACAATGGGGATTTGGAGAGATCCCAGCCCTTGCTATTAAACTCCTCGATATATTTGAGGTCATCAGGAGATAGGGGAGGAGTCACCTCATCCCGCCCATATTCACCTGACTTGCTCTTGTCTGGCAGGAAGGGGGAGCTGTCCATCAAACGCTGGAAGTCACTCATAGAGCAGACTGATTTTGCCCTAGGAAGACAGACACAAGTTTAGATCAGCTACTCACAATCATACTATATCTCTTCAATGTAGACTTAATATGTTGTAATAGTCCAAATTGAAGGAATAAGCAATTTTGGCTTTGTTTAATAAAGTGTGTTCGTATAAGATGGCAACACATTAAACACCAGTGTATAGGTCACCAGTGTACAAAGGACTACATTGTGTTACTCTCCTGTTAGCAAGAAATCTGAGTCAACATTGGATTAAAGATTGGAAAAATGCCACCTGGTCTGCCCAGTTTTGGTGAACCTGTGACTCCTGTAGTTTCAGATTCAGTACAGATTACACAAACACACATATGTTTGAATTATCATCCTTATAAGGATTTTTCAAAGGAATAATTAATAATATAGTTAACACCATCTAAATCTAACCCAAATTAAATCTTTTACTTTTTTAAATAAAATTTGCAGCCAAGTGTAATGTAAAAATATGCACACTCACACATATATACACAGACACACTCATTCACACTCTCCGGGTACCTGAGGAGGCTGCCACAGGTCATCTCTTCCTCAGGATAGAGTACAGGATCCGCTCTCTCCGAGATCTCATTTAGTGCCTGTAACACATACAAAAAAAAAACCATGAGCACTCACATATATACATACGAGCATCCTTATCACCTATCCACCAGTCCAGCAAAGTTCTGTGGTCATGCCTTACTTCATTGAGACAGGGGAATCTCTTCTCACTTTCCAGCCTGGATGAAGGAGGAACCTCGGCCTCGTTTGGTGGATCCAGAGACAGAGCATCCAAGAAGAGTCTCTCACTGGGTCGTGCTCTTCTCATAGAGTAAAACAACAGTAGTCCATAGCTTCATTTCCATATACCTAACATGCTCTGGATAGAAATTCTATAAATGAGATTAATGTGGGAAATGAGATCATGTGTGTACCTCTCTTCCAGCGTGGCCTCCGAGTCTGAATGGGAACGGGACACCACACATGGAGTTCCACGAGGGGAACGTGGAGATCTGGGGGCCTTACAGGGACTGTCCTGAGGGGAGAAGACACGTGGCGTCCCTACTTCAGAGTGACGGAGAGGTATTTCCTGCTGCAACTAGAGGTGAGGGGAAAAAGAGACAAGAAGAGGGAAAGAAGAGTACAGATAGGTTGTCAGACTACTTTTCAGAAAAAGTTACGAAACATACAATTACTCGAAGAACTTCTGTGAACCAGTCAACAAAGATACAACCTCTTCCTTTTACTCCAAAGCAGCGAGCTTATTAAAATCCAGGTTTTTTTTTTTAAAGGAGTATTTTAACATATTCAATGAGCTCTTTGCATTAATGACAGACTTGCCAAATATTTCTATACAAAAACACCAGTGTTCTACACAGGTAAAGTCTCATGTCTATAGCCTGACGATGACACAGACGTCCTGTTGGCCAAAATATTCATCGCTTATTGAATTACACCATCAGTAGAAACGTTTCATTTCAATTTCCCTGTAAACAACAACAAGATCTTAAAGCACCTAACGTGATAAAGACAGACTTATTATTCTTCAATAAATGTTGTTACGTGTCTTCATCTTTAACGTTGCAGACCTATATTAATATTGCGGTTCATTTCAATTCCGCAAAAAGAACTCATTTATGGTGTACAGGGCACAGAACTGACCATGTCATATGAACAATCATATAGTGGGTGCATGTGGAGGTTGGGGACTAGAAAGTTGTGAAATAACAATTTATAAGAGTTTGGTCTTTTCATATGATTTAGTTATGAGTAGTGTCCAGGGAAAAGCAAAATAACACGCACCAGAATGTCCTAATATATAAAAAATAACAGACTTGTTTCAGGAAACCCTACGACATGAAGCATTTCTGCCTCGTCCATCATTTACTGATATGAGGACTCTTTGCTGGATGTTGTGTCAAATGATATACCCCTTTTTCCCTGTCTTCTTTTTTCCTTTTAAGTCTTGTTTGTTACTTAAATAGTCCTGTTCCTCTCCTGTCTTCATTTCTGGTGTTTCTGACCTTGTTTGCCTCTGGATAACGGATTTGCCTGTGTTAAATCTGTCTCCATGTTATCTGACTCCTGTTATGATTTGTCAGAACACACAATATTGTAGCTCACAAGTATTGGCCCCCCAGTGTGACCTCTGACCTGCTCCATCTTGCGGTGGAGGTCTCGTACATTGCGTTCTCGCTCCAGGCGCTCCCTCTCAAAGCTCTCGAGGAGTTCGCTCCTCTCTCTGATCCATCGCCGCTCGCTGTGCCGCAGCTTCCAGCGCAGCTCCAGAGCCACGCTGTGGCTATCGGCCAGAAGCCTCCTCTGCTCCTCACGCTCCCTCTCCTGCTCCCTCTCTCTCTCCTGCCACAAGGAGTCCGTTCCCCCTACCAAAGCTGCTCCTCTCGACTCCTCCAGCTAATGAGATAAAAATCACTTTTTACCTCCAGGTGCAAGATTTTTAGGTTAACTGTTAATATAACATATTTGAGAAATAGTGAGCTTTTTTTTTAAATATAGCAAATTAACAGACAGGGGTAAACTGAATATGGGACTTTGGATTATTATCCAAATAGGATTATTTGGATTATTTAACCTTCACAAAAGATTAGGCCTGATTTTTTTTCTTTCCTTGGACTTGGTCTTGAAGTTACTTGGTCCTCTACCCAATAGTCCAGAGAGACCTCTAGCCAGAAAATGGTCACGTGTGTAATTAATGACAGCTTTACATCAGAAAACCTTTATATACCCTCATGCTTTAAGATGAATAACTGAATAATAGTCAATTATTAAACGATTATTAAAATCCAATAAACTGCTATTATTTTGTAAAAGCACTTGATTCATAGGACCTTCGTGGGAAACAGGAGCCCTGCAGAATTTCTTGATTTCTCATAGAAGCTTCAATATAAATCAAAACATGTTATTAACTGAGTGCCTATTTCTGCTAATCTTTGCAAAGCTAATCGGCTCTTGCATGCCTTTTTACGATGTTACTTGCCAGTGGAAAGGACACGTATGACTGAATCTGGCTTGCTTTTACAACTGTTAATAAGAGGAAAGCACAGATGTCAGACAAGAAAAAATATCAACAGTTCATGTATAATATAATAAGTTGTAATGAATATTACAGCAGTTAAAAAAAAGACAAAACAAAAAATGGCAGGAGGCCCAGAGTGTGTTAAAAAGCTTTGACTTAGCTTGTACCCAGCCTTTTAAATACAGCCACCTATTCACAAGTGTTCATTTACTCTTAATGACCAAAAAAAAAAAAAAACCCAAACAAACCCAAAAAAATATCTCATGTTGAATTAAAATATAGGTGGTCAATAGCCGAATTTGATACTTCACACTTATACAATGATCATCTCTTGGCTTATATAAGTTCTACAGGATACGTGTGTGCTCCTGCTTCTATTTTCCATCTAAGTGTAAGTCGTACTGTCAGGTTATACCCGTGTGTGTGGTAATGGTGGGTAGATTCTGATGTATTTCGTGATTTTTGTTCATCAGTACCTGTACTATGCGGCTCCTCATTTCAGCACGCTGTATCTCCCACGCTGCTCTCTCATTGGCCAGCGTCTGCTGCAACTGACAGCATCGCTGAGCCTCCTCCCGTAGCTCCGCCCTCAACTCCTCCAGCAGAGAACGTAGGGCGTGGAATACCTGTCTATTCTCACTCACCTGAGAGAAAGTGAGAGTGAGTGAGTGAGAGAGATGGAGAAGAGGTTGAGAAGAAGGCAAAGGGAACATTAATATAACTAACATTAGGCACTAGAATTAGGTTCTACTTAGTAATTTACACCACGTTCCAAATTATTATGCAAATTGTATTTAAGTGTCATAAAGATTAAATATTTTGTTCTTCAATTAAACTCATGCGTGGTATTGTGTCTCAGGGCTCTCTGGATCACTGAAATCAATCACGGACACCTGTGATAATTAGTTTGCCAGGTGAGCCCAATTAAAAGAAAAACTACTTAATAATGTTCCACGCTATTAAGCAGACCACCATTCTCAAGCAATATGGGAAAGAAAAAGGATCTCTCTGCTGCCGAAAAGCGTGAAATAGATGAATACCTTGGACAAGGTATGAAAACCTTAGATATTTCACGTAAACCTAAGTGTGGTCATCGTACTGTTAAGAGATCTGTGGCTGAGTCGGAGCACATGTGGGTTCGTGCAGATAAAGGCATAATGAGGAATGTTTCTGCCAGACAAATATATCGGATTAAGACAGCAGCTGCTAAAATGCCATCACAAAGCAGCAAACAGGTATTTGGAGCTGCCGGTGCCTCTGGAGTCCCGCGAACGTCAAAGTGTAGGATCCTCCAGAGGCTTGCAGTTACGCATAAACCTTCTATTTGGCCACCCCTAACCAATGCTCACAAGCAGAAACGGCTGCAGTGGGCCCAGAACTACATGAAGACTAATTTACAAACAGTCTTGTTCACTGATGAGTGCCGTGCAACCCTGGATGGTCCAGATGGATGCTTGGTGGACGGTCACCATGTCCCAACAAGGCTGCGACGTCGGCAAGGAGGTGGCGGAGTCATGTTTTGGCCCGGAATCATGGGGAGAGAGCTGGTCGGCCCCTTTAGGGTCCGTGAAGGTGTGAAGATGACCTCTGAAAAGTATGCGGAGTTTCTGACTGGCCACTTTCTTCCATGGTCCAAAAAGAAGAACCGTACTTTCCGTAAAAAAAAAAAAGATCTTCATCTCATGCTGCAAGGAATACCTCTGCATCACTGGCTGCTATCGGCATAAAAGGAGAGAAAGTCATGGTGTGGCCCCCATCCTCCCCTGACCTCAATCCTATTGAGAACCTTTGGAGCATCCTCAAGCAAAAGATCTATGAGGGGTGGGAGGCAGTTCACATCCAACCAGCAGCTCTGGGAGGCTATTCTGACATCCTTCAAAGAAAGTCAAGCAGAAACTCTCCATAAACTCACCAGTTCGATGGATGCCAGAATTGTGAAGCTATCGAATAAGGCGTCCGATGTTAATATGTAACTTGACCTGTTAAGATGTTCTTGATTGAAATAGCTTTTGATTTCAGTAAATATGACCTCCTAATGCTGGGAGGTTTGTTCAGTAACATTTGAATTATACGCTAATGGTTGATGACTCGAAAATTATGCTGACTGTCACTTGCATCGACTATTTAGGGTAATCAGAGAAAAATATCATTTGCATAATAATTTAGCCAATCACCTGTGATTTTGGGAGGGATGACAACATTGCTATAATTATTCTTATATACTTCTTATTTTCTAAGAAGAACATAAGAATAATTATATGTATTTAATTATACATTCTTAAAAAAATTTATTTTTTTATTTGTGTTTTTATTAATTAAGCAGTCGCAATTCTTCACATGGCTCGACAAGGTTTGGTTTTAGGCTGACCGCTTCCTTTTTTTTCTTTCTTTCCTTCTTTTTTTTCTTTATTTCTTTCTTTTTTTTTATGAAAATGTGCCACCATGGTTTAAAAAAAACCAAAATCTATGTATTTGCGTTCAGGTGAACCATGCGAGTCAAATGGAATGGAAATGACTAATAATTGGTGACTGACTAAACTGGGTGCTTTTCTATTCTGTTTGAATCCAGAAACCGTGTAGGAGATTATGCAGAATACAATTTCTAACTGTACGTCTCCTGAGGTTTTAATTAACACCACTCTAATCCCACACAGATAGCTCAGGCTCGCTCCATTAACTATTCGCTTCCCCATAGTACCAAAGAGAGCATCCAATACAGTGCGAAGGCAAAGACACACACTCGCCATAAAGTCATACTTAATAAAACAGATTATAGATACTAAGATTTAGCAGAGGTTTCTTTCTCTGCGTCTGTTTCTAGATATAATTAATGTTTAATAGTCAGGATAAAGGTCCATTAACAGTACCGCAAGAAAAGGAAGCCTTAAAAGAACACATCTACATTAAATATGCATACAATACACATATGAGAAAATGCTTGCCATTAATGTAACAGGGAAAAAAAATGTAGCTCAGAATGAGTCTCATCCATATTTAATTTATTATTAATATCATTCCGCACCTTTAATACAGCACATACAATACAGTATGGGAATTAAAATCTCTCCCATAACAAATAACTGTATCAAAATGCATAAAATTATTGCTATAGAAACAGAAGAATATTCGAGTGATGAGGACTCGACAGTTTGTAGATGAACCAAATATGTTAACCAGCTACCGCTCGCCTTTGATTTTATAGGAATGTGACCTTTTCTCACATTTTAGCTACTTTTATTCACCAAAAATTGAGTGTAATATTTCCCTTTTTGTGCCTTAATATGATGAGTTATATTCAATTCTACAAAAGCCCTCCAGTACAGGGTTCTAGATCATTCTTTATGTTACGGCAGTGGAGTCTGACTCGTGTCCTGGAGAACACAACATCGCAAAGATTTATAGTCATGCCTTTTGTAACACTCTTCAGCCCATGCAAGACTTGAAAATTAGCTGATAAATGAAATCAGGTGCGGTGAGATAGAAACTGATTTATGTTATGAGCCCCTGTTTTATATCATTTCATATTTAAACCCTTTCAATAAACATCACGGGGTCAATTTTCACCCGATCTCTTCTGTAAATCCGTGCATGCTTTTCTTGTACCTGTTTCTGGTAGTGGAGTTTATCCGGGGACTGAGAGAGCGGTCCGGGGTCAGGGATGTCTCCCCACATGGCCTGGGGACACACTTTGTCCTCCCGCTCTGCGTCTTCCTCGGCACGTTCCCTCATCGTTCCAACCTCTGGGATGCTTTCCATCCGTTCATACTGAACAACAGAGTAGAGTGACAGCATTTCAATGACCTCATTATGTAGCTAATATAACTGTCTGAAACACCAAATAGCTGTTTTGTGCGCATAATATCTCATACAAATGCTTTACTCTTTTGTATTAACTTTTAACTGAGTTATTAACTGTTTGTAATAACACCTAAAATTCTTGGTGTTATTACACAGATTAATCGGAGTGATCTGTTTTTGTGCTTCACATGGCGGTTACATTTAGCTGTGAAACAGTGCAGCACAATTAATTCTTCTAGCATTCCGGTCAAACACCTTTACTGAGCTTTCCATGAGCTCGCAGCATTTTCCTATTCGCGGTCCTCATGACTGCTATCCACCTAAATGCTATTTCGTCATTCGGCCTGACCTCAGCTCCCTCCTCGGCTGCGTCCGTCCTGCGCCCGAGCCTCCAGTGCTTGAGGATCCAGCGCAGCTTCATGCACACAATGATGGCATTCTGCTGGAACAGGCGCACTTCCTGTTGCAGTACAGCTCGTTCCTGTGGCCATGCGGGCTCGTTCGACTGCAGACCCTGCAGCTCCAGACCTCGACGTGCCTCCAGATGTCTCAGCTCCTCCTCCTATAGGGGCAGAGAGGATTAGAGCTAAAGGGGTAAAGGGCGATGAGGGCGTAAAATGTGTAAAAATGTGTTGCGGAGGAGCAGAAAATCCTTTACAGTGCAGAAAAAAAGTGCTGCGTAAGCATAAAACGAAATGATGAGGGATCAAGGAAAGATAATACGCCACTGATGGAAACTGCTCCTTTTTTTCGTTAGTATTTAGGTGCGGGGCTGTTTCTGTATGTAATGTAAAAAAGGGTAACTTAACAATTTTGTGAAGCATTGGAATTTTAATATTAATTAGTTTATCATTCCCAAGACAAATTTATCATTCCCAAAAAAAATCACAAGAGTGAATTTTGTTCTTATTCAACATTCCATGTGTTTGTGTCAGATTTCTCTCTTTCTCTCTCTCAGTCCACCATCATCAGGTCATTTTTAATCAATCAGTTAAATTAAACTCCAAAATGGCTCACTATGAGGCCATAAAAGTATAATATGGGCACCACGTTGAAACTATGGGATTTTTTTATACTTAAAATTGAAAATAGATTTTTGCAATACAAGTGTGGAGACTGGGACTACATAACAAACACAAACATAAACCAGACAAGTATAAAATACACAAGAGCATGGCATGGCTACAACAACAGATAATGACACTCTTCACAACAGACACTACACAGAGTGCTATACAAACTTGACTTAAATGACTAGTGCGCAATGAACTAAAACACGTATCAGGTGCAAACAGTCACGCGACACGAGATCGGGTGAAATGCAGGGGCCGACGGGAATCATAGTCTGGTGACGTATTCAGAGCAACTATGACATTTGAAATATTGATATCAATGAAATTAAACGGTCAATACCTTGAATATTTAATATTCAAGATTCTGCACCATTTCCTGGTTCCTATTTAAATGTAAGCAAATTTGTGATATTGACCATGTTACATTGTCTATTCATGGCTGATGCTGCATCAGTTCACGTATTTATGAGGAAGATAATAGCGCATGTATGTTTATTACAGTTATTAAGTGAAGGTCAAGAAAATAATAAACAGATTTTAAAATACCTGCAATAAAAAGTATTTAAAGTATTTAACTGCATTTTACTGCATTTCCATCCACACTTACAAGGAAAAATACATTTGGGGTTCTTCATCTTGTCTATGAAAGGCAACTTTTATGTAGGAGTAGGAGGCAGATCCATTCATCACAGTTTCACCTGGCTCTCATGGGCTTTTGTAAAGGATTCTTTACAGCCTTATGCCAAAGCATGGACTCAAGCATCTCATCTTCCCAGTTTTATGGCCGGTCTTATAAAAGGGTGAGGTGGCAAAAGAGGGATACAGTACAGTTTCTTTTAATCAGCCCTTATTCTGCAGTCAAATATGTAGTATTAGACCGAAAATAAAATCTGGTAAACCTTTACATTATGTTGTTCTGCTCTGCTATGGCTTTTAAAGTCATTTTCAAATAAAAACTTTCAGTGAATATGCAAAAAAAAAAAAAAAAAAACGCTGGTGAGATTGTTATGTAAGGAATTAAACATGATAGGACGTGGTGTTGTTGGACAATAATCAACAACATGCATTGATTAGTTCCCTGTAACAGCACAGCCTGTGAAGTGTTGCACTTTTCCTAAAACACAACTATTCATTTTTTTTTTTATGTTGTTTAAAGAGTGAAAATTTGTTTTTTTGTATTCGGTCATAGTTATATTTTATGTTGTGGAAACATTTATCAAACACGTTAGTTCCTGTTATCTCTTGTTACAGCAGCTATAAACAGTCGTTCCCTCACCAGCCTTTTTTTTTTTTAATCACTCTCTCTGTCAACAAGCTTGACATGTTACTTGTGTTGGAAACGTATAGCTTTACTGCTGACCTGTGACCGAGAAACTGTAAACGGATCAAAATTATGAGTGGTCATTTTTTAATAAATACAAAGATTGTATTTTTTGGCAAATTGCTGTGAATAAGAAGAATGAAACACTTCAGAACATGCTGTTATAGGAAAACAATCGACCTCAGGGTGGTAACTGCATCTCACCACCCTGCTGTTCGTTATTTCCTAAAACACGTCATGTTTCATTCCATAAATAGCATTTATCTTAAGCACACTGGGGAAGAAAACAGGGGCCACATGACTGATGTGATAGTCAGTGCAGGATGCTGTAACACACTACAAATAAAGTCTGATCTAATATTCAGCATGGTAAAACCTTGCCACTAGTCCTGATCTAATATTCAGTTTGGCATAGTGTCAAATATCAGCTTGTAAAATGAAAGAAATAAGTTATATTTAGAGAAACATCTGTGGACGAATCGAGCATAAAGTCTAAAACCTTTAATGTACATCAACATGGTTGAGCGGGTTGTAATAAAAAGAAAGACTTTTGAATAATTAGTAATCTAATATGATTATACTTGGAATGCTGGATTTTCTTTTTTCTGCATGCACATGCACAAACACGTGTTATTATGAACGCCACATCACGTACTGTGTTGCCTTTCCTTTATTTATTTTTTTATTTTTATTTATTTTATTTTTTTTTACATACAGTGCTTTATTGAAAATGACGTGCAAATAAAAAAGCCATTAAGCTGAACGCTACCGTTAGTGACCTTCTGATGGATGAATTATCACGACTCATATGCACTCATCCAGACAACGGCTCCTACCTGAGTGATGGAGGCTGGTAGGTTGTCTCTCTCTTCCTGTCCTGCTCTCATCCTCATCTCGAGCTCCAGACAGAACGGTGCCTCCCTGGCAGGAGTGCCCACTTCAGACAGGCTCGGCTCCCGGAGCTGGACGTCATCGCAACACAGAACACAAGCTCTCAGGCCAGGTTTGAGAATATCACCACGATTGCCCTGCCCTTACGTCATCCAACATGCAAAGCGCAAAAGTGTTTACGCTGCTGTTGTAATTCATTTCTAGTCTACTATCTCTGACTGTAAAAGGCATATAATTTTCAGTTCTCCTCCTGAATTTAAATATGAGGATTGCACTCAGTGGCCTGGTTCCGGTTCTTAGTGGTGGCTCTGTAGGGAGTTGGTGTCCTAATAACACTTTCTCAGCATCCTCTGTGGCAGATACACTGACAGAAATGCAGAACCGCCAATTTGATACGCCAGTCAGCTCCTGCAGCCATGAAACAAGCTTTGATTTTCCTGCGGTAAAATAAATGCGGTTAAAGCAGCACCCAGGCTAGCACAGGTGGCGTAAACCGTGTGTGACCTTCTAGAGGACGTCTAAATGTGTAGAGTAGACGCTTTGGCCTCTTTAAGACTTTAAGCATTTACAGCTAAAAGTGACCTTGTTACTGTGAATGCCAGTGAAATTTCTATGAAATTGCAGAAGCACTTCATGGAACAAGCCAGCGGCAGCTCGTGACCATAGACATCAGGGGAGCAGGACGACATTAATAATTATAGAAAATTAAATCACGAACACTATCACATTTGGCATTTTTAAAGTAATAGGCACCTGTGTTGGATACACAGATGAGCTAACATCATGAACCAGGGTTGCCAGGTTTCAGCAAGGTTTCCAGCCCAACGACATCTCAAAAACACACAAAAGACCTGGAACTAGCTTCAAATATTCAGACACTGGGAAAGACAGCCACATTTTCATTCTTTTTCTCCACCACTGCACCAGAAACAAGGTCACCGTGGTGCACACGCATTTCTAACGTACAGACATTATGCACTCCATAATCCTTTGTGTCCTTCCTACACTCCTTCACCTCTTTGCACATCTTTGTAATACAAATTTCAATAGAAATGGTTCTGTACATCGTAGGCATACTACACAATTACGGAACATATTAGATTTAATTCAAGGTCTTGGGGATCACAGAGGATTTTAAATTAACCCAAATTTGGTTGGAATAAATCTACCCTGGCAACCCTGTCATTAACATGTCCTCTGCTCCTGTTCTGAGCATGCTGCCCCAATGGGCCTCTATTAGCTCTTGTTGCAGTTACCATCTTTGACCACTAGGTGCAATAATAACTCTAAATGAAGGGGTGAAGGCGCCGCCTCACGATTGCGCAACATCTGGAAAAGCAAGCCAGTCAATGGAACATCGGGTTAAGTAGCCTCAAAACAGCACCATTTTAAAAAATCATTGACAATTGGTATTTCAACAGAATTGAAAAGCTATGGAGTTGTGAATGAGGACATTATAAAGATTAACATTTGTTGAACAACTGATATAGATGTATACAGAGGAGCTCTGCACCACCTGACTATACAGGTGAGCTGCCCCTGGAACAAGCACAGAATTACCGCACAAAGGCTTCATGCTAATATTAACCTGCTAATCCCAGCATTCAAAAGACATGTGCAGGAGAAATGTGTTACGCGCTAGCCCAGAGCGCCTGAGGTAAATGAGTGGTGCATGAGTAATGAGAAATCAAAGCGAACTGAAATTAAGAGCAGCGGCTGTGAGTTGCATGATCTTCGCAAACAGAAAGGGGTGCTATGGACGATGGCGTGAGATCATGTGACCACCAGTCATATTCATCTATACTGTATAAAATGCTTCGATGGTTAAATTATCCCAAAAGGACAGTATGCAAAACAGGACAAATGCACAGCTATAGTTCTTTGTGGGGACTTTTTTTTTTTACCCTGCACACTTTTCACTCAGGCATTTATTACTGACTGACATAATTAGTCATACCAAAGATAATTGAGGACATATCGTATATAAACCTTTACCCCTTTTTAATGCATATATGGCTTGGCTCCTCTTTAACTGCCTATAAAGAGATATTAAAGTATCGGTAATGAAGTAGAATTAAAAGAAAAATCCACCCTGAAGTTCTTGAATATTAATCTTTATAGTGACCATCATGTCAAAGATTTATCTTGTAATGAATTTCTGAGCTTATTTGGTTCATTGACTGAAATTGAAATTGTTTCAGTTGAATAACAGCTTTCTACATTACCCACAATGCCCTTCAAACTGATTGTCAGCTAGTCAGATTAAGCCCATGCGCTTGATCTCTACCTAAAGAGAGCGATGCAGCATTGCTTTAGTCCTTTAATCTGTCCAGCTCTTTCACCTTCTCTGTACACTCTGCTCAAAAGCTTCAACCCATCCATCAACATGATCATGCTTGTCATCTCACAGATTGCTAACTAGCCGAGCTGAATATCTGCTGTAATACAGCGGTTTCTTTTAGCTCCACTGCATTCTGCATGCTCCGAGTCCAGTGCTTGCTATCTGCACTACTTGTATGTTGGATTTCTCATAATATAACACTAAACTGCTGGAAAAAGGTAAGTGGGGAAAAAAAATCCTGCTCTTTTGTTTTAGGAGCCAACACTGAAACCTGACCTTTATTCCTTGTCTGATATTGTTGAAATTTTTGCTCTTATTAAACACTATTGTAACTGCACAAGCAACGCCTCTGTAACAGCAGAGTCACAGACATTATTGTTATTCCTTCTATATATAATTCCTTCTCACAGGAATAATCAAAAAATATAGCACCAACCAACACATTAGGACCAGAATCGCTAAACACATCACAAATATTCCAGTATAAAACTATTTACTTCAGGGTGGAGTTTTCCTATAAATCTAACAAAGAGGGCATGCATCATTCACTTGGATTTTAGTAGTCAAATCAAAAAACAATATTCTGGACAAACCTTCATGTTTGAGAAAAATGCTAAGAAGCTCCTAGTTTCCTCATCAGTGCTGTATAGGACTTTTTTTTTTTAATTTAATTAAATTTTTTTTTTAAAGTGAACCATTAATAAAAGTCATCAGCGCTTTCAGAAGCCCAGGAGGGAGATGGACGAGGCACTGACCTCGGCTCTGACACTGTGAGGCCTGCCGTATCTACTGAGCGCAGGCGCCTCCGGGCCATTCCGCCGGCCTAGGGACCACTCGAACTCCTGCCTCCGGCCGGACTGTGAGTGAGGGAGGGAGGAGAGGGAGGAAAGGGAGCAGGAGAGGACGGGTGGACAGGGATGGTGGGGTCAGGAGTGAGGCGGTGGAGAGTGGAGAGGGAGGTAACGAGGGGAAGGAGGTGCATGGAGTTGATTGGTGAATGACAACAAATGGAAAATCCACACGATAAGACACTGGATTCAAAATAATAGCACAAAAAAAATGAGTACTGCTTAAAATATTTAAAAAAAATGACTGACAAGCACAACAAAGTAAGAGATGACAACGGAATCATGGTGGATCGAAACGAAATGCACAGAGACAGAAACGGGCAGAGCGAGCTACAAGACGAAGAAAAGCGCAAAAAGGAAAACCAACTTGAAGATAGTGGCGTAAGAGAGAGACGAGAAAAGGACGAGTATGAAAATGAACAGAATCATGGGCTGAAACATCTGAAGGAAACACAAAGAAAGAAGGAGAGAGAGAGAGAGAGGGAGAGAAGGGGCCAGGAGAAAAAAAGAATGCAAAACACTTGTTATGAAGCGCATGCAATGAGGGATACATGGGTCTAAAAACCAACAACCGAAACTGTGCAGTGAGCGTTACGCTTGGCACCAAAAACATGCACGCAAAAGTGTGAGTGTGTGTGCACATCAGCCATACTGTAAAAGCAGCATGCACATGAGATGCTTAGCCAAAAGTCTTATATATCAAAGATCTTTAACATGAACCACTGAGTTATATCTGACGTCACAATTATGTACAACATACAGGTCATGGCTTCATGCTTGATGTAATGCTTCTACTGGTGTAATGTTTAAGTGTGCTGTTACAGTGACGTAACTACTGGACTTCAGCGTAAGACAAAATGTGAACATATTTAAAAGCTGGACTAACTGCAGTGTTTTAGTGTTTGAGCAAAGGGATCAATTTTGGCCAAGCCTCAATATAAAAGCCACCAGATCACGGTCGATAAATAATTCTTAGTGAATAAAAAAAAATATATAGCTGGGCAGGTTGGTTGGTGGGTATCTACATCTTCTTCTCACCTCTATGGGTGTCGAGATGGATGGAGTTGAGCAGGTGGAGTTAAGGGCCTTGCCCAAGGGCCCAACAGTGGGAGCCAGGGGGCGCTGGGGCTCGAATGCCTGACCTTCTGATTGGCAACCCAACTCCTTAACCGCTGAACCGCCACACAAAAAATAATAATATAAAGCTGGGCAGGACACTTCTAAAAATTAGTTTCAAATTTACTGGGGCCCAGTAAAGAAATAACCTTTAAAAATACAATAACATTTAATCCTGTTTCCCCAACCTTAACAGTTTTCTCCTTAATTTGGTCCCACACACCAGCCAGCTCTTCTCTACGACTCAACAGCTACCAGCCACAGATGGTGAAAGCCAACACATGCTTCTTCCGGGACATAAGAAGTTCAACACTCATTCGATGTTACAGTAGCACAACACACTTGGAGGAAAGTGCTATCTACACTCTTCCACATACATGAGCTTACAAACACCCATGACTGGCTAATGTTGGTGTGATTGACAGAGAGAGAGAAAGACTACTGTGTCACAGTCTAGAATGAGCCTCTATCTTCCCTCCTGCTGTGCCTTGGCCAGTCCCATTGGTCACTTTTGTCTTGTTATTCTACTCTACCCTGATTTTGCGAAGTCTTGCCTATGTAGCGTAGTTTCCTAATTCCCTGTTACCCTAGTTTCTGTGGCATCCTGATTATCTGTCTGAACTGTCTTGACTGCCTGTTTCGGTTTAGTCAAAATAAAGACAGGCACACTGCCTTTCAAGTGTTCACTTTAATCTAAATTGCTCTGGTTAATGACTGTAACTTCCAACGCAAGCAAAGCATATTTTGTTGCTTTGCTTGCGACACATCTGAGCCGGCTAATTGGCTAATTAACCAGTGCTTTCTGAGCCGACAT
>JAQQZR010000018.1:10947541-10972692 GCA_030068235.1 Notoglanidium macrostoma | reverse complement strand
CCACACACACCCACACACACCCACACACACCCACACACACCCACACACACCCACACACACCCACACACACCCACACAGACCCACACACACAGTTAATGATTTGCAATGTGGAATGCAGAACACAAACCTAAACAGGGGAGAATAATAAAAAAAAAAAAAAAGACTCCCACAAATGTGCATACACTGACAAATGATGTCTAATGTGTCAAAGACGAACCCTGATATGAATCTGCTTTCTGTCACAAAAAATGTTACACACATGTTACACACACATTGTTTCCTTCATACATATGTGCTTGAAGGAAACAGGGCTACATTTTGTAGCATTAAAACACTGAAGTGAACTAGATTTTACCAGTTGAATGAAACAGTATGGAACATTTGAAGGTAACAAATATCTTTTCGTCCTCTGATTCAATTCTTGGCAGGAAAACCCAATCAAGTCCAGGTTATAACAGTACAATATGCAGAAAAGTTCAAAGGGGATGAATACTTATGCAAGTCACTGTACATTCTTGCAGAAAGTCAAGAGAACAATAGTTTAAACCAGGAGTAGAAATCTGTGAGATCAAAAGCAATCCTGCTCATGGATTAAACTACTGCGCTGTTCACTTTTAGCAGTCACATCCTTGAACAACAGCCTTCTAAAGGAATCTAAATAAGGAAGCGCAGGCTGTAAATCTGATCTGCATAAATCACTCCTTCAGAGATGGAGAAGAATTTGTAGTTATATAATACAGACACAGTGAATGCACCTTAAAGTAAATGTGGAAGTGCCTTAGGCAAATTATAAGCAACCAAACATCAAGTTACAGTATTGGAAATTTTTGATAAAGATACATAAAACAGATTTCGTAACACTTTCTCATGTCTGTCTCAAGACCTTTAGAGTTAAGAATATGTCTCGCGTTACCTTACAGCTTTATTCTGGTATTTTAATAAGTGTGAAAGGTCAGAAAGGTATGTAGATGTACTGGTATCGTGGTGTTGAGGATACCGTTTCTCTGACTAGTTATGGCACCTCAATGACAGCTTATAATAATGTGACAAGCTCACAACTGCTCCACTAGAAAAGAAGCTAATAAGCTGTCAACCATCTGCCAGTATGTACATGAAGGCAGATTGAGAATTCATATATTTCCCAATCACAGCTCAGTGAAGAGGATGCGACAGTGTCTACAAGATTAAAAAGAGTGTGAGGAGTATCTCAGAAAGGGAGAGACAAAAAGAGGTTGGAGAGAAGGGCATCTGCTGAACACGTACCCCCAGAAGCTTTTCATCTGGGATGGGATGAACACAGTCTGAGTGCTGTCTGCTAACTCCGCTACTTGGTCAAGCCCCATATCATTGCTTCGAGACCTGTACTCTCTCCCAAACCCACTTTCTCTGGAAAGTTGAATTTTTTTTATCCAGAAGCTAAGATATGAAATGTGTCAAAACTTTCCTTACCAACTTCTTTCAAGGCAAACCTGATACTGTAAATTGGACTATAAAAAAAAAAAAAAGAAAGAAATGCCAAGTGATCCTTCCATCACACAGCTCCTATCCATCATCAGGTTCTTCATCTTATTCCTCCATTCACCACCTCTGACAGACGTAGCAGCCTGATACTAGCACATTTCTAAATCAAACTATTATCCAGGGGCCACCCTGGACAGCATTACTGATCTTATATGCAGTGCCTGGGGCACATTATCACCACAAACTGTTTGAGGACCCTGCGTGAGTCACATAGACATAGCAGATTAGCAATTCTGCCTGTCAGAGTCGCATCCAACTCTGATCAATTGCGAATATTTTGAAAGTAAAAACTATTTCAAATGCAAGATCGTGAGTTTTGAATCCCCATGGTGCTATAGACATCTATGGCTGGAAGAGAGTCCAAGAGAGCATAATAGTGCCTGGTCTTTGGGTTGGAAGGAAGGCAATATTTTCAAACTGAGTGTCACTTGGAAGAGACGTCTGAGTTTGTGTATATTTAACTGCCTTACTATGTTGCATAAGCAGCAACTTGAAATTTTTAGCAGCTTAGAGAGCACTACAGATTTAGAAAAATATTCCTAAAGGGTTCTTTGGATAGCTAAGATTTTCTGGCTTCCTAAATAAGTACTGTTTGATAATGGGAATACTCTGTAGTAGGGTTCTACCCCAGAGGAACAAATATAAAATCTCAACAAGGTCTCTGGATCTAATGTTTTTTTTTTTTTATAGTGTACCTTATAATTATCAGTAAAATTTGGTGGTTAACAAAATATCAGTATGCACACCTCAGCCGAAAAAACAATCATTTCCGTTCTAAGCTGGAAAGTTACCTAACCTAACTGCGTAACCACTATTAGGCAGGATGTTCGCGACAGCCATGATAGGCTTAGAAGAGATATTATACATGAAAGAGAGACCGTTCCACACTCCGCAACCGATGCATACATAAGCCTATTCAGTGGTGACACAAAGCGCGTCTCTCAGGAGCCTCTACACATTCTCTCTCTCTTTCTCGCGCTCTCTCTCTCTCTCTCGGTATCCCATTCTGAACCAGGATCAATTGATGCTCCATCTGGACTGTGCCACATCTCAGACATGAATTTGAGATCAGCACTGGTCTTTTCATTCCAAATTCAGGGCTGGTGTTGGATCTTCTGCAGGGAGGCTTTGAAAGGGCGACAGCAGCACATTTCCCCATTTTTTTTCCTCCCAAAACTTTTCAATGTGATTTAATGAAGGTTCACAAAAGGAGAATTAGCTATTCAAGTGCAGTGGAATGTGTCTTCGTCTCACTGGTTTGAATCCTGCCCTCTCAATCCTTCAGCACTGCTGCGAAAAATGATGTTTGTTTTTTTTTTTGCCTTGTGCCAGTGGGAACTATGAATGGACACACTGGAAAGCTGCATTCTTCACAATCTGTTCTCACAAACAGCAAACCGAAATGTACCAAGATTGTCAACATGGTATGTTTATTAAAAGTACAAAGAGGTAGCTTGTAGTAACAGCACAATGATGGAAAGAAGTTCAAGCCAAAAATGACTCAGGAGAAAACACCTGAAGGATTCACTTAATTATGCTATCCCTCTGAACTGACTTCCGTTTGATGAAAAGAAACAAAGACTGAGGCAGAGGTGTGCTTCGAGCCTGGGATGCTGCGAGACCAAACAAAAAAGTCACAGTAGTGGAGATTTTTTTTACTGTCATGTGGGTGGGAGCGAGCAGTAAAGCTTGCAGATATGTATTAGCATCGGAGCGTATAAGGTGCTTACACAGAGCTGTGCATATTAACAATGTTTATTCATTTATTCATTAAAGAAACCACTTTAATACAGTACTGTTAGGAATTTGCTAGTTTAAGTTCTTTTATTTAAGTTTAAAGGTCCACTATGTAGGATTTTGAAGGTATCTATTAGCAAAAAAGGAGTATATATATTCCATAATATACTTATTGTATTCATAAGTATGTTTTCGATAGTGTATAATTACCTGTAACTGTGAATCATTGTCTTTTTATACGCTTAAAATGAGCCCTTTATATCTACACAGGGGGCGGGTCCACTTCTACAGAGCCGCCATGTTTCGCCTCTACAGTAACCCAGAATGGACAAACCTCTAGAGAGTTTCACGTTTTTATAAGTGGCAGCGTGAATCCGGAAGGAAGCACCGGAAGGTCAACAAAGAAGAAGAAAGAAGTAGAATCAAGTGTTTGATGGTGCTGGCTGAGAACCCAAATACTGAAAAATGCAGGGCTTTATTTAGAATGGAAAAAGCAAGGGAGTGTGAATGTACGTACTTGGACGTAGGCTATGGGGCCACCGTACGTTCTGATACATGCTTGGAAAGGGAGGGGTAAGGGAGGGGCATTCAGGTGGGTGAATTCTACATAATGGACCTTTAAATTTAAGTTGTAAGTTCATTATAAAATAATGTAAGTTCATTATAATATATCACAACCAGATGCTGAGTGGGCATGATTGCACAAATTTCAGTGAAGGGATTGGCTCACTATAGGCATGATATATAGGCACCTCTTTTCAGGAATTTAGGAATGTGAGGTGAGTTTCTTCTGCACAATCCAGGAATGGGTTTTAGTTACTGTATAGGTGAGGTACTTTTCAGCAAACCAAAAACTATTGAAATTTGCAGATTGGTCAAAAACAATCTTCCCAGAATGACAGAACGTCTGACTCAGCATCCATTCTCATAGACATCAGCCGGTCTTTCGACTTTCATATAGAAACACACGGAATTGCATATTCGTTGAGGTAAAACTGGACACCACGTGCTATTTTGCTCATTTAAAAGATCCTTCGTTGACACAGACATTTAGACCCTTTTATTAAATGAGCTTACACATTCTTTGCAGCTGTTATCAGGTATGTATGTGTTTAACATGCAGAAACCTTCAGGGCCTCAGTGGATTGCTCTCATTCAGTAAGACATTGACACTAATTAAAGTTGACTAAGCCAAATATCTTCCACCGGCCCAAAACCAATGTGTCTCATGCTCCAATGACCTTCTCCTCCAATGGTTAAACTGAAAGGCAGCCATGAACTTGTGGGAAAATTTTTGATGCTTAGAGTTAACTGATGGCTCAAACAAAATCAAATGACCAAGACGGAGTGAATCTCTCACAGTGACTCCTGTTTGGAATTAAGGTCAGATCAGTACTTAACTCCTTACATTATGTGCCACGGTCCAAGCCAGAGACCAAAGGAAATAAAAATTCAGAAGGAGCTTTAATCGGACATGTATCAGTCTGCCATTAAAGCATATGACTTACATGCTTACCCACTGTAACTCACCAGTCTGAGTGATTGTGTGAAGGAGGGAATCACAACCTAGCTATATTCTGAGTTTGTCTGTACGTGCAGTTCTCAAAAAACAGCTGAGATACTCATATTTAACAAGGTCACATAATTACTTCTGATGACTCATGTCTCAGGATCTAAAGTCATTAGTCTACTACCTAAAAGAGTTCAGAGTGAATTGAAATTTTAATAAGAGAGACACCAGGCTCCTAATCTTTTTTTTAAAAAGCAACAATCACAGATAACGGAGGCTTCGTGATACTGCACTCTTACAGCACTACTCTATCAGGCTTTGCAGAAAGATCTTTGAGGCCTGATTATTCATGCCTGAACTCTCTAATCTCCAGAAGCAGTGATTCACTACTCATGGACTGTTTATTACTGTAAACTTTGGTATAAAATAATTATGTTCTTATAAATAGTTCAGCATGAAGTGTATTTATATTCAAACATGTTACATCCTAACTACCCATTTTTTAATAAAATTATAAAATGAAATGTTAAAATATACACACATGTTTTAAGGCTACGTGTACACCTGCTCATTCATGCAATTATTCAGCCAATCAGCCAATCCTTCACAGCATTCTCATAGAGGAAACGAGCTTCAGTTATTGTTCACATCAAACTTCAGAATGGGGGAAAATGTGATCTCAGTAACTCTGACCATGGCACGGATATTGGTGCCAGACCGGCTGGTTTGTGTATTTCAGAAACTGTTGCTCTCTTGGGATTTTTACAAAAACAAAAAACATCCAGTGATCATCAGATCTGCAGGCAGAAACGCCTCGCTGATGAACAAGGTCAAAGGACAACAGCCAGACTGGTTTAAGCTGATAGGAAGGCTAAGGGAACTAAAATAACCACTCTTTATGACTGTGGTGAGCCGCAAAGCACCTCAGAACACTCAACGTGCTAGCCAGATGTGCTACAACATCAGCATTGGGTTCCATTCCTATTAGGCAAGAACATGAATGAGGCTACAGTGTGCACAGACTCACCCAAACTGGACAAACGAAGATTCGAAAACTTTTTGTTGATTTCTTAAGAGGTGCCTTCATTTCCTGATCTTACAACAAAATGTGAAGTAACCTACTCTTTATTACATACAAACTGCATTATGGGTACTCAGCATCCCCTCAGCTACAACATTTAGACATTAACTTACTGCAGTGTGGGTATTCCAGGCACGATTTATAAAAATCCCAAACTAGTGCACTATTTAATGAACCAAAAGTGACTCCGTGCATAATGATCTTGTTTGTATAGTCTGGGTCCTAATAAGCTGCTGTGCAGTGTTCAGATTTTATAATAAATAGCCAAATTTGGAGTGACAGTTCACCACTGTGTCAAAAACTAATCTTTCTCAGTCTCATCTCAGTTCTCTCGTTTTTCATTTTCCTTCCTGTTCTTTTGCTCTGAGGCTAAAGGGGCCCGCTTCTCTGTCTGAAAGTACGACTCGTCTGTCTCATCATAGGATAAAGAGACCACACACAAAGGCCTTACTGAAACACAGAACGCCTTTCACCCAAACATAAAGCACTCAGCTCACCCTGCATGGGCATGGCATGCCCAAAAATACCACCCACCCCTCCTCCTATTGTCTTTCTCTCTTTTACATTCTCACACTTTTTATTTCTGCATTTTTTTCTGTTGGCAGTGCACAGCAAACAGCTGTCCCTCTACACATGGATCAAAAATGTGAAAAGGTTTGGAACACAGTGAGTGGGAATTGGTGCATAGGTTTGGATCTATGGTCCGTTGTATTTTAATTAAACACATTTATCAGATTAAACACTTAATAGTCTTCTAACTACCCTTTAGTGCCATTATTGAAGTATAATAAGATGGTAATACACATAAAACATGCTGTATGCTCTATAAAATAAATTAGTCCCTATGTAGACACAATGATAATGATCATTTTAATCTCATTGTACATGCGTATAGTGACAATAAAAGGCATTCTATTCTATAATATGGGTGTCATATAAAACCCAAACACAGATCTGATATATTTCAGGTTCTTTGTTCAAGGTGAACCTTATAAGGAGTAGATGTAGCAGTTAAAGCATTAAAGATGCAGTATGTAATCTTTAAAATCATTATAGACTGATAATAATCATTATTTCATCATAATATGATTACGTCTTAAAAACGTGGGAAGTACTATACATATGTATATTCAATGGATCTCATTAATTTCTTCATTTGATTTTGTTGAAATTTTTCTGGCCCTGAAATTAGCCCTGCCCCTTTCTTTTTTCCCTCTAAAAGGCAATCCACATGGCACAGTTATTGCATTTTGAGGAGAGATGGGGAGGGGCAAGGGCTTGTCAGTGCTTTTGAGGTTGATTTGCGGAAAAAAAAAAAAAGAGGGCTTTAAAATGACTAAATTACTCCGTTAATGGTTAAGGAGAGGCAATTCTGAAATCATGCATCATATAAGAGTGTGTTCTGATCACATTATCACAACCACCCACCATGTGAGAACCTATTAATGGGTGATGAATAAAAAAATACTTAACCCGGGTCATACGTGCAAACAGCAAGTGAGAGAACGAGAAAGAGAGAGAGTGCTATAAGCTCATTATCACAGCATCAGACAGGAAGTACATTTTAACATGTTTCCTGGGACCAGTCACGATAATGACTGAAAGACCCCTACTTCAGCTTTTTGGATCAGCTAATGCACATCCTTTACCCGCAGCTGAAAGATGACATATTACAATGAAATAATCAGAACCTTTATTTCCCGCACAAAGACCCGCTATCTTAATTAAATGAAGATATCGCTAACCCTAAATCTACAATGACATTCAGTGAAAAGGGATTTATACACTCTATGAGTTCAAAACCCAGGGCTGCCAGAGAGGCTGCTTTCAGTAAGGTCCTTAAGCTTTAAATGGATTCTTATTATCCTGAGTCAAGCTACAAATTAAAATGACGGTGTCCCCCTAATTACAACTTTAACCTCTAACACAAAGGACTGAGGGGTTCTGCAAAAAAAAAAAATAATAATAATAACATGAATAACAAATGACTCCAGACTCCAGAATACCATCTTTCAAATGCTGATACTGCCTCAGTCTTGACTCCATCTTCTTTTTTCTCAACTAGCTAACTAGCTTGGCCTAGTTATTTAAACTGAGCTATGTTGACTGACATGTGAACTAATTTGCCTCATCTGTCAACTTTATTACACATTAGGTGGCTAACTTTTAGGTGGATATTGCTAGCTAGCTAGGTAGCTAGCAAGTCACTAGGCTGTTTGATAGGTATAATGGCCTTCCAGGAGGGAAGCAATGACGACTGGTTATGATATTAAATGGGAGGGCTAAATTTGAACATGTATCAAAAGCTATTTGGGCTGAGCAACACATAATATCACAAGGACTCAGCAAGAGCAAAATAAAAATGATGTGGAGTATGCTAACGTGCATGCACAAAGGCAGATTAGCAGCTGCACTTGTCATTTCTATTTTTTAGAAAGGCTTCAAGTCTGTAATGCTCTATTGGGTTCATGTGGTCTTTTTTGGGGGACAAAAATGATAATATCACAAATAATCCACCTTTCTGATGTATTTATATATTTTCTGAATATCCATCATACAGCCTATTGCCTTGCTATAGCTACTAGCTAGCTAGCAAGATAGAATAAATGGCATTTACATTTAATCAGTAAATGTACATTCAACATCTACTATTAACTAGAAACCTTTTCCTGCCTGAACAAATAACCAACAACACACAGCTCACAAAAAAAACAACTGTCCAATTACTTATAGTATGCTAATAGGGGGCTTTCTTAAGCGGAGCTGAGAAGCACTGGGTCATTAAACAGGTAATGTATCCCCTAGCATTCTTACTAGTTTCAAATGAATGCCTGGGCAGTTTATCTGCTACACAGCAATAAATCGGTCACGCCGTCTTTCTCTCTTTCTTTTGCTCTTTCCCTCACATACACCCAAACATGCAATCTCTGCCTCAGTGTTTCTGCCTGTATCACTCTCTGTCACTCTCTTTCCCACACATTAACATCCTCTCTGTCACTTTCACTGTCTGTCACTGATGATTCAACTGCCAGTCACAACAAGACTAAGGAAAGCAAAAGAAAGAGGAGAAAGCCTGTGTGTGCGAGAGATATAGTGAGACACTTTGATGACAATATTTAGCAAAAAACACAGCAAGGACATTTTTTGTTGCAGTTCGGTGCATGTTAGTTCACATGACACCAGCAAAACTGTCTAATTAATTACAGCACAGTACACACACACACACACACACACACACACACTCTTTAAGAGTGAAGCTTCCAGGTAGTGGTGTGTTAGAGGGAGCACTGATCGATGAACTGGATGGAGACCAGACAGGGAGGCGGTAATCTCTATAAAGAAGGGATGAGTGCAGACTCTGAGCTTGGTTGATTTAATTGCTGTATAAACTGGAGTAGAAATTCCAACATAGGAAGAACATATTACTTTGCCAAGAGCAAAGCACCCTCAGCCTCATACTACTTATTCAGAAAAGAAATCCTATTCTGAATGTGAATATATTGCATGAATTCACTCTTGAAGGTATTTCTTAAAGGTTAGATTAAGGTCACCACATAAAGGGCAGTTTGTGTGCTCATCCTCATGCCTGCTCTTATCATACATTTTACAGATTGGTCAGTGGCACATAACAGACAGGCTACTATATAGTATACAATGTAGAAATACTGAGCACAGGATCATCAGAGGACTAATAAGCCAAACAAGAGTATGAAACATCTTTATTCAATTCAACTGTATTTACTTTTTTACCCACTGACTCAAGCTACACTGTTTAAGCAACTGTAATTATTACTACTATCACTACTCCTGCCAATAACTACAATTAGCAATTGTGTCATGTTTTGAAATCCAGAAAAGGAATGAAAGACACTCCCTCCCCTTAAAGAGATGTATAGATCAGCTTTAGCCTACTAATTTAATGAGATTAATTAGAAAGATGCAGCTTTCATACTGAGCATGAGAATGTGGTGCTGTGTGGAGTCGGAGGAGGAGAAGCGTATGTTCAGTTGCCCCAAATCCTTCAGGCATTTTCTGGGTTTCAAGTGTTCATTAAAATCTACAAGAAAATTGCAAATTCAAATATTTAAATAAAAAAAAGCTGGAACTGAAACTATTTTCTCTTAAGAACCAACTGCTTTCTGTGAAGAGAGGTCATTTTTTCAGAGTTGACTCTGATTTCTATATTATTTTCCAGCTCTAAATTACAGAAGTGATAGAGTACAGTTTACAGATATGCAATAAAAGCTGCATGTAACATCTTGTTTTATGGCATTATAATCTGCTTTATAAATAAAAAAAACAAAAATAAAAAAAAAAACATAGCAGGTACTTAAACATTCATTCAGCAATTCTAATGCAACAAGCAGTAATGTTTATCAGTTGGAAACATTAGTCTCCTATTTCCTCGTGTCATCCTGTCGTGTAATTGTATGAAGATAAGAGTTGTGTGCTGGTGTTTGGAGACGCAAGGATTCCTCTAAGCTCTTAATCTCTGTCTGAGGGACGGCAGGATCACCAAGCTTTGTTTACCATGAATACTCAGTGGTGCAAATATCTGTCCTGATCACGCTAGGGACAAACAACAATGGATGCTTTTCTCTAATTTGGGGCTGTGGTTCTCAAGAGAGTTAAGGGTGTGTGTGTGTGTGTGTGTGTGTGTGTGTGTGTGTGTGTGTGTGTGTGTGTGTATGCCCATATGTGGGATTGGCCATTGTGGCCCAGCTGGTTAATGAGAGGCTTGCCTTTTCCACCCTTTTTGCTCACACGCACACACATAGAGCTTTGGGTTAGTGGGGTTCCCATTGTAAGTCAGTAATGATGGGGCTGGGGATCTAATCTGGCAGTCTGGGAGGTTCGGACAGTAGACAGCTGGAACAGGAGGCGAGTGTTTCGTTTTGAATATTCAGCACCCCCCATTGATTGGTCCAGTGTAACCATAGTCCAAGTTTCTCCAACACCGAAATATCCAAAAAATGTAAAAACAAACAAACAAATAAATAAATAAATAAAATTAATAAAAGACAGTGTTTTAGAGACAACACAATAATAATAATAATGTGCAAAACATGAAAAAACAAAAATAATAATACCAATAAGAGCAAAAATATATGCACCCTATTATTCGCCTTTTTTCAATTATAAGATTTCTCTGAAAAACATATCTGGAGACATTTTTGACACAGCTAGGGAACATTTTAAATACATGCAAATAAATTTTAATTCTTAAAAAGATTGTCTCCAAAAACTAGTGTGTTTGACTATTTCCTGTTTCCCTAAGGTATAAATATGAGATGGAAAGTCCCTTTGACACCCATACCCGATGGAAAAAACCCAACAAAGTTCTAATACAAAAATAGTATTTTTTTTTCTCTCATTGACATCATCTGTGGTGTGTTATTACATATTCACTTTCACTTATTCTCATGAAGGGTGACTACAAGTCCGGAGTTGATGGTAAAACTATGAGCAAACAAATCAATAACGGACAGTTTGGAAAATTCAAGGAATGGAAAAAAACAAAAAAACAAAAAAAACACATTGATTAGGAATGTCAAAGGAAATGCAATGTCCTTTCATAAGCCATAAGACTGTAACTGTAATTAAATGTGATCTTATTCAAGCACCCTTCAAAAGTAACAGCAGGGACAGCCTTTGCTGGTAAATATGAGACATCGAATCATAACTCATAATCATAACCCAGTTCAATTAACATCATGAATGGATGGCTCTTGTTGTGTTGATTACAGCTCCGTGGTCCAGGTTGATCCGTTCTTTTGCTACCAGATGGCGAGTTGCTAACCAGGGCTTTGGGTGACATAATGGGGTTTTAACTGGATATCTCAGAGGAACAGATCTCTCACACCCTCCAACACCATTTTACATAACACTGTAGTTTAGATTGCACTCCGTGCCAAGAACAAAGACAAATGACACAAAATCACCAGCTGTTACTTCTTTACACTGATAGATGAGCAGTGATCCCAAGCTACAGCATTATCTTTACTGTTATGGTAGAAGTGACAAAACTGACCTTGGGTCAGTGTAAAGCAGCTCCTTCCAATCCAAAATGAAGACAGATGGTTGGAGTCAGACCTCCTCAGTGTGGAACAGAGGGAACAGAGCCACTTCGGATCAGTATGTCAGAGCGGACCAGCCATTTTGGACAACGATTAAGAATGTGAGGTTACTAATTCAAGCATTCTGGCTTGTTTATTATCCAGTGCAGTCTGACGTGACTTTTCCTAGTAATTGAATTTCAAAGTGCTAAATGTCAGCTTTAACTCAAGGGACCCACATTGGAATTATAGTAGGATAGTCTACAAGACTGTATGAATTGATGCAAAAGAGGTAATATGCAGGATCGGGTCACAAAGAATTTGTTTTAAAAGAAAATGTCATCATTCAGTTTGTAGAGGTCATATATTTACCATTGCAAACTGTGCAGTAATATCTATAAATGCGTATTTTCCAGACTGCGAAACTGAAATAAATATGAAATACCGAAGAAGGATGAAGAAAGCTGAAAGCTACTGCCAGCCCAAGCACCTGGGACAATGTTAGAATGAACAACCATTAAATGGAGAAAAAAAACCTAGTACTGGGAAGCATATTAGAGCTTTCCTTTTAATTGGGGTAACTAATTAATTTATGATTTGTTTACCCCTGTGGAGTTTAACATCTTGCCATGTGCTCTCCATCCATCCAATTCAAAAAGTCTATATTATTATCCATCCATGGCCTGAACTGGCCCTCCATCGACATTGTTACATTCCAACATCAACAGTATGCAGTACAGAGCCAACTTTCCTGCTTTACTGGTGTTGACATTTATTTTGTCCTCTTGCTAACATACGGCCAAATTCATGTGCCACATTAAAAACAGACTCTTCTCTATCTTCTCGCTCTAGCCCAAGAACTAATAAAGCGAGACAAGAAAGAACTGTTCAATTATTTATGGTGTCATGATAAGAGGGTTCTCCTGTTAAAGGGCTATATACAGCGGATCTTACTAATATCACTGTCCAGTAGTCTCTTTGGAGAAAAAAGGTCAACATCTCCTGATAGACAAGTATAAGAGAAACCTGCATAACAGTGTAAGCACCATAGTATATACTCCAACCTCTATAGAGAGTGGAGTAGATACCAAGCCGTTACAGAATTTGTGGTTATTTTCAATGCAATGAACATAGAAAGTACTACAGACCCTCTGAAGAACCAAGCACTGGAAAGACGCTCTGTTTCAAACTACCAATTGCTTGGCTCTTCAGGGGGCATGTTGTACTCTATCTGGGCACTGCAGAGGATGTAACAACCAATTCTCTAATGGCGCCATTATGCCTCTGTTCAAGACAATGCTCCAGCTGAAAGTACAGTGATATCTTTACTACCACTGGCAATACATGGATATAGACACTCGGTATATATGTGCTTTATTAAGAACATCAGATTAATACTGGGTATGACTCCAGTTTGCTCTCAGAACAGTCTCCATAAGATTCCACAAGGTGTTGGAAACATTGCTTGGAGATTCTTGTCCATGTTCACCAACATCAAACGATGCTTGGTTATTACTAAGGGGGCCAAAGTGTCTTAAGAAAACATTCCCCACGTCATTATACCACCACCACCACCACTAACTACTGAGCAGTACTGTTGGGCTTTGCTTTGGGAAGCCCCCTCCTACACTGTGACACATCATATACTCCAAGTTTGTCAGGAAAACAAATAAAATGAGCACAAATTCAATGTATTTACACAGGGTGACAGAGGTTTCTAAAAACAGTCTACTTCTGAGTTAACAAGTAATGAAAGGTCGTTACCACGAAGCGCAAATTAAGTTACAGTGGCAACTACAGTGTAATTTTTACTTGTACAGTGCAAAATCCCCTCTTCACTCTTACCCCTCCATCTCTCTCACCCTCCTTTAAGACCACAGGCCGTGTATGACTATATTCTTTCCGAGCTAAAAGATACACAGCTATGAGGTAACATTGTCCACTCAGCACAGGAAGGGCCAGGCCTGAAATAACATTTACAACATTATATCTGGGGTCCAGAGTATTTATGACTCATCTGCCTTTCCTTCTCCCTTTCACTCATCAGACAAAGAGAGACAAAGTGAGAAACAGAGACAGAAGTGCAGTCTTTAGTAAGGTTGGAAAAGAAGGTTCAGAAAATGAAAGGTCTGGAAAAAAAGACCAATAGAGAGAGGTGGAGAGGTGAGTGTAAGTCAGTCACACCACTGCACCTCGTGCCAAACTGCCGCCACATCCTCTGAATAGACCTCCAGTTTCCCCACAGCTCCTGGGAGGCGCACAGCCTGAATAAATAGCTCTCTGCGGGGGTTTATATTTGGAAAGTCCTAATGCTAGATGCTATCGCCAAAATAGTCTCCTTAGAATTAGAGACAGAATTTAATTAACGACACGAGGCCACATGCTGATGTATGGAGCAGTTCTTTAAAAATAAGGCTATTTGTTTCAAAGCTCTCCTTATAGGGTTTCTGACTGAAACTAGCCACGTGCTAATAATTAGTTATCCAATATGTCGTGACACTATAGACATGATTGTGTCGTTTTAACCAACCTTAGTTTTAGGAAACCTGGAAGGTAGAATGTAACTTGCTAACTGGCTAGCATTCTTAGCTAGTCTCCTAGCTAGTTATGCTAGTCAGGCAGCTCTTTATCACAAGTTATGATGAATATATTATGAAGGACAGATACTGGAAGTTAGCCAAGACCTGGTTTGATTGGTCTGACACTGAACAATACATCCTTGTGTCCACCGAAAAATGTTAATCAGACATCAGAAGAAAATCACAGAAACCTGATAGGCTCATAAATTTCATGATGTAATAACAAGTGTCATGGCTTTAATTAACCTGGCTTTAAAAATGCTGACTATTGCTGGTAAGTACAGTATTTATTTCAATACATCATTATAATAAACTAAGCATTAATAAAAGGGTGGAAGATTATTAATAATTTAGTTCTGGCACATGGCAGAGAGTTTCTGTGTAATTTATAATAGAAGGTTACCTACTTGGTGATGCAAGGACAGTGTAACAAAGCCCTCCTGAAGTGTGAGTGTGCAGTGAAGTATAATGTGAAAATTCAGGAATTCTGGTCTGCAATATGCTCACATGGCCACTTATTTGAACGGGACTTTGTGGAGATTTTTGGACAGGGGGCATTTTTGAATGAGCTGGGTTAGGGGATGGTAATATTGAACTCAACATTTCTGTTTTTATTCATCCATGAAACAAGTTATTGAAACGTGTTCTATTCTACTGTACTTACAAATAAATCTGTTGAAATATCTGTTGAAAACATTTTGCATGGAGGTTTTCTTATGATTTCTGTTTATATTTATGCTTGGAAATAATATATTCCCAGTTAGTTCTCCTAAATTCCCATTAATTTCCATAATTCCCATTATTTCCATGGAAAGTTTCCAATATGGAATATTTCCAAAATTCCCAAGCTTAACTTACCATGGAAATTTACCGGAAACTTTCCGGAAATTTACCGGAAATTTTCCGCCCCTTTGCAACCCTACCTCTCATAGGGCTCAAATCAAATTTGAAAAGATCTGATTTATACATTCACGCAGCCCCATAAAATCTGATTTTATGCCACATTTAGGCAAAAAAATTCAGATCTGTGCCACTTCAATCATTATGTAGGCAATGATAAACTTCAATACAAGCTTGTGTGTTGGCTTTGAAAACCCTTTTCTTCGATCTATGAAGATGGAATTGAATGTCCACACACTGCTTTTGTTCCAGTGCAGGCAGGATTGTTTTTCCCCACCCCAGGGAGAGAGCCATGAAAAGGGCTTATCGCATGAAGTTCAATAAACATGAATACAGAATCCACACTTCTCACTTTTACTGTGCATTCTGACTCGACTGAAACCTTCGAACACAAATCACACAAGTCTAAAAAAATAGTATTTGAAACTTGTGAAACTTGTATTCGAAACATCTGAAACTCGTTTGCTCATGTTAATCTTTGTGTAAATATGGCTCAGAATCGCTTTCAGAATGACAGCAAATAATTGTAATGGAAGATTAAAGGCTGTTTATCAATCCAAATTGGTTTTATGAATCGGCTGTTATACGCGGTGCGTGTGTGGGTGGGACAAAGGAAAAAGAGAATGAGGTTGCTGGCCACAAAGCCCATATTTATATGGTCAGTATGGTTGGTTACATAATTCAATTACGGCATCAAAAATAAAAACAAACCATTTATGCATGTTTAATCTCAATTTTTTCCTCATTCTTATTTAACCATATAACTGCTCGTGGTTGACGTGAGAACCTCAAGAACACAATTTTGTTCTTTACATGCAGTGTACAAAATGTACAATGACAAACAGGGGTACAGTTTCACTATCGCTCCACTCTACTCGTTCATTCTTTCGTTCATTTATCTTCTGTAACTGCTTTACCCTGGGCTGTAGATCCAAAACCTCTCCCAAGAACCCTCAGCATGACGTGGGAACTCACCCTGAATGGGACGCAAGTCCTTCGTAGGGCGCCATGCACGCACATTCACACGCTGATTCGTTGATTCGAAGGGAAATTTAGTATCACTAATCCACCCACTGACAATGATTTTGGGAGGTAACCAGAGAACCCCAGGATAGGGTCGGGAACCCCGGATCTGACAGGGAGAACCTGAGCTCAGGATCAAAGCAGAACCCTGGAGCTGGAAGGCAGCAATGCAATCCCACCCACTCCCTGCATATGAATGAAATCTTGTGACTGTTACTCTCAGGCAATCTACCTTCAAAAGATACTCTGAAGATTAAAACTAGCACACACTATCATGCAAACAGGTACAGATAGATGTTCTACTCATTTACTCCTTTGCCAATGAGGATTCACAGCAATGTTGCGCAATTAAAGCAAGGTGTGTGCTCAGTTAGCAATAATGCACAGCATTTCAGTACAGTTCTTTCTGTTCCAGCCTCTTTTTCCTTTAGTAAGGACAGACAAAAGACAGTAACTAGGTCAATGAGATTCATTTAATCCTAAAGCACCAGCTATGGCATAGGGAAAGTATTTGAGTAGCAGGTTTGATTTCTCCACAGTTTGTGCTGCCCCGAAATCAGAATAGTACACGGATCTATGAACAATACTGAACATCAGCACTGCAACACTTTTCATGGGTAAGAAGATTATATGGATAATACAATTATATGGATTTATACTGCACCTGTTTTCATGTGATGAACAGAATGGACAGTGTGGACTGAATGACATAGTGTGTCTCTGTTTACCAGACCCACTGTGCAAATATGGCATATACACATGATGCTTGTGCTGTGTTTACAAGAACCTCTATAAGCTGCTGCCATATCACAGTCAGGGAGATATATAAGCCCATGAGATACTCTTTCCCTCCGTGATCCCGCCCCTGCTTGTCCTTGTACACACCTTCTCTTTCTCCATTCCTCTCTCCTTCAGCGTTTTCCTCTCCTCCCCTGTGAAAACTGAACATGCCAAGAGGTTTTATAACAGTGTGCTTTGTTGGATTAATGCTCATCTTGTGTAGTGCCAGTGCTACAGCTACAAGTCAGAATCCAGTTCTCCTAGAACAGTCATCCTAGAGATTCGTGAATCAGGATTTGTTATAATTATCGCTGTGGCAATCGGATGAATCATAGCCTAGCCATGGCACATAGTGCATGTTCGGAGTTGTGGTGGCTCCGTAGCCTTTCCCAGGAACACTTTGCATGAGTCAGGGATACACCCTGGATGGGATGTCAGTTCATTACACACACCTGAACACCTGAAATTTTATGCTTGTTCTCACCTAGCCAATCAACTGTCATGTTTTGGAAGGCAAGAGGAAACTGGAGAACCCTGAAAAAACCTGAGGTGACAACTTAGCAAACTCCTCACACACACAAATATGAGCACGATTCCAAAACGGAGACCCAGGAACTGTGGGGGTAATGCTACCACCACCGCGTACGTTTATATTGTATATGTATAATACATGTTGCATAGTTCTTTATGAACTGCTTCAACAACTGCAATAAACTTTCATTAGAAGTTTCATGTCAGCCTGTTCTTTTCTCTTTATATATATTTTTATTATATATAAAAGACAGTATATATATTGAAAAAAAAATTGATGTTTTTCTGTCAAAACTGGAGTAACCAGCTTGGCTGGTGTTCATTAAAGTGCTTTAAAACAATGTTTAGGATTAAGAGTTCTCAATTCTGTTGACGAATCAGGAAAATAAGATATTTATCAACTGATTTTTACCCAAATTGATGATATGAACAATTTCACCCACTGCATCTTATTGGCCATAGCGCAAAACTAACTTAACAGTGCGACTTAATACCTGACTCGATATAATGGGTCACAAATCTTCTATACATATAGAAGAAGCCTGACAATAAAACAACATAAACCACTAAGCACATATACTGGTAATAGAATATGTACTGGATCCACAACTTGCACAAAGTTGTAATAACCATAATAAAAAAACAACAATTTAAATCAAATACTATTCAAATTTAATAAAGTAGTTTGAAAGACAATTCAGACGTGGATCGGCCATCAGGAAGTTCAGGACTTTTCCCAACAGACCACTTTATTATCATTTGAGTGGGCCTGCAATTTTTTTTTTATTCATTCCTTTACCACTCACACACACGAGCGGTTGGTTTAGTGCGTTTTGGGGAGAATATACAAACTCCGCAAGGAGTTCAAACCAAAGAACCTTCTTGCTTTGAGGCAACAATGCTAACCACTAGACCACCACTTTTTAAATTGGCTGCTGGTAATTGTAATGATTGTGAGAGCAGCTTTAAGAATAAAGCTACTCAGCAGCACATCCAACATAAATAATGCTGAGAAATAATAATGCTGTCCTTTTATACGAGACTTTATTTAAAACTAATTTGTGCTGCGCTAGAATCCCACAGTATTTGTGTTGTTAATGCTGGTGCTCCTAACTTTCTGAAACATATCATTGATCGGGGGATCCAATGTAGGGAGACAGTTTAAAGAAAATTTTTTTCCAGGCTGTGTTTAGTTCCCAGTCTGCCTCTGATTATGGCTTAGTACACCATATTAAACACCTGATCTTATAACTACATTTGCTGCTTTTGTGTTAACGTCGGCATTTTTGAATCTGCAAACGTCAGGAATCAGTGAAACTAATATTGTAACCTTGTTTGGACTTGTTACTCCCTAGGTTCTCTCAATCTCCTATTTCATGAAAAGCCTAATATTTATGACAGCACTGTTGCAATTTACTGTCTTTTGTACATCACTTGTACAACCCTGCACTTGAATCTATCAGTTAATGAACAGGCCTTGTTCTGTTGAGCTGAATCAGCAGCAGGAAAACTTACAATTTTGCAGAACCGTAGTTAATTAGGTCTGAGGTTGAGTTACCCAGCATTGGCATTCACTGTACCAGGTAAATTTAGATAGTAACACTAAATGTGCTCGGAGAACCTTTCCTCCAGAAACCGTACATAAACAGTATTCAGGTCTATATGTCTAATCTATGCAAAGTCAGAGTTCAACAAAAGCAGTATCATAAGCTGAAACCTGGTATGATGTTTTAGCCAAGTGAAGCAAACCCAAATGAAGCAAACCAAAGTGATTCATAAAGGTGTTATTGTTAGTGATAGAGGATCTCAGAGCAGAAATGGCAAGTTGACCTGGATGAACCACATTCCATCTTGTTACTGATACTCAGTATGTATGAGGAAACTCTCAGACTGTGTACTCACATCTACAACATCTGAACCGCAATTACAATTACCTACAGCATTAATGACTAGGAGTGAGAAAAGTGCAATTTGTGTTGAGATGAGCCACATTAACAACCATTCACAGCTCGTATTAAAGGAGACGCGCGCCATTCCAAACAGCAAGGATTTAAGTGGAAAAGAAATGTTGACTTGGTCGAGAGTTTAATTATTCAAATCAACAGACTTTTAAGAGCTTAACTTCACCCGCCATATTTTGCAAATGTTTTGCATGTGTGTTTTGCACTGTAGATTAATGTTTGGTTTTCTAGTACTGACTGAGATGTAATATTCACATCTAATAAGCTCCGTGCAGTACCGCATGCAGCAGTCGTCTATTTAGGGCAGTAAATTAATCACCACTGGAGGCATATGGTGTATCATGGGTAGTCTGTACACATCTGTTTTCATGCTCTGCGACGCCGGCAGAGGGATGAAGAAAGGACGGATGGAGGGATGCAAAGATAGAAACAGTCCCATGATGAATGGTGCAGAGCCAGAGCTGACTGGTTTCTGGGGCAAAGCAGAGAGGAAAGAGAAGAAAAGGCAGAAGGGGCAAAAAAAAAAAAAAAAAAAGGAGTTGTTTTCTGGGGCAGACTCAGACAGAAAGAGGAGAAATGGAGATGGAAGAGGAGTACGGGTTCACATGTCTACTACTTGCTATCAGCATGTGTGTGTTTCCTGAGGTCAGGCTCAGTCAGTCTGTCTGTCAAGATAAATGTGAGTGCCGAGAATAACACAACACTGCAGTGGACTGTTTACGCAGATCTCGCTCTCTCACTCACTCATCCACACACACACACCTCACAATCATTACTCAACACACAGCAATACAATTTTCTCCTTTTATCACCACCAAACACCATGACGTTGACATTTTTTATCCAATATTATCCATGTTAATGTTCAGCCATTCTGAATCAGAAGTGACATTTTGGAGAAAAACCACATCCAATGCCCCACCTTCTTCCTAGCCAACTCCCTTTAAATTCCCATCTCTCACTTTCTCCACTACTATATAACGTTTCCACACACACCGCCTCCCTATCTCCTACCCAGCACTCTTCAGTGGAGGGATCTGCCTAACTAGTAGAAAGCTCACAACTCCACTTGTAAAATTATCTTTCCACACCAAACATTTAATTTATTCGTTCATCTGCAGTAACTGGTCAGGGTTGGTGGATCTGGAGCCTACGCCAAGAACACAGAGTGTTAAGACAGTGACACACCCTGACTGGGACAGCAGTCCGTCACAGGGCGCACGCACATTCACATGCTCATTCACACCTGGGACAATAAAGCATGCTTGGTATCATGTTTTTTGGAGGGAAATAGAGAACCTGGAGAGAGCCCACAATGAAATGGCGAGAACATGCAAAACTCCAAACGGACAGTAAGCCAAGCACCCGTGACCCTGGCACTGTGAGGTGGCAACACTACCCGCTACCCAAAACTTAATTTGGGGGAAAAAGGCCTAATGTTTGTAGTATGCATTTTCTGACCTAATACACACACAGAACAGCACTTGCACACTCACCAAATACACATAGATACATGAAATGCAAATCCATTCAGGCAAATCTGACACTGAAGACCGAATCTTCTACAGATAAACACCGCTTTATTTCAAACGCAGCGCACACAAACCTACATTTATGCTCTTTTAACCAAAGGTTCCTTATTAGCAAATATTTCATGACTTTACATTATAAAAGCTCAAGACTTCATTTAACCAATAAAACCCCAAAACGGTCCAGAATCATGTTTTTGACTAAAAGTCTTGTTTCTACACTAGTCAGCTTCTGACTACTGAACTATACTGATGTACAGGTCATCTGCTTCATTAATATACATGTGCTGCTTATGTATGCTGTACACTACGAACATATATGAATAAGGAACAATGTAAACAGATTTGCTGTAAATAATACAACCCCAGCAGTATAAAGCACTAATTGAAAATCCAGGATAATACACGGTTCTTTGCGTCCTCAGGGAGAACAATGTGAAACGTCTCAACAGATCGATGACATTATTGGGCGGTTGCTTTGAAAAAGTTCAAGCCAGATCAATCCTAGCTTTGACAGATGCAGTTTTAGCAGAATTTTGTAATCTGTAGGTTGACATACTCGTTGAACTCGCACTGCTATAGTATTCAGGTTTCAGCATTCAGGTCAGGTTTAAAATCAAATCTGCACAGGTCTGTGACCCTAACCCTAGTTCTCTCTACACATTTTTCTAATATATCTCTAAGAATATCTCTACAAATGCCAATTACTTGGGTGGTGCCTTTAAGGGTACATATTTTGAACACCAAAAAAGAACAAAAAGGCACCTGTACAATAGCTTTCTTTGAGGACTGAGTCACATTACGAGACGTTTTAACCCTTTCTAATCGGCTTAGGCTTCCTTCACAATCCCAGGATTAATTCTGCATCTCATTACATCACAGGACAACTCTGGCAAGTACTGTATGGATGCCTTAAACTGACTGCTTCCCCAAACCTTAGCTTAAATTTAAAGTGCATATCTAAATGAAATGTAATGCAAAATAATATAATTAAGGAGGAAAACAAGACAAGATATGCTATTACAGGAAAATAATCCATCAAAAGTGTTTTATACCTCTTACGCTAACATTTCTTTTAATTAAAGAATGACACATCATATTTTTTATCCATTTATAGTTACAGTAAATGTTGAGGAACGTCCACAAAACAAGTTAGCTCACTTTATCACTTACATCACAGCAGAATAAGCCTCTCTTATGGTTAATAAGGGAATAAAATGCAGCTTTGCAGCTTGTTGTGGTGCTGAGAAACCGCAAAGCTCCCCATCCGGAAAACTTTCCCATGATGAAAACCTTACCTCTGACTTTTACAGAGTACTGACACTGGAGACTCCTTCCTGGTAACTCCCCATACAGATATATCAACAAATACATCACTTTTAAACCGCTGCATACATCGGACAAATCTCTACATAATACTTACTACAGAAATGATAACGTGTTACGGCACTACTGTCAGAGATGCTGCCGTATAAAATTAATCTATGTCTTCTAACCAGATTTGAGAATTCCACAGTGCTGTGGCACCAAATAATGAATTTCCTGAATCGTGAGCAAGAGCAAGCTAACACCAAAAAGTCTTTTCAGACCAGCAGATAAAAGTGAACTCGCTGTACCTCTTTGGCTCTCTCCAGCTCGTTGAACAGAGCCTGCTTGGAAATTTCCACCTCAATGACCTTCTGCCTGAGCATCTCGTTCTCGTCCTCTGCCCTTGTGCGCTTGTCCTCCACACTCTCCAGCTCGTTGTGAAGGCGCACCGACACGTCTTTGGCCACCTGTACTCAGACAGAGGAACTTGTGAAGGATTGTGGAGACTGATTATGAAAGATTACATTAGAGTAGCACACAAACTTTTATAACTATGTGCATGTTCTTCAAAGAAATATGAATGGATAACACACACACACACACACACACACACACACAAACACACACCTTTAGGTCCTGCTCTAGGTTACGGAGCAGTTCTCCATCCACATGGCCGGTCTGGGCCACTCGCAGGCTTTTCTGCTCTGCCTTGCGCAGCCGGTATTGAAGGATACGGCAGTTCTTGTTGGAGCGGTCCAGCTCCCTGCGCAGCTCTTGCAGCTGATACACCTCCTCTTCCAGGTAGCTGTCCCTGATCTCCTCCATCTCAGCACGCAGCTCATCCACTTCGTCCTGAGACAAGAATCATAAGTAAGAATCAGGGCCAAAGTTCAGATCAGAACCGAATCCAAATCAGATCCAGTGCATCCAGAATACAGCACATGACCTTAACAGGACTGTGGAGGACAAAGTCACATGATCAGGGTCACACGCTGTATACACTGCAGATAAACATGTGAAATACACTAGTGCTGTATCCTGTATGATCCAAAACTGTAGGTTAAAGGAAAATGAGTGTAAGCAGCCGGAGACACAGCCAACAGATTCAGTGCAAACAAGCAACAGAATCAGCACTCAGCATTAGTATTTGAATCTGCGATCAAAAGCATTATTACTATCTGAATCGGCATTGGAGTCTGAATCAGAAATCAAATGCTTCATTAGAGTCAAATTCTGCACCAGCAGAAGAATCTGTAGCATCAGTTCAATTGTATTCAGTTACTTTTGATACGTAGCACTTTTAATAACGGACATTGTCCCAAAGCAGCTTCACAGAAATCCGAATGAAGATTTAGATCTCTAATCAGCAATCCAGAGGAAACAGCGGCACGGAAAAACACCTTGAGACGACATGAGGGAGAAACATTAAGAGGAGCCAGACTTAAAAAGGGAACCCATTCACTTCGGGGTGACTCCGGATAATGCGATGGTGACTCAGAATCAGAATCTGAATCAGCATTACAATACAAATCGGTATTCAAAAGGATCATTAGAGTCAGAATCTGAATCAGCAGTGGGAAGCATTGTTAGAATCTCAATCAGCAAAGAATCAGAATCTGGATCTGTAATGGGAAGTATCATTAGAATCAGAATCTGGATCAGAAGAATCATCAAAATCATACGCTGAATCAGCAATGGGAAGCACTAGAATTAAAGATGCACCTATAAAATCAGACAGCGCTTGACACACTACATCCTTGGTCCAGAATAAACAGCATTGATTATGTATATTAGAGCTTACAGAATTTGGTACACGACCTTCACACTACGACAGAGGACAGCGTAACAGGATCACATGATCTCACCAAATTCTCATAGTCTGCATCCTAACAAACATCCCAGAACTGTACTCTGCACAATATACAGTATAGTCTACAGCAGGGTCAAAAAGTCCACCAATATGAACTCACTTATTTCATTATTTACCAATACCATTAAAATGTACTTATTATTCAAAAACATATTTTTTAAATCAGACTGTAATGAACATGTTTATACTTGAGGCATAATAGGAATGCAAAAAAACAAAGACTGTGTGGTCATAAGAAGGAGATAGGAAGAGACAAAGATACAGACTGACAGAGAATGATATCTTTAGAGTGGGAGACGCATCTGGCACATCTGACAAGCTAGCCATAAAAACCCAACTGACTGGCTCCTGAGAGGAAACAAGCATTATGTTGCTATAGCCAATTATCACACTGCTCCCACAGGCCGACGGCGAGCCTGTTATAAAGTTATGGAAATACTTTCCGTGATACCGTGATAAAATCTGAGGAATTAAATTCGGTTGTTGGTTATCTCAGTCGGAATGGTTTCATATCAACAACTGATCTGACATTAGCATAAGCACAAGGGACAACGGTTACTGCTGAGGGCATACGTTTACATTTTGACATGACACTGGAGTCATCTTTCTTTTGACAATTACAGTGTCATTTCATATTGTTATTATGATCTCTGAATGTGGGTTGGAGAAATGGTTACACCCCATGTACTCATGACCAGATGAAATTTGTGCTTTCTCTTTCAATCATGTGGTAATAGAGCAGGACTCCAGTTGTACACAATTAGA